>CAUYUJ010006136.1:326200-337466 GCA_963575745.1 Prorocentrum cordatum
TCCGTCCACCCCCGAGGTGGGTGGGGCAGCTCTGGCGGGTGCGATGTGCCACAGCCTACGCGACACATACAGAGATATAATAATAATATATGTATATACTTCCCAGATGGAGGGTCTCATGGCGTCTCGAGGTCCGGGTAGGCGAGTGGGCATATGGAGCTCACAGCCGCCTCGGAGCAGGCGCCTCTCGACGGGGAGGGTGGATTCACACGATGCCTTACAATTGCCCCCCGCTGAGGGCTTCCTGCGCGCTGCGGGGAAGTGGACCAGCATCATCGATCCACGAACCTGGAAGGGGATGTAGACATGCGAAGCATGGCATGGCGACGCGTAACTACAGTTGTCAGAGTAACAATCGTGATGTACCATGACACAGGCTGTGCTGCACTGCGCCGTGCTGTGCTGAGTTCAACGTGTCACGCCGCGTTGAACCGTGCCGCGCCCTATTGCATTGTGGATCAAGCCGTCCTGGGCGTCAGAACCGTGGTCGAACTGATTTGGATCTTAAGCTCGAATTGCCTGAAGGCATAGCTCGGGTTAGTTCTAGTCGAGACGCGCGGGGCGCTCGACCAGCTCGAGCTCGAGATCCGACTCAGTTCCGAAGCCATCGCCCGAGACGTTCAGTTCCGCAACGGAGCGAGCCGAGCGCGACCACGACAGGCGGGGGAGAAACATGCGGGGCATTCAACCAGCTCGAACGCAAGATCCGATTCAGTTCCGAAGCGGGACGAACCGATCAAGGGGCGAATCCGAACCGAAACGAAAAGCACCAAGACGACGACAAGGCCCCCGCTCGGCTCATCCCCAAACAATGCGAAAACCAGCGTTTCGCGAGAGACATCCTCAACACATCCTGCAGAAGTCAGGCGATCGCAAACATGGATCAAGGGGGCGTGGATTAGCGACGGGTCCCGCTTCCATAGGAAATCGCAGACTTCCGCCGCCGAACGAGGCGGCACCGGCCGCATTTTGGGGAGGGCACCTCCCCCTATCCATGGATTTGGCGACCGCGCGCCAAATCCACGGATCGTTAATCCATGTTTGCGCACCCCCAAGGAAGGAGCCTTCCGCTGCAGGCGAGGGCCTTGCTCGAGGCATCTTCGGCAGAACCTGCAGAGCGAGCGTTTCGCCCTAGACATCCTCAACACATGCTCTGGACGGGGTGTGTATCGAGGGGGGGATTCGCCTCCCGACTGAGCCTGCCCAATCCCGCCCCCCTCCATGCTCCTCCCCCTCCCCCTCCCCCTCCTCTTCCTCTTCCTCCAACGCTCCCTCCACCCGTTCTGACAGCACGTGCCCAACCCCCCCCCCAGCGGATCCAAGGGGGGGCGATTACTGCCCCAGCCTGCCCCCCTCCATGCTCCTCCCCCTCCTCTTCCTCTTCCTCCAACGCTCCCTCCACCCGTTCTGACAGCACGTGGCCATCCCCCACCCCCCAGCGGCTCCAAGGGGGGCGGGGGGGCGATTACTGCCCCGGCCAGAGAGTGCTCCGTTAGGCGATCCGCCTGGGGCGACCTGGGCAGGTCAAGGCCCGCGTGTTTCCGCTCGAGGCACCCTCAACAAATCCTTGTGTCAAAGCAAAAAAAACGTGTCTAAGAGGTGCCTGGGGCGAAGCGGAACACGCGTGAGCACACACGTGGGTCCTTTGCGCGCCAGGGCGGCACACGCGTGAAAGCACGTGGGTCCTTCTCGCGCCCGCGCGGAACAGGCACGAGAGCACGTGGGCCCCCGCTCGGCCCAGAGCGGAGCAGGCGTGAAGACACGCGGGCCCCTTTTGGCCCCAGGGCGCAGCAAGACACGTGGGCCCCTTTCGCCCCAGAGCGCAGCAAACGTGAACACGCGTGGGTCCTCGCCCCAGGGCGACGCAAGCGTGAAAACACGTTCGGGCCTGTCGCCCCAGAGCGCAGCGAGCGTGAAAACACATGGGTCCCTTTCGCCCCCGGGCGGAGCAAGCGTGAAAACACATGGGCCCCCTGCAGGAAGCCCCAGGAGGCCTCCCAGAGCCGTCAGACGGAACGCGCCATGCGATTATGCCACTAGTGCAGAATCGTTGAGTTTGCTCTGCTTCTATACCCTCCCTCGCATTTCGGAGGGGGGGACCGCCCTTGGGTGGCCAGGACGTGACAACACGTGGGTCCCTCCCGACCCAGAGCGCAGCAAGCGTAAAAGCGCGTGGGCCCCTCTCGCCCCCGCGCGCCGCAAGCGTGAACACATGTGGGTCCTTTTTGCCCTAGAGCGTAGCAAGCGTGAACTTACGCGAGTCACATTCGCCCCTGAGCGGCGCACGCGTGCAAACACGTGGGTCCCTTTCGCCTCAGAGCGGAGCAAGCGTGAAAACACGTGGGTGCATTTCGCGAGTCCCTGTCGACCGAAGGCGGGGCAAGCGTGAAAGCACGTGGGTCCCTTTCGCCCCATAATGCAATAAGCGTGAAAACACGTGGGCCCCCTCCAGGAAGCCCCAGGAGGCCTCCCCAGAGCCCCGAGATGGAACGTGCCGAGTGGTTATGCCGCCAGTGCAGACTCGGTGAGTTTGTTATGCGTTTGTGCCGTCCCTCACATTTCGGAGGGGGAGACCGCCCCTGGGTGGCCAGGACGCATGGCAACACGTGGGCCCCATTTCGACCCAGAGCGCAACAAGCATGAAATCACGCGGGGGCCCCTTTCGCTCTAGAGTGCAGTGAACGTGAAAACACGTGGGCCCCTTTCGCCCCAGAGCGGGCGAAACATGAAAACACGTGGGTTCTTGTTCGCCCCAGAGCGCAGCAAGCATAAAACCACGTGGCTCCTTTTTTCGTCCCAGAGCGGAGCAAGCGTAAGGGAGTGGTTTCACGCTCACTCCGCCCTGCGGCGAAAGGGACCCACGCTCCGCCCTGAACCGAAAGGGGCCAACATGTTGTCATTCCTGCTCTGCCCTGAGGCGAATGGGACCCACGTGATTTCACGCTTGCCGCGCCCTGGGGACAACCATGTTAGGTACCTCCCTGGGCGATCTGGGCACGTGAAAACAAGCATTTCGCCAGAGATATCTGAATTCTGCCCGCCAGGAAAGGAACCATCGATTGGAAAAAAAACAAGCGTTTCGCTCGAGAGATCCTCAACAAGTCCTGCAAAAGAAGCGTTTCGCTCGAGACGTCCGCAACACACGGAAATACTATTGTTATCATGTGTTTTACCGATCGGAATTTCAAAAACCAGCGTTTCGTCTGAGACATCCTCAAAATTTGAATTCGCTGGCCCTACGCGATCTCCTTATTCATCGCGGAATCATTTCGCGGGCCCTACGCAAGTCGAGGCCGTGGGGAAACAGCTAAAAGAGAACCTTGGGCCCACGCCCGTTCCAGGAAAAATGTTAGCGCGGGTGGCACCACGGAATGTATGCAAGATCCGACTGGACACCCTTATTTTTTGGCCAAACGTTGAGGAGAAAGGACGGAGCCCACGGGCGAGTCCACGGGCGCTGCGGAACCCAGTGGCGGACCCCGTACCCTCTTAGGTTTTTGTGCGCGCAGCAGGGTCCTGACCGTGGCACGCCCACGACCCAGAGGAGGCGGCAGAGGCGGCCCGCGAGTTCTTTTAACGAATTTAACCTCTCTCGTCGGTTTCAATACACTGGACATGCTTACAAAAATCGACGGGCCCCGTGCAGGAGGTGGCTACTGGGCCAGGACAGCTGCAGCTTTCCATGCCCAATCCCCACAGGGTTGGTCCTCCAGGGCTGGCACGCGGCAATCCTGGGCTGCTGGAGCCTTTGCTTGGCGCAAGGGCAGCACCGGTCTTTCAACCCATGGGATCATGGAGAGTTGAAGTTGGTTGTTCCGAGCATGCGCTTCGGATGTTGACCGCATCCTGAAGGTCTGGTTTGGAAGCTCTTGAGAGCTGAGTGGCAAGAATCCGTCGCACACTGCCGCGTGGACCCCCCTCCGGAACTGCTGCTGCCACTCGGCTGGGGGCTGCTCTTTACGCGAGCACCGCGCGGAGGCGGGCGTGGGGACCAGGTTGGTCCGGAGGCTTGCCTGCTACACTTCGTGCTGCATGAGCTTTGGGGCAATCTACTTCGTGCCAGGGGCGCGGTGGCGGCGAATGTGCACTTATATACGCAGCTCGACCGCTCAACCTGCATCTGCAGGTATTTCGAACATATAATGTAGAGAGAGAGATGTATCGGCGTATTCACCCACGATCGATGTGCATGTTTGTGTATACGTATGTAGAGTTGGTTTTCTCGTCATACACAGATGTATTCCTACATAAATGTATGTATGTATGTAAATATGTATGTGTGTGGTTCCCTCGCCTTCTTCACATACCGAGCTTACGCACCATCCACGTTCCACTCCCCGCCAGAGTACATTTTGTATTGTATGTTGATGCGTTGTACAGGTATATCCAGATAGGCGGACGAATGGATGCACATGCATGAGTTGTGTCCCCCTCCGTCATACCTAATGATTTCGCTTGGAGCAGGTGGGAACCTAGTCGTTGAGCACAAGGTGAAACCGCTGTCACGGCCTCAGACCCCTTCCAAGTTCGCGGCATGCTCAGTTGACCAATGTTAGGCGGTGTCTTTCGCCGTTTTGCAGCAGACCTCTGCTGCTAGCTGCCTGGTTTTCTGAATTGCCCTTCCTGCGGTGTTCGTTCGCTTTGCATCCTTGACCTCCTCATCCACCTCTTCTTTCCCCGGGACCGAGCGCCGCACGGACAGCCCGTTCTGACAAGATGCTGCTTGGCAGAAAAATCCGCGCGTTGTCAGACAAAGTGTGCGAATGCTGCCCCGGCGGGGCCAGCTGCGCCACGCGCTCGGGGCGTGACCCGTCCCCCTGAGCGGTTCGCTCCCTCCGCCCCCTCTTTCGGCCGCGTCCTCCGCCTCTTCCCGCTCCTGCATGGTGGCACAATTCGCTCTGACGGCACCCCCGTTTAGGCTTTTCTGCTAGCGCAGACGACCCCTGTCTCGCCGCCAACGCAAAACAAGTGCGAGCGCTGCCCCGCCAGCACCTTCAGAGCGAGCGATCGGTGTTTGGAGGATCTGGGCGCCCGTGCGGCGCCTGCAGGCCTGCGGCTCGAGCCGATTGTAGACAGATATGTTCGTGCCCCTCTTGCCCAAGCTCCGACCGCAGCGTTAACATTGTGCGACGAGCGAGTGTAGACTTAGAACCTGCGATTTGAACTCTGGTCGAATTCCAGGTAGTCCTCCTGTCTTTTGTCCACCCACCACCTCCCCCCGTCGCAATATGGCCGTCTTCGTGAACAGGGCCAACCACACCTAGGTTTGGAACCCCATTGCACCGCTTGGAATCGTCATGAGGTGTGTTGGGTTTTTGTTCGGCCCCTTGGCGTCTGGGAACTTGTTCAGCTGTCTGGAAGGGTCTTCAGGCCGTGATGGGGCAACCGCTGGTTGCCCTCCCCTCAAGGCATCTTCGACGGACGGGGCTCGTATGGCCGCTGTGAGGGAAAGGGAGGGCGATGCGTGGTGACTTTGGAGTGTTCAGAAGCACGCCAGGGCAGCACAGGGCCACCTGCATGTAAATCACTCGGTTCCGTCAGATGTCTGCGGACTCATCATGACTGTGTCAATATTGGCATGGAGCGTTATTGCACAGTGGCCTCGTGCCGCTTCTCAGCTCGAGTATATCGCATACGTAGTACCAGTGGAGGTCTGGCAGCTGGAAGCTGCTAGTGTTGCTGGGTTGGCGAAGCAAGCAGTGGAAACCATACCTGCAGAAGCACAGAGGGAATCCAGATTATCCACATTGCTCGCATTGAGCTCTCGGACGCTCAAACACAATCTTATGGCCCCCATTCAGGTACAACGAAAGAATGCTGACAATAATAATTGGATTGAGCTTAGGCGCCGTTTTGACGCTTTGCTGGGTGGTCGGGAAGTAATTGTTGATTCGTCTGCAGGGTCAGACTCTGCACATCATTCACCGCGCTCTTCGAGAGGTATGGAGCTTATGCTATTCAGCGCTCCTGGGAGGTCATGACGCATGTGTATGTTATTGGGGGTGTGCAGTGGGGGGGGGCACCTTCGGTCAAACATGCATATCGTCGAAACGAACATGCGTGCATCCCGCATCGCAGAGATGTCTTCTTGTTCGAGGGAGTCATGGCATCTGTTCCCGGGAAGCTTGAACTGTGGGTGCCCCAGGGAGGTCTGGAGCTCTCTCCTTCCAGGTGTCTGTATTTCTAGACTGGCTGCAGAATCAGATGTGATTCATACTGTAGGGAAAATGCAGGTCAGTTGCCTCTGACGGGTGGGCCGTGTGTTCCGTGATAGTTTTGGGCTGTCCAGGACAGGATGTTTTGCCTTTTGGACGCATAATGGGGGGCGATAAATGGGGGGGCAGCGAGGGCTGCGGAAAAGGGGCCCCCTCCTAGGGCCCCTACAGGGGGCCTTCTAGGCCCCAACGGGGGCCTTTCGGGCCCGAAGAGGGCACCTTTCTTCCCATATCTTGGCCTCCCAGATGGGGTCAGAATAGGTGGGGTCGGAGGGTCGCGTCGCATCACCGATGCATCGCCGATGCGGCTCGATGTGGAACTCGATTTGCTTCACGTCGACGTCGCCGATGCATCGCCTACGTCGACGATGCATCGTCAGTGCATCGCCGATGCATCGCCGGTACATCGCCGATGCATCGCCGATGGATCGGAGATGCGGCGCGATCCTCCGACACCATCTACTGCGACCCGATCAGAGAGGCCTCTCATGTATCGCGCCCCCATTAAGCTCGGGGGCGCACAGAGACCCCACCCTGACACGTCGACTAGTGAATTGTCCGTTGCCCGTTCTCGAGAGGGCGCCGCGGCCGTCATTCTCCCAGCCCGCGCCCGCCAGGTTTGGACCCGAGGTCGCTGTCACGAAACCATTGTTTTACTTCAGGGGGTCCTGTCCATCCCCGATCTTTCCTCCCCCCCCACCCCCGAAGGCCACGGAAGCATCCCGCGAGCTTGCGGTGGCCACCCCGGGTCTGGGCCGATGGCGGCTTCGGGCCTCAAGCCATAGAGAGCCAAAGATCGGAGTAGGAAAAGGTACCCATACCGCTACCCTTCCCCAGTTTTCCCTCTTTGGGGGGCTTCCTGCGAGGCCCCCGCTGCCACCGATGAAGCGACGCCTGGGCCCCGCGCCCTCGCCTGCCCCTGCCCTGCCACCCGAGCATGCCCCCGCGGGACTGGCCCGACCCTCCGGGCCCGGCCTGCGCCGGACCCCGGGGACGGTGGACGAGCGCAGACACCAGAGCGCCCCGAGCTCGCGAGGCGCTTCGGAAGCACTGCCACTATACTAGTGGTCGTTTTCTTACTCATGATTCCCAACCCTCCTTGGGTACTCGTTTTGAATAGAGCACTGTGGTCGCGTCCGTCCTCCTCCTCCTACGCCCGCCTCCCGCCTCCTCTCGCCTCCTGCCCTCTCTGATGGGCTCAGCCTTCTCTCGCCTCTCGCCTCCTCTCGCCTCGAGGGCTGCTGGTGGGTCCTGCGGAGTGAGGCACCGCGGGGATCTGAGCGGGACCTCGCCGTCCCTGGGGGGCTGCGATCTGCGACAGTGTCGCCACGTTCGAGGGCTGTTTGTGTGTCCTGCGGAGTAAGGCACCGCGGGGATCTGGGCGGGACCTCGCCGTCCCTGGGGGCCGCGATTTACGACATTGTCGCCACTTTAGAGGGCTGCTGGTGGGTCCCGCGGAGTGAGGCACCGCGGAGGTTTGAGCGGGACCTCGTCGTGCCTGGGGGCTGCGGTTTTGCGACGTTGTCGCCATTTTCGAGGGCTGCTGTGGGGTCCTGCGGACTAAGGTACCGCGGGGATTTGTGCGGGACCTCGCCGTACCTGGGGGGCTGCGATCTGCGACATTGTCGCCACTTTCGAGGGCTGCTGGTGGGTCCTGCGGAATGAGGCACCGCGGGGATTTGTGCGGGACCTCGCCGTCCCTGGGGGGGCTGCGATCTGCGAAATTGTCGCCACTTTCGAGGGCTGCTGTGGGGTCTTGCGGACTGAGGTACCGCGGGGATTTGTGCGGGACCTCGCCGTCCCTGGGGGGCTGCGATCTGCGACATTGTCGCCACTTTCGAGGGCTGCTGGTGGGTCCTGCGGAGTGAGGCACCGCGGGGATTTGTGCGGGACCTCGCCGTCCCTGGGGGGGCTGCGATCTGCGACATTGTCGCCACTTTCGAGTGCTGCTGGTGGGTCCTGCGGAGTGAGGCACCGCGGGGACCTGAGCGAGACCTCGCCATCCTTGTGGGGGGCCGCGTTAGTAACCACTACGACGCCCTTATATCTTGATCGGGGGCTTGCGAGCCTTCCGATTGTTGCTTGCAAAACCACATGCGTCCAGGTTACGTCATCGCCCCCGTTGTAGCCATCCTGATGTACGTATGCCCCGCAGTGCGCAAGGGTTGGGTACGTCGCCAGGGCAGAGTTGCCGACCGGTGCGGGATTATTGTTTGGCCCTCTAGGTCGTTGTTTCTTATATATTTACACATATATACATATATATATATATATATATATATCCATACCTACCTACATACATACATACATACATACATACCTACCTACCTACCTACCTACATACATACATACATACATACATACATGCATATATGCATGCGTACGTACATACATACGTGCATGCATACATGCATGCATGTAAACCTACCTACCTACCTACCTACCTACCTACATACATACACACATACATACATACACACATACATGCATACATGCATGCATGCATGCATACATACATTCATACATACATACACAGTCATGCATGAATGCATGCATGCATGCATACATACCTGCATGCATGCATGTATGCATACATGCATACACATATGAACATATGCATACGTGCATACATAGATGCATACATACATACATGCATACATGCATGCATGCATACATACATACATGCATACATACGTACATGCATGCATACATACATACACATATACATACACATACGTACATACATAAACACATACATACACACATACATACATACATACATACATGCATACAGACATACCTACATACATACATACATACCTACATACCTACATACCTACATACCTACGTACATACATACATACATACATACATACATACATACATACATACATACATACACATATACATATATACATACATACATACATACATACATACATACATACATACATACATACATACATACATACATACATACATACATACATACATACATTCGTACATACATACATACATGTATGCATGCATACATGCATAAATACATACATACATACATGCATACATACACATTATGTTCTTATTGAATCGCTTCGCTCATGCCTCCAGCCCTGGAGCCCTCTTTAGGGCTTCTTGGGGACCTCTTGGGAGTCTCTTGGGGCACCTTGGCGGCGTCTTGGGGGTCCCCAGGGCCTCTTGGGGGGCTCTTGGGGGCCTCTTGGGGCGGGAGGGGGGGTAGTCGATTGCGGCTCCCCCCTCGGAGGCCACGATCCTCGTGAGGGGTTGCGAAACATGGCGCTCCCCTGGAGTGCTCTGGGGGGACCTGACCGGGACCTGGCCGGGGTACTTTTCGTCCGGTGGCCACCCGGGGCCGCTCCGCGCGCGCGAACTAGAAATAGTGCTAATCAGTTACCGGGGATCTTAGCACGACTCTGGCCCGTTGGGCCGGCGAATGTATTCATTCTGATTCATTCGTGGCCCTCGCACGCCCCCTCCCCCACTTCTCCCATGGAGTGGATCCTGGCTGTTTCGGGGCGCCTGCTTCGAGCAGGTGGAGTCTCCCCCAGAATTCGGACGCGCGGTTGCAAACAGTCGCACTAGGCAGAGGTCCGGAGCCAGACCCCCCCACCGGCCCCGCCCCGCTTTCCGCCCAATGCCGAAACGCTGAATAAGAAGACGTTCGTCTAGATCTTATGGAATAGATCCTGGGGAGGCTTGTCCGCGGGGGGGTGTCTGGGGGGGGCTGTCCGGATCCTTGCGGGGTTGTCAGGGTTGTCTGGGGTGGTGTCCGGGGGATGTTTGTTGGATCGGCCCGCTCATCGCGGAACGCTTCCACGTCTGAGCGCCCTCCCCCTCCTTCTTTCGCGCGGCCGCCCTCGTCTTCGTCTCTCCCTCTCGCACGCCGGACAATTTGCCTCCCGGTTGCCCCGATGAGCCCCACGCTGGTGCGAGCTCTGCTTCGCCGCCGACGAAAAAAAGTTGTTTCGTATGGGACATGCTGTGGGGAACCATGCCAAGAAACACCCTGCTTGCCTCCAGATGCCCTGGGTTTCTTGGGTGTCGATAGATTTGCGACGGGAAGCGTGACGGTCCCACACCAAAATCAATGGACGCCACGGGGCCTCAGGGTTGGGTTTCTTGTGAAAGATTTCTTGCGGTCGGGCTCCCACTGCAGTTCAGCCACGCGCAGAGGGGGGGTGCGGGGAGGGGGGGGCTCCTTAGCGGCACCCCCTGCTTCTCAGACGGCGCGGGCCTCATCTGTAGACGTGGGGCTGGCGCCCTCGAAGAAGCAGCCTCTCCTTTGAGAAGCCCTCCCCCTCCCCCCACCCCTTTTGTGCGCGCCGCCTGGCAGTACCTCGGCCAGGCTGCCTCCTCCCGCGGCCCTCCCCGGGAGGCCTGGGGCGCCGAGGGGGGGCGCGCGGGAGGGTCGGGCCGCGGAGGGCCCCCCGAGGCCCGCGCCTCCCGGCGAGCGCGGCGTGGCGCCCGCGGCGGGGCAGCCGCGCCACTGGTGCCCGGCTGTTCGAAGCCCAAGGGTCCCTCCGACGACGACGACGACGCCAACGCCGACGCCGACGTGGACGACGACGAGGGCGACGACGAGGACGACGACGAGCGACGGACGACGACGAGCGACGACGACGGCAGATGTGGGCAGGCAGGCCACAGTCTGCGGCGTGAGCTCGCGTGAGTATCACCGAGCGCGCTCCACTACTCGCAAAGCGCCTCGACGCAAACATCCGCAAAAAAACATTCCTCCCTCTGTGTAGTGAAGTGGATCGTAGAGCCCCCGCGGCAACTCCAGGCCATTTGCGAGTAGATACCCTGCGAGTAGCGGAACGCGCTTTTCTGAAGTAGGACAAGCTGGATCAAGTATCCCTTGCAGTGTGTGGCCTCCAGAGGCGACTATTTATGTTGCCACCATGCTCCTATCGTGTTGTCCCAGCCGGATGCTTCCAGGGTCGCGTTTTGTTTCATGCTTACCAATGCATCCGGCACGATCACGCACGGCCCTGCGCTATGTGCACGTCGAGTATGTAGACACGTGTTAGTGT
>CAUYUJ010006136.1:337566-342566 GCA_963575745.1 Prorocentrum cordatum
CTCCTCCTTCTCCTCCTCCTCCTCCTCCTCCTCCTCGTCTTCCTCCGTTGCCATTTTGGCTCAAGGCCCCTCCGTCCCGTTGCAGCAGTAGCGGGGGACTGCGCCGAGAGCGGGCAACCTTTCTTAAGGATTTCTGGCACGTCGGGTGCCAGCGGACACCTTTCCATCACGAATTTCCTTTTTCTCCTTCCATGGGCCTCCGCGGCCGCGCTGGTCCTGCAGGCGGCGACGAGGACGCCGACGCCAAGAGCAGGAGTGGTGAAAGTAGGTCTCATCGTGCTGGAGAGCGAGACGATCTTCAAGAACAGGATCCCTGGAAACATCACCGAGCTGCAGCAGGACTTCCTCCTTCCGCTGTCTCGACGGCTGGCAGCACGTCCAGTGGTGGTTCAGTTGGAAGACCGCCGACAATATCATTAACAAGCACATGGAGCAGTTCAGAGGCCACATGGCCAAATACATGGAGACCACCTTCCAGGACACGATGCAGTCTGTACGTGAGGAGCTGGTTACGATGGTGGCAAAGCAGCTCCAGCCCCACGCGGAGCGCCTCGACAGACAACAGGCCCAGCTTCGAGTGGTTCAAGCCAAGAATGAGGAGCTCAGCCAAGAGCAAGAGGCCCTCAAGGCATCGGTCAAGCAGCTGCAGGACACCCTGGCCATCGCAGAGCAGCAGGCAGCGGCACCCATCGACGTGGCCAAACTCATGGAGTGGAACCGCACCGTCGACCCCTCAGTCTTCATCCTGTCCTGCGATGTGGCGGCAGCTCCGAATGACATATTCAATGCACTTGACGAATGGTTGCAGGCGGCCAATGTCTCCAGGGACCAGCTGCGACTGGTCGGCGACACCCCGCAGAAGAAGTTCATCCTGCAGTGCATCGGAGGTGCCGCTGGTATTGCCCGAGCCAATGCACTGCAGACATCCCTCAAGTTACCCAATAATCAAGGCTGGCGCCAGTTTGAGGTGCTCGCTGTCAGCGGAGCTCGGATCGCCCTGTACGTCAACCCTGATAAGAACGCAAAGGACATTCGGAAGGAGGTTCAGACCAAGAAGCTGCTGGGACTGGTACGGACAGCTGCGGCATCTTCGACGGTGGCTAGCACGCGTTCTACAGAATGCTGGGCACGGAGACCGAAAGGACTGGTCTACATCGGCCAGACAGCGATCGTATCGGTGCAGGTTCAAGGTCCTGAGGAAGCTACGAAATTGGCATGGGACACGCAGGCTGCAGAACGGCTCGGCATTGATTGGCAAGCAGTTAGCATTCAATTCAAAGATCTATGGAAGGGAAATTGACACATCAGATTGGACGTGTTCCTAATCAGCGTTTCGCACCGTGGGAACTCCAGGCATCTTCGCACCACGTCGGCATTGTCTGCTGGAACGCCCACGGTCTTCTGTTGCGTCGGGATCCTGCACGGCGCCGCCGTAACATTGCAATTGTGGCAGACCTTCTTCGCAAGCGTAACGTTGTTATCATTCAAGAGGTCCATGGTTTTGAAATCTCATTGACCAACTACCTGAACCAGTTTAACTTGAACTACAAGATACATTTTTCGGGGACGGACCGTCCCAGTGCAGGCGGGGTGGCGATCTTGATTCCATGGTATGACGAGCGCACTGTGGCGGCTGCTGGGGCGTCGGGACTTCCTCGCCTCCGCCACCGCACCCTGGGCGATGGAAGAGCCATCATGACGAGCATCGAGAACCCTGTGACAAAGGGTGAGTTCCGCATCATGAATATTCACTACGATATTTCGGAGGCGGGTCGCACAGAGATCAAGCGGGTCTGGAAGGAGTGTATTGCCTGGTCGAAGCGCGACCCGTTGAAGCACACATTCATTGTTGGCGGCGACTTCAACATGACTGATGTACCGACGGAGTCCATTCTGTATCCACATCCGAAACAAGCGAGGAGATCTGAGGCAGGCCGTGCCAACCGCTCGGAGCCGTTCTGGCGTGAGCTCTTCAATGATGCGGCGATGCTTGAGGTTTGTTCTCCAATTCCGACTCATTGCACTGCTGATAACAATGCCCTGAGAACTATTGATCGTTTCTTTGTTTCTATAGAGTCGGCCTTCGCCATTGAGACTGAGATGGACGTGGAGGTGATCCAGGACGCCTTCACACTGAATGCCAAGCAGCTGAGCGACCATGCGATCATCAAACTTCGGATGGCTACTCGACGAACGCCTGCTTCGGCCCACCAGCGCATCCCATCATTCATCTTTAAGAGCGATGAGTATCGTGCTGCCCTCGAGAGATGCATTGACGGATGCAACTATGAGATGATGGAGCCGCACCGCCAGTGGGAGGTGATCAAGGAACTTATGACGGTGGCGGCGGAGACTGCACGTAATGAACTCTTGGCCAAGGAAGTCACAGGAGAAGGTGATATCCCGAGAAGAGCGACCTTACTGGCCTTTGGCGCTGCGGCTCGCGCGGTGTGGCGCCAGGACGTGCGGCTGGCAGAGAAGCTGATCAACCACGCGATCGTCGGCGAGAGGGAGCTCTACATCGAGGGGCACGAGGTGAAGCTGAGGCAGCCCGACACGTTCCACAACCGGGTGAAGGAAGCGCAGGCTGCCATGTTGGACCGCGAAGCTGCTGCGTTGGAACGTCAGGGTGTAGGCCGCGCTACCAAGCGGAGTGCGACGGTGATGGTGCAGCGGGCGCTCCTGTGGAACAACACCAAGCGGATGCTGATCCTGGCTGGCGTGAGGCAGGGCCAGATGACCAACATGGCAGCGTCGGGGGCGCCGGCCCCTGAGGAGGTTGAGGTTGTGCGAGATCCCAGTTCCGTGGTAGAGGCTCTGAAGAAGCACTGGGAGCCCGCCTTCACGGCTTCCCCTGTGCGTGAAGACCTGATCGGCCCCTTCCTGGATCGCCACATGCCCGAGCTTGATAATGCGCTGCTGCAGATACCCACAATCGACAACCTCCGCTTCGTCTTCAAGCGGGCAAAGGATTCAGCTCCTGGACCTGATCGACTCCCAGCTCGCGCACGGCGCGGCCATCCGCAGTTGACCATGGTACTGCACAGAGTGATGGAAGAGATGGCCAGCGGGCGGCGGCCGCCTGAGCACTTCAACGATTGCCTCCGGGCGTTTCTGCCCAAAGGCGACGAGCCATCGGACCTCGTGGACTGCACGAGATCTCCTGAGTGCACGAGGCCCCTGGCTTTAAAGAACTCGGACAGCAAAGGTGCGGCCGCTGCGGTCAACCTGTATCTAGCTGGTGTCGTTGCTAGAGATACCCATGGAGTCCAGCAAGGGTTCGTTGCTGGAAGTAAGTTTGGCGAGCACATTGTTGCTCTCGACGCCGAATGTCGGCGGGCGGGGCTCCTTCCAGCGGCGGCCGAAAGACTCCCAGGGTTCTTTAGTTTCGATGTGCGTGCTGCCTTCCCGAGCATGTCTCAACTTTTCCTCCGTCGCACGCTTGAGCGGTTTCGTCTCCCCCCTCCTATTACAACATGCTCGACGGGTTGGCACACGACGCCCTCGGACATGCCCGTGTGGGTGAAAATGTAGAGCCACTTTTTTCTATCACGTCAGGCGTCCCCCAAGGGTGCCCATTGTCGGGGAGTCTCTGGGCGCTTGGTTTCGACCCCTGGGTGCGTTGTCTGGCCATGGCGTTTCCGTCGGAGCAAGTGGGGACCCTCGGGGGGGTGCGCCGACGATATTGGTGCGGTCGCAATGACCATCCAGAGTGCTAAGCATATGCACCGCACTGTCGAGCAAGCCGAGCAGCTTGCCTCTCTCCAGCTCCAGCCCAGTAAGTGTTGTTTCGTCCCTCTTTGGGCCCCGTGCGATGAATTGACGATTTGCAGCGCGAGAGAGGCCCTCGCTGTAGTTGCCCCAGGGTGGGAGAATTTTAAAATCGTGGGCGCTGCGAAGTACCTCGGGGTTTGGCTCGGCCCTGAGGCCGACCTTCGGGCCCAGTGGAAAGCTCCTGGCCAGAAATGGTGGTCTAGGTGCCGAGAGATAGCGCTGTCTCGGGCACCCTCTGAAGCCTCCTGCCGTCTCTACCTTATGGTTGTCCTTCCGTGCCTCTCGTATGTTGCCAAAAATTGTTCCTCCTGACCCCCACCTCCTCTCCAAGGAAAGCCTGGCGCTGCACAAGCTGCTTCGCATCCCCCCCCAACTCATTTCGCATCGACGAGCTCCTGGGACTTGGTCGGTGGGTGACTTCGGCCGCGCCACTGCCATTAGAGCTCTCATGCATAGCCAGCGCGTGGCGTGCGAGCCACGCCACATTCGGAGGATGGAGGAGTGTCGGTGAGCGGTTGAGGACGGCGGCGGAGGATTTCGGTACGATCATAGACCTAGCGCGCCAGGAGTGGTCGCCAAGGTTTTGGAAACGTCGTGTTTCAATTGCCCAGTTTTTTATGGCTCTCGAGGAGCCGCTGCATGAATTTCCGACGGGGATCCAGGCGAGGGCGAAACGGTCCCTGGTCACGATGTCGCGAATTCTTCGACCAATCTTCCGTCGTGCCATTGCCGACGCTGCGGAGCCCCTGCATGCTCCTGCCGCGGCCGTCGGAGAGAGTCGGCGGAAAAGGGCCGGCCCCAGCAGACAGACTCGTCTCCTTCGGTCTCTCTGCGCTGATCTGCTCCCTGACTCCATTCCTAACCTTCTCGCTCGTCGTCTACCGAAGTGGATGTTTGATCAGCAATTGCCTGATGCTGCGGAGCTTGCCAATCGCTGGTCGGCTCTCAAAGCTGTGCTTTCCTCCCGCCCCCCCTCTTTCGTTTGGCCCCATCTCAAGACCCTCGCGGGAGCGTGGATCACTTCCTCGCGTGTCGGAATTTTGACTCCCAAAGGATGCCGTTTCGGGTGCAGCGAAGAGGTCTTAGGGATCGAAGTTCGCGCACCAGACTCGATTGGCCACTACCTTCGGTGTCCTCGTCTCTCTCATCTGTGTGCACTCCCACGAGCGGTGATTCCACAGGACCCGTTGATCCGTCTTGGGCTAGGACCAGCATCTGCCTATAAT
>CAUYUJ010006136.1:345066-368433 GCA_963575745.1 Prorocentrum cordatum
TGGGTATATTCCCCCGATCACATCTACGATATGCGGTGGTAGACCGAAACGTGCTAAGGCAGCGCATCTGGTTCCAATCGGCCGAGAACTCCCGCCCAATCAAGTAATAGTAAAGCAAGAAAGACCTTCGCTATTATTCAACGGAATTGCTGGAGGCAGTCACATTCGCATTCTTCGCCGATGTCGCCCGAGGTGTTTCATCTAGATACCTCTTGTACAATCACCCTGTGGCCGTTCTTGGAACGCGATCGCCTCGGTACAATTTCATCGTAATCACTTTGTCGACCATCGTTGGTTCAGCTGCCATTGTTGAAATAGCACTGTAATTTTTCACTGTTCATCCAAAGTGTGTCAAGGCATTTTGAAATCCTTCTGGGATCCGTAACTTGGCACGGCCATATGACAGCCACTATTCATACCCATGTTCACACTTTGATTGGTGTTACAACTTTACGGCACCCTCCGTTTATTGCTAAGGCCTTACGGCCAGTGCCGCCGACCCTGGATACCTCGGACCTTGAGGGTGACGGGATGCGTGATAAGACGTCGGAGGTGAATGAAAACGTGGCGGAGGAGGAGGCGGAGGAGGAGGAGGAGGAGGAGGAATGGGAGCAGGAGGAGGAGGAGGAGGAGGGGGGAGGAGGGAGGAGGAGGAGGAGGAGGCGGAGGAGGAGGAGGAGGAGGAGGGGGAGGTGGAGGAGGAGGAGGAGAAGGAGGAGGAGGAGGAGGGGGAGGTGGAGAGGGAGGAGAGGGAGGAGAGGGAGGGCGAGGGAGGGAGAGTGTCGCCCGGGGGGATGCGTATTTGGTGCGGGGATGTTCGGCACATGCACATCGGGAATGTTTGGGGCAAACAGTTGTTGGCACAGTGCCCTTGCAGTCGGCATTGGTGCAATCATCGATGGTGCAAGCAGCGCGCAAGTTTCGCAAGCAGGCAGTGTTCAAAGTTATGGGCTGGATTTGGGGTGCCTTGGGTTTTTGCAAATGCCGTTATGATGTGTTTCTGGCGCTAAGTTGAGCGTTCTGGGGCCTCTGGGCCACTGCTGGGGCTTCTTCAGGCCATGTTGGCATCACCGGGGGCCGTTTGGGCGTGTCGTCGGCATTGTGGCGGATGGTCACATCAATCGGTGGGTAGGGGGGGGGCAAATAGATCGTTAGGTGGACCGCCAGCCTCACAGCGGGAACGTTGTAACAATCGCTGTTCAGACATACGGGGCTGAAGGCACATCTGCAGTTTTGCAGTCAGGCATTTTAATCAGATGGGTAGACATACCACCAGATCTCATATTAGACTGTTACGTCATATGTCTACACTTTAGTTCAACAAACAGCTTGACAGTTGCTTGTAGTTAAGGTCGACTGGGCCGTCTGGCCCCGGGTCCGAACACCGAGATGCGCAGCAGCACCATCCCATCCTCCTGATCACCCGAAGGGTGTTCTTGTAGGCAGCCGGAGGGGAGGGGGGGGGGGCGCGAGGGAGCGAGGGAGGGCAAAGCGGAGAAGGGAAACGGAGGGCCAGGGGCGGAGGGGCGGAGGCGCTTCGGGGAGAGAGAGAGAGAGAGAGAGAGAGAGGGGGAGAGGGGGAGCGAGAGCGAGAGCGAGAGAGAAAAGAAAAGGAACAGAAAAACAAAAAGCAAAAAAACAACAACAAAAAACACCAAAACAAAACGAAAAAGAGAGAGAGAAAATGGCCGATGGACCTCGCGCAGCGCCCAGGCGGCGCCGCCGCCCATCTTCGTGGCCTCGCAGGCGTCCCTCGGCCGCGCCGCGGCCCCCCTGCGGGCCCCAGGCCGCCACGCCGCGCGCTGCCCCGGCCGCTCCCGCCGCGCGGCGGCCGCCCTGCCTTGCGCCCCTCGGCCTGCGGCCGGGCGTGCCGCACGGCGCGGCGGCGCCCCCCCGGCCACGGGGTGGCGGGGCCCCATTGGAGCTCAGCTTCGGGGGTGGACAGAAACCCCTCGGGGGTGGACAGAAACCCCTCCTCCTCCTCTTCCTCCTCCTCCTCCTCCTCCTCCTCCTCCTCCTCCTCCTCCTCGTCCCCTCCTCTCCTCCTCGTTCCCTCCTCCTCCTCCTCCTCCTCCTCCTCCTCCTCCTCCTCCTCCTCGTCGGCCTATAGTCTCGGGGGCGGACAGAACCCCCAACAGTGACACGTCGATTAGTGGATTGTCCGTTTTCGGTTCTTGAGAGGGCGCCGCGGCCGTTATGTTCCAGGCCTGCGCCCGCCAGATTTGGACCTCGGGTCGTTTTCACTAATCCACGTTTACTAAAGGGGGGTCTGTCTATCCCCGATAGCTGTCTCGATGCGCACATGTTGATACGCAGCACGTACCGTGCTCAAAACGTCCGTGTCGACACGCTGCGAGTTGGCTCGACAGGTTGGCCCACGCTTTGGCGAACGCATCGCGTCGGATCTACGTTTTCAGGGTATGTGCTGAGCTCCGTATCAACACGCTACGTGTCGCGTGTTGCGCATCGGGGCAGCTAAGCATTGGAGGCCTCAACCAGAAGAAGATGACCCTAAAATTCGGTGTTGGTGGTAATACTTCGGCCCCCTAGAAAGCCAAACTATTACCACCACCACCGAGACCGGGAGCACCTTCCCTCGGTGGAGGCACACCGCCAGTATTGGTGGAGGCCCCGGCCACGGGGTGGCGGGGCCCAGGGTGTCCAGCAGCCTTCCCCCTCTGCTCGAGGAAGAGAACACGCCACAAGCATAAATGTTTGGCGCTCCGCGCGGAGCGCCAACAGTTTATGTTTACGGCGATGTGTCTTCTTCTATCTGCCCTGGCTTTCCTTCGGTGGCGGTGTTCTGTTTTGCACGAGGGTGCTTGTTTTGAGGAGGCTCCTCAAGCGTGCTACCAGCACCAGCGTCGACTCGATGATCAAGTCTGGGGTCGGTGACTGGGTTCTGGGGTCATGCCGGAGGGTTCCAAAGGAGGTTTTGGGGAGGGGGTTTTCCAGAGAGCCCCCCAAGGGCCTCGGAACCTCGGCAAAACAGGGGGTGCGAAGTCCCTGGGGGACCCCTCCTGGAAAACCCCCTCCCCAAAAACCCCCTTTGGAACCCTCGGGTCAAGGAGTACACCAGTATCGTCGGCCGGGCGCGTGACCTCCGTCGCAGACGGAAGATGGTGTAAGCAGCCATTAAGTTGGCGACCCTGGCATCCAGACGCGCAGGTGGCCAGCGCAAGAGGTGGCGCGATGCACAGTGCACTGATCTGTCCGCGGCCTGGCGTCGCGCCAGAGTGAGCTCCTCCGCTCTCCGAGCATTTTCTGGTGGAGAGCAAAGGGTGAAATCTGAAGTGCCGTTTTTTCGATTGATTTCCGAGGTTGGGATCTGCAAAAGGTGAATCACAAGACGGATTGATTTTCGATGTGAAAAGCCCACATGGATTTCACCTGGAGCCCTCCACCCCAAAAACATGCTCAGGCTCTGCGTGACTTTTCACCTTTCGCCTTGCTTGCGATAGACGTGCTTCGCCCGCGTGTGCGCCTGCGTTTGGTGAGCGAGGGGGAGCAAGTGGAGAGGCAGGCCCCCATTCCTCCTTTCCGCTACCCCCTCCTCCCACACCACCAAGTCTACATCCATTATGTTTTCCCCATCCCCCTTTTATTCATCCTCGCTCTACAGTGGAGACCCATGCCAAGAAACACCCGGCTTGCCTCCAGGGTGCCCTGGGTTTCTTGGGTTTCGATGGTTTTGCGATGGAAAGCGGGACGTGCCCACACCAAAAATCCATGGACGTCTTGGGGTCTCAGGGTTGGGTTTCTTGTGGAAGGTTTCTTGCGGACTGGCCTCCACTGCATCCTTCATGCTCCCTTTTCTCGGGGGTGGACAGTCCTCCTACCCTGACACGTCGATCAAGGAATTGGCCGGTTTCGGTTCGCGAGAGGGCGTCGCGTCCGTCATTTCTGCGGGCCCCGGTCCGTCGGTTCGGCCCCAGGCCGTTCTCATTAAGGGGAGGTTCACTGAAGGGAGGTGTGTCCACCGCCGATGTTCCTGCTCCTCCCCCCTCCTCCCCCACCCCTTCTTCCCTGGGAGCAGTTCATCCGCACCGCGCCACCGGGCGCCTCGGCCGGGCGGGCCGGGCGCTTCGCCCGAAGTTCCGCAAAGGTTGGTAGTGACGTTGAAACTTTTGAAGCTTCCATCAGTCAGGCTGGTTCGGTGGCAAGTCATGGGAGCCCGGTAAACCCTCGCCATTCCATCTGTAGCGTCGATTAGCGCCTGGAGTCGATGAGATGGCTCCGATTTAGCGTCGATCTAGCGTCGATTAGCGGTACGCGAGGCTCCCATGAGTTGCCACCGAAGGTTGGAGAGCGGGTGGTGTCCAAAATATGGTTCTCGTCCATGCCGTGCGCAGGCTTCAAGATCCCAACCGTTACACGGATGTAGAGCGAATGGTGTTCGGCATATGGTTCTCGTTCCAGCGCCGCGCGCATTCGTCGTGGTTCGTCTTGAAAGTCCCAAGAAGTCACAGGGATTGAGCACAGGTTGTTGTTTAGCACACCGCGCATCATCGTCTGCACAATCCCAGTAGCCACACGAGTGGAGGGTGGGTTTGTTTCAACATGTGACGCCCGTGTGAGATTTCCCCGATGCTTGTGTTCAATGCTGTAGCGCACATTTCATTACACGGGTGAAGGGTTGTTTGTTTTGACAACAGGGTTGCTTTCTGAGACATCAATTGAACCACCAACATGTTGTTTCATTTCGCAATGGCTACGCGGAAGGACACGTGTGCCCTCTCAAAGCGGGGTTCTCGTTGGAAATGCAATAAGTGTTGTGTGTCGACCTCGTGGTTTTTCCTTACAGCTGTTAATGACCCTATGCATGTCCACACCGCCTCCAAGAGGTATTCCGTGACATACGCATGTTGCCGTTGCAGTGTTTTATTCGCGTTGGAGATTGGTTCGATTGACCAACAGATGTTCGGATCACATCAGGCACACCACCTTTTCGCTGGCTGATGGTTGTGCTGGAGAGAATACAGTTGTAAGAAGCAAGGGCAGATCCTGCCTCCAAAGCGGGCCAATCGCCCGAGTGGCAAACCCGCAGGGCGCTCATTCTTCCGGGGGACGCTCCCCTCCGAAAGAGTGAGTGGCTGTGCGAGGAGGCGGCTTTCTAAATGGGGTGGCTTGCTGGAGCATCGATGATGCCTCCTGGATTATTGCATGATCCTCCTCCTCCTCTTCCTCCTCCTCCTCGTCCTCCTCCTCCTCCTCCGCCTCCTCCTCCGCCGCCCCCTCCCTGCCCGAACCACGGCGGCAAGGCGTGGAGGAGGCGAGCTACGTGTTGCGCGACGCGCCCAGAGTTGTGCCGCGCCTGGACGGCACGGGGAGGGAGGAGGAGGAGGAGGAGGACGACGAGGAGGAGGAGGAGGAAGAGGAGGAGGAGCATCGGCGCCAAGGGGATGAGGGGGGAGGGAGAGGAGGAGGACGGAGAGTCCAGACCAGGGAAGTCTTCCTGTTCTCACAGATGAGTGCGCTCTGGGATGTGCGCCAGGCGTGCAGCCGGATCAGGCGCCGTAGCAAGGTCCGGGCCGGGCGGCAGCGGGACCCCAGATGTCGAGCCTGATGCACCAGGGTCCGCTCGTGTGACGGGGGGGGGAGCCTACTGGGTGCTCCCCCGCCGATGGATGGGGAAGGGGGAAGGAGGGTAGGAGGGTAGGAGGAGGGAGGGAGGGCGGCGCAGAAGGAGGGAGGGATCAGGCGGAGGTGAAAGTTGAGGCGGAAGACGATCCGTGAGAGAGGGAGGCAGGAGGAGGAGGAAAGGCATAGAAGGTCCAGGAGCATGTGGGGGAGATGGGGGCGGCGGCGGAGGCGGCGGATGAGCATGATGAGGAGGACGAGAAAAAGGACGTTGAGCAATCGGCTGAGCCAGAATCCACGTATGGACGATCAGGAAATGAGGAGGGAGACGACGAGGAGGGAGACGACGAGGAGGAACGGCAGTAGCAGGACGTCGAACGGTCATAGGGGGGGCCGTGGGTGTGCCCCGAGCCGCCCAGGACCCCCCGCTGGCGGCGCTGGGCGCCTCGCGGCTGCACGGGGCGCCCTGCCGCCCCGGGGGAGGGGAGGGAGCTTCGCCCGAGCGAAAAGCCCAGGGACAGCTCTGTGCGGCTCTCTCTCTCTCTCTCTCTCTCTCTCCCAGGCGATCGCAAACATGGACCAGGTCTCTCTCTCTCTCTCTCTCTCCCAGGCGATCGCAAACATGGACCAGGTCTCTCTCTCTCTCTCTCTCTCCCAGGCGATCGCAAACATGGACCAGGGGGGCGCTGATTTGGCGGCGGACCCCGCTTCCATGGGAAGCCGCGGGTTTCCGCCGCTGGGCGAGGCGGCCCCGGCCGCATTCTGGGGGGGGGGGGGCACCTCCCCCGATCCATGGATTTGGCGACCGCGCGCCAGATCCGCGGATCGCTGCCATGCTTGCGCGCCCCCGATCGACGGCGAGCCAGGGGAGACAGCGAGAAGGAGAAGGCCCTCTCAGAAGGCGGCGGAGCTTCTCGGGAGGCCTCGCGCCCTCTGGAGAAGTCGGTTGCGTCTCCGGGGAGGGCTCCGGGAGCTCCTCGGGATGCCCGAGGCCTTCCGAGCCGTCTGGGAAGGCCCGCCCCTTGTGACTTCCCCCCAGGCTCGCCGCCGAGTCCTGCTGCGGATGTCCCTCATCGACCTCGTCCTCCTCATCGCGCACCTTTCTGTTCAAGCAGAGCGTTGAGTAAGACCGCACGGTTGACCCTCCACGGTACGTGTTTTTCTTCAGCGATGCGGTTGTCGACGCATGGGCTGCCTGCTGCCTTCCGAGCTCATAATTGCGTGTGCGTGACCTGCGCCTTGCGCCTTGCTTGCGACTGTGCTCCAAGTTGCTATGACCCGCTGGAGGGGTGCTGGCTTCGCCTCGTATTCTCGTGCTTCCCGCTGGTTCGCACGGTGCGTACGTCTACCCAGCATTGTGGACGGTTGTATTGCCTTTTATGCAGCCTTGCCCCTCGCGTTGGTTTTCTCCAGTCGTTCATCAACTGGTGTTCGTCGCGTTCTTGCCGGCCTTGGCCTACGCATACGGCGATTGGGATACAACATTAGTTTGCCCTTCGTGCGCCAAATTCTTCGGGTGAATCCCGTCCGCCACATCGTCACTGGCGCGCGCGGCTAGCAAACCTGCTGGACGACGTCAAAGTTCCGCTCGTGGGTAAAATTGTGGAGAAGAGGCACTGATGATCCCATGGAGCAGATGTTTGACCAAGTTTGACGCCTATGCGGCTGCGGCACTTGCCGATCTCTCCGACGCGACGCCTGTAGTGCCCGAGCCCTCCACACGACACACTGATGATGTAGAAGCAACCTGGCAGCAGTCGAGCAGCGCCGCGGGGCCCGGACCGCAGCACCCTGCGAGAAAGGGCACAGGTGCGCCGCCGAGCTGGACGCCGTGTAGGCATCGTCGCCGCTCCTGCTCAGCGCCAACAGGTAGTCGAGGAGCGGGTCCATTCCCGGGACCTTGCCATGATGGTCTCCACACGCATGCGACCAAGTTGCCCGAGCCAGCGTTCTTCCTTGAGTCCCGGCGGAATCGATGCACCGATTGGCATAGCGATTCGGCGGAGATTCTCGAAGGAAGGAGGAGGGGTGATAACTCCGACGATACTCAGGACGATGAGGGTAAGGGTGAGGATGAGGATGAGGAGGAGGAGGAGGAGGAGGAGGAGGAGGAGGAGCATGAGGACAAGGACGAGGAGCAGGAATGAGGAGGGAAGATGGAAGCTGCTGAGCTGGTGAGCTGCGAGAAGAATAATCAGCGCGGACTGCGATGAGAAAGTTTGGCGTGAAAGGAACAGGAGGAGCACGAGAAGGAGGAGGAGGAGGAGGAGGAGGAGGAGAAGGAGGGCACAGCTTGGGAGGAGGAGAGAATATGAATAGGAAGAGGAGGAGGAGAAGGAGGAGGAGGACGACGAGAACAAGGCAGAGGAGTAGGGATGATAGAAAACATAGGAGGGAGGCTGCGGGAAGCAGCGGGACGAAGGAGGAGGAGGAGGAGGAGGAGGAGGAGGCCACTCCTCAAACATACGTGTCTGCCTCGTGCGTGCGCGCGTGCGTGGCTGAGAGCGTGTGTGTGTGCGTGATAGAGAGAGAGAGTGTGAGAGAGAGAGAGATAAGGAGCATGTGCGTGTTTGGCATGTGCAATAAGACCATGTTAGAAGAAAGTGATCGGAGGCCATACTTCGATTCCAGACAAGGGTAAGCTAGCTCAACAGCCACGTACAGAGAAGACGTGCACAGATCGGAAGGCTCGATCACCACATGATCTACGGATAAGCACGCAATACGCGCCCAGAGAGCATCCAGGAGCTCCAGAACATGCAGTCTGGAACGCCAGGGCCGCATCTGATCCCTTACGACGGGCGGGGGGAGAGGATCAGCAGCGCCACCCCCACCTCGCTCTGCTCATCACCGCCCCTCCGCAGCCATCCCCGAGCGGCCCCCCACAGCGCCAAGAGGGCACCCGCGCGCGAACCCAGACCCCCGACGACGCGATTTTGTTCACAACGTCGACCCCCCGAGGTCTGGAACCCTTCCCCGGGACCGGTTGTTTGTCCTGGGCCGTTTTTGGACGGCCCCGAGGCCCCGCAAGGGCCCCCGGAGGCCGAAAACAGCAGAAAACCTCACGTCGTGATTTTTTATTTATTTATTTATGGTTTACAACGCGAGGAGGTCTGTCAAGAGGGCGACCCGGCGCGCCGCGCCTTTTCGAGAGCACCACCATGGCCATGGCGCAGGCCGCCGCCGCAGGCGCCGCGTGGGTCGTCGTCCCAGGGCACGAGGAGGCCGGAGGGGGCCTCGCCCCGCCTCACGGGCCGCCACGCCGCCGCGCCGGAGGCGGCGAGAGGGGGAAGAGGAGGAGGGAGGAGGAGGAGGAGGAGGAGGAGGAGGAGGAGGAGGAGGAGGAGGAGGAGGAGGAGGACGAGGAGGAGGAGGGGAGAGGGAGGAGGAGGAGGAGGAGGAGGAGGAGGAGGAGGAGGAGGAGGAGGAGGAGGAGGAGGGGGAGGAGGAGGAGGAGGAGGAGGAGGAGGGGAGGAGGAGGAGGAGGAGGAGGAGGAGGAGGAGGGAGGAGGAGGAGGAGGAGGAGGAGAGAGGAGGAGGGGAGGAGGGGGAGGAGGGAGGAGGAGGAGGAGGAGGAGGAGGAGGAGGAGGAGGAGGAGGAGGAGGAGGAGAGGAGGAGGAGGAGGATGAGGAGGAGGAGGAGGAGGAGGAGGAGGAGGAGAGAGGAGGAGCCATCGGCGCCCCTTCGGTGCGTGCCTGGGGTCCCCCTCCCCCCCCTGGGCTTCAGCCACGCGTGGGTCAGGGGAGGAAGAGGCATCCATACCTCTACCCTTCCCTAGTTTCCCCCTTTTTGGCCCTCCTGGGCGGCCCTCGTCGCCACCGCGGGATTCGCTTCGAGATCCTCGTCAGAACGCACCCTGGAAGAGGTCCGGGGAGTACCGGTATTGGTGCCTTTTCATTTCCCCGGAGGGGGAGGGGGAGGGGGGAGGGCTTCTGAAGAGCAGCCTCCAGCTTCTTAGGAGACGCGGGCCATGTCTGCAGATGTGCAAGGCTCGCGCCTTCTGAGAAGCAGCCTCCTGCTAAGAAGCCTGCCCCCCTCCCCCTGCAGTGGAGGCGCGCAACAAGAAACCAAGTGCTTTTCGGCAGGGTATCCTGGGTTCGTTCGCTCCGCGTGCTGCGCGGTGACTTCCCGCGGCCGTTAAGGAAGCCGCTCCGTTCAGGGTGCTCCGGCTTCCCCTCAGGTGCAGAGGAGGAGGAGGAGGAGGAGGAGGAGGAGGAGGAGGAGGAGGAGGAGGAGGAGGAGGAGGAGGAGGAGGAGGAGGAGGAGGAGGGGAGGAGGAGGAGGAGGAGGAGGAGGAGGAGGAGGAGGAGGAGGAGGAGGAGGAGGAGGAGGAGGAGGAGGAGGAGGAGGAGGAGGAGGAGGAGGAGGAGGAGGAGGAGGAGGGGGTGGCCTCAATGTCGTGCAGTGGCGAAGCGCCCTGGCTCGCCTATGGTCTAGGCCTCCTAGATGGGGTCGGAGAGATGGGGTCGGAGGATGGCGCCGCATCGCCGATGCATCGCCGATGTGGCTCGATGTGCAGCCCGATTTGCTTCACGTCGGCGTCGCCGATGCATCGCCGACGTCGACGATGCATTGCCGGTGCATCGCCGATGCATCGCCGATGCATCGCCGATGTATCGGCGATATGGCGCGATCCTCCGACCCCATCTACTCCGACCCCATCCAGGAGTCCTCTGTATGGGCCCACCAGAGAATGTTCTAAGAACGTTTTGTGATCTGCGCGATATGTGCTTAGAGCATTTCTTGCTGGGGCTGTCTTGTTTTTCTTACACATCGGGCTTACATTATACGAACATTCTTTTGATTATTAGAACATGTTTGGGTTCTAAGAAAATTTCGTGGTAGGCCTTTTAGGAATGCCAGGACGGTCGGTCCCTGCTCAGCAATGTGAGGGGGTAAAGAACAGGAACCCAGGCCCCATCGAGTCACGAAAAAATCGCGACGGTCGTTTTTGTTCGCTGTTTTGGGCCCTTGGGTGCCCGTACCGGGCCTCGGGGCCGTCAAAGAACGGCTCGGGACGAAGAACCGGTCCCGGGGAGAGGTCCAGACCTCCGGGGGCCGACGTTGTGATCTCAATTCGGCGGCGAGCCAGGAGGGGAAGTGAGGAGAAGAAGGTCTTCTCAGAAGGCGGCGGGGCTTCTCAGAAGCGCTCCGGCCTTCTGAGAGGTTTTGGTGTCTTCGGAGAAGGCTGAGACAACTTCTCAGAAGGCAGGGGGACTTCCGAGCCTTCTGAGAAGGCCCGCCTCTTCCCACTCCCCCCCCCCGCGCTCACCGCCAATCAATGGGAGGGTGAAGAAAAGGAAGGGCCCGAAAGGGGCACTCTACCCAGACCTCCTCGCGTCGAGAAAAAATCACGACGGGAGAGGTTTCGCTATTTTCGGCCTCCGGGGGCCCTTGCTCGGCCTCGGGGCCGTCCAGAAACGGCCCAGGAAAAAAAACCGGTCCCGGGGAAGGGTTCCAGACCTCGGGGAGTCGACGTTGTGAACAAAATCACGTCGTCGGGGGTCTGGGTTCGCGCGCGGGTGCCCTCTTGGCGCTGTTGGGGGGCCGCTCGGGGATGGCTGCGGAGGGGCGGTGATGAGCAGAGCGAGGCGGGGGTGGCGCTGCTGATCCTCTCCCCCCGCCCGTCGTGAGGGCTCAGATGCGGCCCTGGCGTTCCAGACTGCATGTTCTGGAGCTCCTGGATGCTCGCTGGGCGCGTACTGCGTGCTTATCGGTAGATCGTAGATCGTGTGGCGCTCGAACCTTCCGATCTGTGCACGTCTTCTCTGTACGTGGCTGGCGAGCTGGTTTACCCTTGTCTGGAATCGAACTGGCTGGCGAGCTGGCTGGCGAGCTGGCGAGCTGGCTTACCCTTCTCTGTACGCGGCTTGGCTGGGCGTGAGGGGGCCGACGCTGCGAGAAAGGGCACAGCGCCGGGGGTCTGGGCAGGAAGGGCCCCGGGCGGGGCACTCTCTCGGGCCCCCTCTTTGGGAGCCAGCAGGCGCCCCGAAACCTGGCCCCACAGGGTGCACCCACCTGGGGGCCCTTCTTGCTCCCCCCCCTCCAAGGAGGTCGCCCCCCCATGTACCAGCCCAGCCCACCTGGGGCCCTTGTATCGCTCCCCCAGGAGGTCGCCCCCCACCTGAGGCCCTTGTTGCTCCCCAAGGAGGTCGCCTCGCCAGCCCACCTGGGGCGACCCCCAAGGAGGTCGCCCCCACCAAACGGTGCCCTTCTTGCTCCGCCCGCCCGAGGCCAGCCCAGCCCAGCCGGGGCTGAAGCTGCAGCTGCCGCGCCTGCCTCCGGAGCCCGTGTGGGTGAACATGGGGTGGTCGAGGGCAGAAGGTTCGGGGAAACGTAAGGCTCGAGCAAGCCGGAGCTCGGGTTCGCCGAAGTCTTTTGACGAGCGCGTCCCAGATTTTGTCGGCCCGATGTCCGTGGGACGTTTGCAGCAGGAGCTCGCGTCAGATTTCAGATTGGGTCTCGTCACTTCATGATGGCTCTGTCAGTCAAGCAGTGGCGAAGCGTCGCGGCTCGCTTATAGGCCCGCCAAAGAATGTTCTGAGAACCTTTTTGTGGTTTCCACGAAATGTTCTTAGAACATTGCTGGCCGATAGTGGCTTGCGTTAGCACCTCGGGCTTATGCTATGAGAAGATCGTCTTGTTCTTAGATCATATGTGGGTTCTAAGAGCATGTCGTGGTAGGCCTACACGCATGCCGGGACGGTCGGCCCCTGCCCAAGTCAGGCCTACCCGAGCCCCCCGTACCCGAGTCTCACGTCTCCCCGAGGGGCCTCCGTGTCTCTTGTTCCGTGTGTTTCGCCGATCGGCGCGGGCCCCTGGCCTTCCCCCCCCCCCCTCCATGGGTCAGATCCTGGCCGCTCTGGGCGACTTCTCGGGGCCCCTTTCCCCCAGCCTGCGGTCGCGCCTGGCAGAATTTCAGGCAGTGGCGAGGCGTCCTGGCTCGCCTAGAGGCCCACCAGAGAATGTTCTGAGAACCTCTTGTGGTCTGCACGAAATGGTCTTAGAACATTTCTGGCTGGGGCTGCCTTGTTTTGACACATCGGGCTTACGTTCTAAGAACATTGTTGTTGTTATTAGAGCATGTGTGGGTTCTAAGAACATGTCGTGGTAGGCCTATAGGAATGCCGGGACGGCCGGTCCGTGCTCAACAAAAGCAGATCGACTAAGCACCGGCCCAGACCCAGACCCCCCCCTCCCCCACCCTTCGGCTAAATTTCGAAATTCGGGGGGGAACAAAAACGCCTACAAGCACGCTGACCGTGACCAAGATGCCGCAGGATCTTGTCGACGCCGCTCGGTCATGGTCCACGCCGGCCGTCGCCGATTCTCGAGGATGGTCCACGATGAATGATGACCAAGGTCGACACCGACGTTGTCGCGTTCCGTCTTGATCATGGTCACCCGTTTCTTGCCCTCCAGGTGGGACGGCCCAGTCCCGACGGTGAACTTGTCTGCCTTGTCAGATTTTGCGGCCAGGGAGGCCAGTCTCTGGAGGAGACCTCCTAGAGCGACATCGAGGAGGCTAGTGTCTGGACCTCAGGATTGCTCCGCGCGCATCAAGCGCTTCGACGTGCTGGGGAGCCAAGACATGCAGCATGGTCCCGACCCTATGTTCGAAGCAGGCAAGCACTCGATCGCTTCGCGTCACGACAACTGCGGGTGCTCGAAATTCAACCACTGGGCCACCTTCGAAGAAGTCGCGCATCGGCATGGCACACCGTTCATGGTTTTTGGCCCACAGCATGTGCAGTACCACGATATTGGCCAAGGACAGCTGGGGACGTGCTACTTTCTTGCTGCGGTTGCTTCTATTGCGTATACTCTGACCCACAGGTTATCGACAACATGTTCGTGAATCGGGAGAAGTGGGACCATAACATCTTCACGTCAAGGTGGATGCTCAATGGCAAGGTGATGCTGGTGGAGGTAGATGACATGATCCCCGCTCACGACGGTGTCCCCTTCTACGTCGTACGGCCAAGCCACGAGGGGGAGTTCTGGCCAGTGATTCTGGAGAAGGCCTGGTCGAAGATCTTCACCAGCTTCAAAGCTGCAGAGTTTGGTTCCTGGCAGAACGTCGTGGGCGCGATCACCCGCGCACCGACCCGCCAGCACCCCCACAGCGACGTGACACGGGAAACGATCTGGGAAATCCTGTCGGATGGCACTGCTCGCAAGTTCCCTATGGCAGCTATCACCGGGGGCAGTGGCGCGGAGAAGTTCGGCATGGCCCTTGGTCATGCGTATTCCGTGTTCCGGGCGTTCCATTCGCCGGACTACGGGGACGTCGTGGAGGTCTTCAACCCGTGGCACAGAGATCATTACAATGGTACAGTCCCCAACGAGGATCACGACGACGGTAGCTTCACAATGACATTGGCAGAGTACTACCAAGCATTCGACTACACATTCCTTGCAGCGTTCCGACCGCACTATGTGAATTCTTACAGGGTTATCCAGAGAGAGTCCCAGAGCAAGGCTAGCGTCCTGGAGTTTGAAGTGCCAGATGACGATGTGTTTTATGTGTCTTTAAACTGGCCTTCTCAGCGTATGGTCAAGCCTTGCCAAATGAAGGACCCCACGGTCACGCTGGCGGTCGCAAAGATAGAGGCAGGAAAGATGGAGAAGCCAGTGTTTGGCGATCAGCCCAGTAATGGCATTAACAGTGCCACTGCGAAGATAACTCTGGGCGCAGGCAAGTACGTTGCATTTGCATCCGCGGACTTCCCGGATGGTGACTTCATCAACCAGGTTGTCTTTGCAGTGTACGCGGCCTCAGAAGTTAGCGAAAACGCCTCCGGCGAGTCACCATTGCCTGTCGCTGCCGAAAGACCAAATTTAGAGCATCATGTAGGTTTCGGGGGGGGCCTCGTGGGCTGTTCTCGGAGCAGGCGACCTCACTCTTGGGCCGTCTTGGAGCTCCCGCGGGGCCCTCTCGGGACCCATCATGGGGGCCTGGCAGGGCGCTACGGAGCGGTATTGAGGGCACTCTGGTGCAATCGCGTGGCTCTCTCGGGCCTTCTTGGCCTCGTCCTGTGAGTCTTTTTGATGCCGTCTTGGGGTCCCCTGGGTGCCGTTCTGTTTGTCCTGGGGCCCTGTTGTGCCAGTTTGGGGGCATTCCTGAGGCATTCCGAGGGCAGTCTTGAGGCAGTCATGGGCCGTCTCGGAGCCATGCAGGAACGCGGTCCAGCTTCTCCGAGACCCTCTTGCAAGCATTTTGAGCTGAAAAGTTGGGAAGCTCCCCAAATAAACAAAAAGCATGTGAGAAACCTCAATGTTTGTCAGTAGGTTCGGCCGTTTAAGATTCTGTTGGGGCCCTCTCAGGGCGTCTGGGGCACTCATGGAGGACTCGTGGGTCCCTTTCACAGGGGTCGGCGGATCGAAGACGCCTACGGCGAATGACTGCCGCCCCCTGCCTTTTAGGATACGCCTACGAGGCCAAACGTTTGAGCAAAGTTTGGCCACGCTGTTGGACCATGCATTGCCCCAGCCGTTGCGGAAGCCCTCGGGGGAACACGCGGGGGAGGAAGAGGAGGACGAGGAGGACGAGGAGGAAGCGGGAGAAAAAGTAGAAAAAGGAGAGAGGCAGGAGGAGGCCTCTGGGGCCGTCTTGAAGGCCATCTTGGATCATCTTGAGCGAACTTGGAGGCCCGTGTTGGAGGCTTCTTGGGCCGGCATGAGCCGTCGTGGAGGCTTCTTAGGCCGTCATGGGGTCATCTTGGAGGCCTTTGGAGCCGTCGTGGGACGATCTTGGGGGCCTCTTGGGCCGTCTTGGGCCGGCCGTCGGAAGGGCGAAAGGAGGCAAACAAGCGCCCAAATTCTTCAAACACTTGAAGACAACAAATGATGTGGGCCTCTTCGGGCCCTCCTGGGAACCTCTTGGAGGCCTCTTGGGACACCTTGGTGGCTTGTTGGGGGCTTCTTGGGCCGTCTTGGAGGCGTCTTGGGCCGTCTTGGAGGCATCTCAGACCCTCTTGGGCAGTCTTGGAGGTCATCTTGGACCCTCTTGGGCCGTCTTGGAGGCCATCTTGGGCGAACTTGGAGGCCTCTTGGGACCATCTTGGGGGCTTCTTGGGCCGTCGTGCAGTCATCTTGGAGACCTTTAGGGCCATCTTGGGGCGATCTTGGGGGCCTTTTGTGCCGTCTTGGGCTGTCGAAAGGCCGAAAAGAAGCAAATGCCAAAGTCTGCCAAAAACTTACAGAACAAAAAAAATGAGTTTGGCCTCTTCGGGCCCTCCTGGGGAACCTTTGAGGCCAATTTGGCCGTCCTGAGGGCCTCTCGGGGGCCTCTTGGAGCCATCTTGGGGGCCGTCATGGTCCATCTTGGCCGTCTTGGAGGCCATCGAGGCCGTCTTGGAGACGTTGGTTGCGCAGCGGCGGGGCCTTCCTGGTGGCCGGCGGCATGGACCGAAACCCCAGGGGGAGTTCTTCTGGAAAAGAACCAAAAACCAAGCCGTCGGATCTAGCACGCCAGGCACCCCTTTGATAAATCTAAGAGGGGCGGCGGATCGAAGACGCCTACGGCGAATCACCGCCGCCCCCTGCCCTTTCGGAAGCGCCTATGTGGCCGAACGTTGTGGCCAGAGGCCTGCCAAGCTATCGGACCATGTGTTCCCCGAATCGGTTTGGAAAGCTTTCGGAGAACACGTGGGGGAGAATTAACATGATGAGGAAGAACAAGGGGCCTCTTGGGCCGTCTTGAGCTGTCGGAATGGCGAGAAGAAACAAATACCAACATCCTTGAAACACTTAAGGAAAATTAATGATTTTGGTCTCTTCGGGCCCTCCTGGAGGACCTCTTGGAGGCCTCTTGGACCGTCTTGGAGGCCCCTTGGGGGCCTCTTGGGCCGTCTTGGGCAATATTGACGCCATCTTAGGCCGTCTTGGAGGCATCTTGGGCCGTCTTGGAGGCATCTTGGGGGGCGAAGCTATCGGACCATGTGTTCCCCGAGTCGGTTTGGAAAGCCTTCGGGGAACACATGGGGGAGGAAGAGGAAGAGGGGGAGAAGGAGGAAAAAGGAGAAGGGGGAAGATGCCTTTTCGGAGCCTCTTGAGGTACTCTTGGGGCCGTCTTGGGGGCCTCTTGGGCCGTTCTGGAACCAGCTTGGAGACCTTTTGGGCGACCTTTGGGTGATCTTTGGGGCCTCTTGGGCCGTCTCGGTCCGTCGGAAGGCCGAAAAGAAGCAAATGTCAAAATCCTTCAAAAACCTTCGGCAAATCAGTGATGTTGGTCTTGTCTGACTTTCCTGGAGGCCCTCTTGGAGGCCTCTTGGGCCGTCTTAGGCCAGCTTCGAGCCAACTTCGGCCATCTTGGTGGGTTCATGGCACGTCTGACGCCGTCGGGAGCCGTCTTGGGGGCCTCTCTGAACCGACTTGGGGTCCTCTTGGGGCGCTTCGGGGCCGTCTTGGAGGCCATCTTGGGCGTCTTGGAGGTCTCTTGGGCTGTCTTGGAGGCCTCTTAGGGCCATCTTCGAGGCCTCTTGGGCCGTCATGGGGCCCTCTTGGAGACCTCGTGGGCGATGGTGGGGCGATCTTGGCGGCCTCTTGGGCCCTCTTGAGCCGTCGGAATGATGAGAAGAGACAATTGCCCAAATCCTTCAAAAACCGTAGGAAAATCAATGATTTTGGCCTCTGCGGGCCCTCCATGGAGCACCTCTTGGAGGCCTCTTGGGCCGTGTTGAGGCCTCTTGGGCCGTCTTGGGCCATTTTGAGGCTATCTTACGCCATCTTGGGTACATCTTGGGCCGTCTTGGAGGCATCTTGGGGCCGTCTTAGCCGTCTTGGAGGCCATCTTAGCCGTCTGGGATGCATCTGGGAGGCCATCTTGGGCCGTCGTGGAGCCGTTTGGACCACGAAAATCCTTTTAGAGCCGGGTCTGGGCATATTTTCGGCATCCTTTGGGGTGGCATGCTGGACGCGCCGGAGCCCCAGGAGGAGTTCTTTGGGAAAAGAACCATAACCAAAACCGATTGGATTCACGCCAGGCACCCCTCTTGCAAGCAACAGGGGGCGGCGGATCGAAGACGCCTACGGCGAATCACCGCCGCCCCCTGCCTTTTTGGAAGCGCCTATGTGGCCGAACGTTGAGGCCAGACCTGCCAAGCTATCGGACCATGTGTTCCCCGAATCGGTTTGGAAAGCCTTCGGAGAACACGTGGGCATCTTGAAGCTCATCTTGGCCGTCTGGAGGCCATTTTGACCCTTTCGGGCCTTCTTGGAGGAGGGGGCGGCGGATCGAAGACGCCTACGGCGAATCACCGCCGCCCCCTGCCTTTGTGGAAGCGCCTATGTGGCCGAACGTTGAGGCCAGACCTGCCAAGCCATCGGACCATGTGTTCCCCGAATCGGTTTGGAAAGCCTTCGGGGAACACGTGGGCGTCTTGATGGTCATCGTCGCCGTCTTGGAGGCCTCTTGGGCGATCTTTCGGCGATCTTTGGGGGCTCTTGGGCCGTCTCGGGCCGTCGGAAGGCCGAAAAAAGGGAAATGCCCAAATCCATCAAAAACCTTGGAAAAATCAGTGATTTGGGCATCTTTTGGCCTTCCTGGAGGCCCTCTTGGGGGCCTCTTGGGCCCTTTTGGGCCAGCTTCGAGCCAACTTCGGCCATCTTGGTGGGTTCCTGGCACGTCTGACGCCGTCGGGAGCCGTTTTGGGGGCCTTTCTGGGCCAACGGGGGACCCTCTTGGGGCGCTCCAGGGCCGTCTTGGAGGCCATCTTGGGCGTCTTGGAGGCCATCTTGGGCGTGTTGGAGGCCTCTTGGGCCCTCTTGGGGCCCTCTAGGGGCCATCTTGGAGGCCACTTGGGCCATCAGGGGGCTCTCTTGGGGGCCTCTTGGGCGATCTTGGGGGCTTCTTGGGCCGTCTCGAGCCGTCGGAGAGCCGAAAAGGCGCAAATGCCAGAATCCTTCAAAAACCAAGGAAAAATCAATGATTTTGGCCTCTTCGGACTCTCCTGGAGGACCTCTTGGAGGCCTCTTGGGCCGTCTGGGAGGCCTCTGGGGGGCCTCTTGGGCCGTCTTGGGCCGTCTTGGACTCTCTTGGGCCGTTTTGGAGGCCGTCTTGGACCATCTCGGGCGGACTTGGAGGCCATCTTGGGCCATCTTCGCGATTTTTTCAGGATGTCCCGAGCGAAACGGCCGTTTTTTGGAGGATTTTTTGCGGTCGTTGAGCACGTTTGGGGATTTTCCGGGTGGCCGGCGGGTTCTGCCGGAGCCCACTGGGGAGTTCTTTTGGAAAAAGAACCAAAACCAAAACCTAACAGCTCATCCAGCACGCCGTGCACCCCTGCAAGCAGGGGGCGGCGGATTTAGAGGCCTTCGGTCCATCCCGCCACCGTGCTTGGATTATGGCTCAAGTCGCAGTGGGATCGATGAAAGGCCGCAACAGTTGAAGGTCTGGAGAGCCCCCTTGCAGGGGTCCTAGGAGAACGTTTGGAAATACAGCGGCGTCTTGGGACGCGGGCTTTTTCGGGGCGTGCTTGCGGGTCTCTTGAGAGGCACTTTGGGGCCTCTTTGGGACATCTGGGGGATCTCGTAGGTGCAGCGTGTGGGTCTTCGAGAGCCTCTTTGGGGAGCCATCTTGGCGGATTCCCAAACGTGTTCCTGTGTTACATTCGAGGTCCCCCTCAGGGGCCTGGCTGGGGCCTATTTCGGGAGCTCGTCGGCCCCACCTGCGGCCGCGTGGGGGCCCTGGGGGGCGCATGGAGCACCCGTGGAGCCGAAACGCGGACATCTGCATTTCCATGCAGTGCGCAACAGGTTGCCGATTGGCCTGGCCCCGAGATGGGCCCAAGGCGGATCCTTCGGGCCATCTTCGGGCACCACGGGCGGCTTGGAGCTCGGGCCGCGGCCCCTTCGCGCCTCGGAGAGGGCGCGTAGGGGCGCCCCTGGAAGCGGAGGCGCCCGAGGGTGCCCCGCTAGCGGAAGGCCTTGGGCCCGGAGGGGTCGTGCTGCGCCGAGGGGCCATCCGAGGACTGGCTGGCACCCTCCCCGCCCAGGAGGCACCGAAAAACGACCCCAGATGGCTCCAAGGGGCCCCGAAAGTAATCAAAAAGGCCCCACGTCGCCCCGAGATGGCTCCAAGATGCTTGATGGTCTCAAGACGGCCCAGGAGGCCTCTAAAGAGGCCCCCCAAGAGAGCCTCCCAGAGGCAAAAATCAGCGGCATTCCAAAGTTGTTAGAAGGATTTGGGTGCTCTCGCCTGTCTGGCCTTCCGACGCCGTGCCGTGCCAGAGGCACGGCGGCGGAGCATCGATTCGACAAACGACACGGCGCCCGATGTTGGACTCAGGATGTTTGGCCCCGCTGGCGGCGCGCGTTGCGATCAGGTGACGGTGAACGGGGGGGGGTTGTTCACGAAGAGGCCGGACAGAATGTACGGGGGCATCCCAACGTATTGGAGCTTCGATGGGAAGGAGTTTGCATATTTCGTTGCAAGTTTCGAGAAGTGGTTGGTGGTTGAAGGAGAACGTTGGACAAGTGTGCAGAAGGGTGAGCTATGGCACTTCGCACGGATTCCCAGGTCTGACCTCGCTTGTGGCTGTTCCGACTCACCTGGGGGCGTGGCAGGTTTTCTGGATGTCTCGTGCAGTGACGTCAAGGAGCCCTACCCGAAGTATTCGAACGTGAAGTGCACGGGTGAGTACGCGACCCATGTGCAAAGGTATTGCCCAGGTACGTGCGGACCGTTGGATGTCTGTGCATCGTCATCAACTTCGTCTCCAGGACCAGAGGATCCCACGTCGAGTGCCACGACTCCCGCCCTGAGGCTCACTTGCCTGGATCATGAGCAGACGGGTATAACAATCAACGATGGGCAAAGCACAGCCACGTGCGACGAGCTCCGGTCGTACTGCTTCGTGTCTGAGGCAGTGCAGTCGAAGTGTTGCAAGACGTGCGAACGCGAGGCCGAGCAGGCGGAGATCACCGACGGCAGCGACGCAGGCGGAGGCGAGTGTCACGATGACGTAGGCTTCAGGTTCACCGTCAACGGGCAGGAATTGGGTGTGGCCAGGCGGGCCATTATTGCGAGGACCACGATTCCGTGCGAGAGCTGTGCTGCCAAACATGCAAGCAGCAGTTGGAGAACAACATCAACGAGATGTGCTTCGATGACCCCAAGCCCGGCATCGTAACACAAACGCTCGGGGCGAACACTTCCTGTGCAAACCTCAAGAAGTTCTGTTTCATGGAGGCTGTCCAGGACGCATGCTGCAGGACATGCAAAGGAACGTCCACCTGGACCTGGATCTGGACCTGGACGCCGTGGCGGTAAACCGTAGGATGCGATGATGCTCTCGCGCCTTGCGAACTTGGCGTCGTGCCCCGATGCGCTTTCATGAGAACGCTCTGGGCGCTCTGTCCACGGGCCCTCTGGGCAGAAGCCCCCTCACACATGGAGAGAATTCGATGTCGCAGCACGCCGTGCTCTCAAAGCAGAGCAGAGCTTGCAACGCGGACGAATGATGCAACTGCGTGCGTGGCACAAGGCCTCCGCACTGGAACACAACGAGACCACGCCATCTGCGTGCTCGGGTCAAGAATAATTCCCCGCATGCTTGTGAAAAGGCCTTCGTCGTCATCGTTCCTCGTCTCCTGCTTCTCCATTCCCTGCTCTTCTGCCTCCTGATCCTCGCCCTCCCGCTCTTTAATCTCGATGTTGGATTCCCTTCGAGGATCATCCGTAAAAGGTGGAACGATGCAGAGAAGATTAGCATGGCCCCTGCGCAAGGATGACGCGCACAAATCGAGAAGGGTACACAAACGTGTGTCCCTGCGCTCCGCTCCCGAAATCGCGGCTTCCCAGTCCGAAGTATCGCTGCCAGGCGTCGTCCTGCCATGATATCTGATTTTCACGTGCGCTGCCTCTGGAGACCTCTGCCCACCCATCCGGGCCCAAACGAAACGCAGGACGAGGGAACCGTCGGGATAGACAAGAACGGTGGAGACGGTGGTTGGATGTGTTGCAGCACAGGGACGTGGAATCCTTGCCGTCGTGCGTACGGGCTTCGAACTGCCAGCCAGGGGCGCGCGAGCTTGACGTCACCAGCACCTCTGAAGTGATGTTGCCCTCTGTCTAGGCGTCTATCTACAGACTAGGCTCTGGAGAGTCGTTGCAAATAAGATTCCATTGAAGTCTATTAGTGAAAGCGGGGGTCATACTATAGGCGAGAAGCGCGTATAATTCACGCGCACGTGAACTGACACCAGGCTCCCATCATCTAACCGTCTATATATATATAGAAATATTATATGTATATACATATATATATATATATATAGGTTCAAGCATGTTGAGAAGGCCTTGCGGCTGGTGCCGCCGACCCTGAAGGCGGGACCTCCCCTGGGATCCCGGAAGGTGCCCCCCCCCCAGGACCCGCCTGGACCTCAGGAGGGGCCGGTGTCCTGACCCAGGACCGCCCTCCCCCACCGCGGGCGGGACCTCCCCCCGGAGCCCCCCCCTCAAGGACTCTCCCCTCCTGCAGGAGCGACGCCTCCCCTGCCCCCCTCCATTGTCCGCAGGGAGGACTGGAGGGGGGGGGGGTCCGCTGGGACACGGGAGGGGGGGTCGGCAATCTGACCCAGGACCCCCCCAGTTGTCCCCCCCCTAACCCCCCCGTTGTCCCCCCCCTACCCCCCACCCCCGCGTACCCCCCCCCCCGTCCCGTCAGGGAGGGGAAAAGGGGAGGGGGTCGATTGGACGACAACGTGTCTCTTTTCGTTCCCAATTTCACTGGTACTGGCGACGACGACGATGACGACGACGACGACAACGACGACAACGACGACGACGACGACGACAGCGTCTCACACACGCCGAAGGGTCGGCGGATTTTGATCTGGGAGACCTGCACCAGACCACCCAGACCCAAACGCAGGTCGCGGAAACGAGCGGAAGTCCTCGATGCACAAGAACGGTAGAGGATGATTGGCATTCTTCTCGGCGACAGGATGGTGTTCACTCCTTGCCAGCGCCTGGGTGCAAAAACCGAACAGCCAGCAAGGGACGCGCGAGCTCGACGTGCACGGCAGACTCTGCATGCACTGGCCCTCCCTCTGGCCTGCGAAGGGACACCGGAGGCCCGAGCAATACACACGATGTGGCCCAATCGTTAAGTCGGGCCTGTCCCCCTACAGGGGGATTTTTGACAGGGGAAAAAAATACCCCAAAAATAGTAAAAAAATACTCCAAAAATAGTCTGGGGACTATTTTTGGACTATTTTTTGACCTTTTTGGAGGTATGTTTGGAGTGTTTTTCGTTCTTCGTCGAAAATTCTCTTACAGGGGGACACCCGACATAACCCAATCGTTGCCCAAACCCGCTTGCGACCCTTGCCACCTGAAACGAGTCTCTGATAGCGCCGGCCCAGCGAAACCAAAAAGGGCGGGAGGAGGCGCGAGGGCACCTCGCTCTCGAAGAGGCGGTCGCGAAACCCAGTGCAGGTCGTCCGCGGCCGCGGTGCTGCTCTGCACGCGGCCACTCAACCGGTCGAGCTGAGCAGAAACGTCGAGGCCCAATTTCTCCCACAGCAGGTCTGCGGTCGGCTCACATTGCTTGAAAATCAGTTCCGTCCAGACAAAGCGAATGCTCCATCTTGCGATACCCTCATGACCTGAAACTCGAAGACCTCGAAGCCGGACCCGGACACCAACTGGCGCTCAGCCTCCAGGAAGACCGGGACGTCCAACGGATTGGCCTCGAAAGCGGTCTGCGTGAGGCCCCTCGGCATCACAAACCGCCCTCCTGAAGCGTTCAGGAGAAGGGAGGAGGAGGAGGAGGAGGAGG
>CAUYUJ010006136.1:371033-536578 GCA_963575745.1 Prorocentrum cordatum
AGCTCTCTAAGCCCTCCCCGAAGATACGGAAAACCGTTCAAATGGCCGAAGGGATTTCTGAGAAGGCTTTCTCCTTCTCACGTCCCCCCCTCGCTCGCCGCCGATTCACCAGGGGCCTGCAGAGGCTTCGCGGGACCGTGTCAGGCCACTCTCAGATGCGTTTTGGGCCTTCCTCCTTTGAGCCACTTGCATGTCATTCGAAGCCATCGCTGGCAACCTTACGGTCGGCCCGAAGTATAGGATCGAGGTCGGTTCGGCAAGGATATTTGGGTGTTTTACGTGTTTGTTGGATGTGATTGTGCATATTGAGGGAAAGTACCCTTGGATGTTCTGTGTGTTTGGAGGATCTCATGTTCTTTGGAGATGATTTTCTTTCCTAGGTCCGATTGTACTAAGGATAAGCGCCCTACCGAAGCTTAATGTTGTAGTCGCTGGACCTTGCACCTCAGAACGACGACCTTATTTTGTTTACGAATCATCGTGACCAACCACTATTGGAGAAATGAGTTGACAGGAAGCCTTTCATCCACTGGTGGGAACAAGAATCCCACGATGGGTTGTAAACATCGGCGACGGCGGTGGCGGTGGCGGCGAGGCAAACTGGCACGCATGTTTCGTAATCGGTGCTGGTTCGGGGGTACCGTTTTGACCAGAGTCGGTACCACTAGGTGCAGCTCTTTTTGAGGCCATCTTGGCGTTTCTGAGGGTTTGAAGGCCGTTGTGGTGGGCCTCTGAACTGCGACAGGCGCGGGAGCCAGACCCACAGCTTTTTAAAATGGATTGTGGCCCTGAAAGCGCGGACTTCTCGTGGTTTGTAGGGTGTACCCAAGGATGCCTTAAAGATGCTCCGCAGTGCCCCGCGGAATTCGCGGGGTCATTCCGAGCATACGGTACGATTTTTACGAGCGATCATTTAGCAATCAAGCAACAAAAGAATTTCAGCCAGCGTGGACCCAACCGATGTTGTGCAATATATGTGGTGCAATCTGCGATGCCCAATATATGTGACGGCATCTCTGTTGTGTGAATATGGTGCGCAATCCACGTGGTGCAATATCTGTGATACAACCAACGTTGCGTAATATATGATGTGAATGTATGTGTGGAGACCTGCGTGGTACAACATATGCGGTCCGATGTATGGTGTGCACTCTATGTTTTGCCTCATACGTCATGCAACATATGTTGTGCAACCTATGTGGTGCAAAGCATGCAGTGCAATAGTTGTGGTAAAATACGTGCGGCGCAAATGGTTTTGTACAAACGAGATAAACCGTTCCACGCTCTTGCAAGCATCACACACACCCACCCACAATTTGGTTTGCAAAACCCATGCTGGCGGCGACTGCGATGAGTCATTGGCGTTGGCTGGTGCATGTCTGCGGCCGCGCCAACCCAAGCACGCGCGCGCACTTGCCAGCTAGTTTGGCGCGACCGACGCGGCCGCGGTGGCGCTGACCGCTGGGCACCCAACGGGCACGTCACTGCGAGTCGGCGACTTGGGAGATAAAGATGGGGCCCCATGAGGAAGCCGACGCGCAAAGAGTGTTCGGGGGTTGGGTTGGCGCGCGTGTGGCGGAACATTTGGGGCTTGTCGAGGGCGATGTTCAAGTTTCTGGGTTCGAGAAGGTATTCTGCCTTGTCTGCCTCGGGGGGCCGTTTCCGGGTCCCGTGGCCGGTAAAAACGGAGGCGCAAAAATTCACCAAATGGACCCCAAGAGGGGTTTGTTGGCCGATTTTACGTCGATTTCGTTTTATCTCCCGTCTTGGACGATTTCTTCGGGGCCCATCCAAGTCAGACCCACTTGGTCGCTTGCAAGTCGTGAGGTTTTTTCCGTCGTTTTCGACCTCGTGGGGCCGCTCCCGTGCCCCAGGACCGTCACAAATTCGTCTAGCATGGACGGTCCGTCGTGGGGAGACCCCGGGGGTCCATGACCCGTCTCCTGCTGGATAATTTCCCAGCATGCCCACGTGTGTTGGACGCTTTGCGGTTTTAGTCGGGTCATTTGGAATAGTCTTCTTTTGGTTTCCGGGTGTATTTCGGACCTCGTTGAGGTTTTTAGAGACCCAGACACAATCTTACGACGCGACCGAGAACAAGGGGTGGCCGCCCCTTGGGAAGAAACAAAAGAAACGCTGTGGTGTAACCATCCATCCCAAACCTCCCCCATTCTTCCCGCACTGCTGCATCCGCGCACACATGGCGCCACATCGCTTCAAAGTTGAATGTTTTCAGATTGGATACATGGGCCCACCGGGAGGCATCAGGAACCCAAGATGGAAAACCTGAGTAAGGATGTGCGCTTCTCTGCGTAGAAGGGTGGAAACTAGCGGTTTCTCCCGGCCGACTTGACGCCGACGCGCCGCGGCGCGCAGACCACGCCCTGAAGTGCGACGTCCAAGGGGGGGGGCAGAAGCACGCGGACGTGCCCACGGACGACGCCCTGCGCGGGACGACGGCGAGGCAGCGGGCGCCTGCGCGATGCCGTCCGAGGAAGCGCAGGCGCGGCGGGAGCCATCGGAGGAGCTGCAGCGGCCCAGCGACTTCGTGAAGCGCCCCGCACAGAAGTTCGAAGACGGCGTGCTCAACCCGAGGGCGGGCGAGCAGGAACGCCGCCCCCTGAAACCCGACCAGGCCCTGATCGCCACGGCGTTCGCGAACGCCTGCAACACGGTGTGGGACGAGGACTGGAAGATAATTAGCGGATGGCAGCATGTTCGTGCATGCGAAGAGGAAGACGTTCCAGTTCCTGCTCTCCGGCCAGGGCGACAGCAAGAAGATCGCCATGGTACAGGAGATGGTCTTGCCGGCCATGGACGCGCTGTTCCCCGTGAAACATGGCAAGGCGAAATCCACGCTTTTTGTTTGCGCGAGGCAGCCGCAGGCCGCGAAGATCTCCACCCGCATACAAGGCTGTCAGTTGCCACCGGGCGGGGGTCATAGGAGCGTGGCCCTTCAGGAACAAGGATATACCCTCTGGAGGCGCGTTCAAAATGCTACAAGACATTTGGGAAGCGGTCAGATGTTTGGTCCTAGATGAGGGGGCATAATCTCGCCCAGCCTGTACAACATGCTCGTCGTCCTGTCTTACGCCGAACGCAAAGCCATGTGGGGCGCGGAGGAAAAGGAGTGCGAGCATATGGGTGGCGTTTCCCGCCGGATCCCCGTCGTGATCCACCTGGGAGATTTCTCAGAGCGGAAATTTACAGCGGGTAAAGTGTCCCTCATCTCTTGCTTCGAGGAGCTGGCGGTGGCCGGCATCAACCTCGCTCCAGAGTGCCAGTCCGTGACGGACTTCTTCTGCCACGCGCCGCGGTGCCTCGATCTGTCGGTGCACAACAATATCGAGGAGCCGAATGTCAGGGATATTATGGCGTTCCTGCGCAACCCAACGAAGCAGGTCCCTTGGAGCCATCCAGGCCACGTGGAACGCCATGCAGTTGAAACCCGATGACCGTAGGCTCCGGGAGAGTATGTTTCAGAATGTCCACGTGATCGGGTCTTCTTGGAGCACCGTGGCGCGGTGGATGCACATGCGTGCTCAGCGGGACGCGGGCGTTCTGAAGCAGCCGTTCTTCCCCTTGCAGGCAGCAGACAGGTCGGCCCCAGCGATGGGGTATATAGGTACCGCCAAGATGATGAATTGTGCCAGCACGAAGAACATCAGTGGCATGTACGGACTGTTCCCAGCGCGCGGGGGCATGCGGATCTAGGTGCGGGAAGCGCTCGACTTCGAAAGCGGCTTTGTTGAGAATGTCGAGGGGCAGGTCGCACACATCGTCGCGGACCCTCGGGATCGGGGCGAGGTCGAAAAGCCGACCGAGACGGGGAGAAGAGGATCTAATTATCTAAAGCACTTGCTGCTGGGGTTTTGGGCGCGGATAGAGAAGCACGCGGGCGCGCCCTTCGCGGGCGACCTGAAGCGCCACGACGACAGCCACACGGGGCCCCGCTGGCGCCCATCGGGCCTCGCACGTCGGATCCGTTCACTTTCCGCTCCAGGGTCGCCCGAACCGGCCTCCCGCTTTCGCGCGGCAGGGCCATCGCTGCGGCGGCGAGCCAGGGGCGCGCCGTGCGAGAATGCGACCGCGCGAGAAAACGGCGCCCTGCGGCAGTCTACGGCGCGCTGCTCCCTCCGCCGACATTGCCCGGGCGCGATCTTGCTGCCGCCGCAGGGTGGCGATGCGCGGCCGGGGCTCCACGCTGCTCTCGCACGCCACGCGCCACGGGGACTTCCGTTCACGCGGGCGCCACGCATCGAGTTCTTCCCAGCAGGGCCGCCGACGGCTCGCGGCAGCAGCCGGGGCAGTTTGCGGCGCGCGCGACGCGGCGCAGGGTGGGGGGGGCGGCCCAGCCAGGAGCTGGGTTTCGCCGAGTTTCTCTGCGAGGCCTGATTTGTGGAGCGGCCCGCCCGAGCCTCGCCTTCTTTCGAGTGTCCAGCTGCATGGTCTCGCACCGCGGACGACCGCGCGCCCGACCAGCGCGCGTCGCGGGGACTCCCGTGCGCTGTGCCTCCAGGCGCTGCCCGACACCCGCGCGCTCTGTCCAGCAACTCGCCCCTGGTCAGCCGTCCGTTTGTCCGTGCTCCGCACCGCGGGCGACCCGCGCGCGTCGCCGGGGCGCCCGCTGGGCGGCCGCGGCCGCCAGGGCGAGAGAACGAAGTGGGGGGACAGACGAGGGAAGGACACAGACACAACACGGTCGCGCCCAGCCGGGGGCACCGTGGACCAGGCGGGCGGGAACGCAAGGCACAACGGCAAGAGCTGGGAAGGAGAAAGATGAAGGATGTGGAAAAGCTTGGCAGGATATGGACACAAAGCAGCGGCGCACGGGGCTCGCGTCACGCTAAGATGACCCTCCGCTCGCCCACGTCCGCTTCTTCCCCCACCCACGCCCCAGCCCTCTTGCCGGAGCCCCCCTCTCACCAGCCTCGCGAGGCTCGCAGCCACGCGGTGTCGCGCTTTTCGCGTGATATGTTGTGGACAGGGGGGGGCCCGCGCCCGCCAGACAATGCGCCAGCCCCCCTGCCACCCCTGCCAAAAACAAGACACAGCGATCTCGGGTGGGGGGCCGGCGCGTGATCCAAGATTTTGTTGCAAAGGACACTTCTCAACCATCCTGTGTCGTTGGGTCGTCGTTTTGACAAGCAGCGCCCCGCGTCCCTCATACCTCCTCCGTCTCCCTCCTACATCTCAACCCTTCCTCACATTGCGTCGCGCCCTTCGCGCGCTTCGTAACCCCAACGGGCGCCCCACCAAAGGCCCCAATGGGAGGGTCTGCGTGGCGCCACCGCACCCGTTGCGGAACACTCCCCGCACGCTTCGTGGCCACATGGGGATTTCCACAAAAGGCCCCATTAGGTGGGTCCGCATGGAGCCAGCGCACCCACGTCGGCACACGCTTCGTGGCCCCATCAGGAACCCCACCGAAGTTCCAAGTGGGAGGGTCCGCGTGGCGCCACCGCGCACACTTCGGCATACCCAGCACATGTTTCGTGGCCCCAGAATGAGCTCCACCGAAGGCCCCAGTGATTCTGGGAGGGTCCGCGTGACGCCGCCGCGCCCGTTTTGGCAAACCTCACGCGCTCCACGGCCCCATGGGGGTCTCCACCGAAGGCCCCAATTGGAGGGTCCGCATGGCGCCGCCGCACCCATGTCAACACACCCTTCACACGCATCGCGGCCCCACGGGGAGCTCCACAAAAGGCCCCAGTGGGAGGGCGTGCATGGCGCAACCGCATCGATGTCGGCACACCCCTTCAACGCTTCGTGGGCCCATAGAGAGCTCCACCGAAGGCTCCAGCGGGGGGGTCCGCATGGAGCCACCGCGCCATTTCAACACAATTTTTCGCACGTGTCGTGCCCCCCCCTTTTTCGTTCCACCTACCTCGTGATGATTATTCGCACCTGCTGATGGGGGGGGCTCGGCTGGGGAGGTCGTCATGGGCCCTAGTTAGTCGCCGGTCCGGTGGGGGAGGTGCGTATCTAATGGGATTCGGCCCATCCCGCCACTGTGCCTGGACTGCTGGTCTGTAGCCTTCTGGATGTTCTTTGGGATTTCGTCGAGGCTTCGCGGGGGCCTCCTGGAGGCAGTTTGGGTGCCTCCGGGGGACTGTTTCGTGGCCTCTTGGGTTTTCTTTTGGGCCTCTTGGGGTCCTCGGCCTCGGTGGGGGCCTCTTTGTGGCCTCTTGGGACCTCCTGGGCCTCTTGGGGCGGACGGCTCGGATTTCCGTTTCGTGTTCCCCCTCTTGGGCCCCTCTTAGGGCCATCTTGGGTTGCTTTGGGCGCGTTTGGACCGTCTTGAGGGCCTCTTGGGCCGTCTTGGGCCGTCTTGAGGTCCTCTTGCGCTTCTTGGTACGTCACGTCTTCGAGCGGAAGGCCTCTCGGGGCCCTCTTGGGAAGGCTCTCGGAGGCCTTTTGGGACGTCATGGGCGCTTTTCTTCTGCCGACGGGAGGCCATCTTGGGCGCATGGGAATGACTGACTGTTCGGCGATGTGGGGCCCTCGTGGACCGTCTTGGGGACCTCTTGAGACCCTCGTGCCCGTCTTGGGGCCCTCGTGGGCCCCAAAAGATCCTGCGGAGGGGCCCAGGGGGCGCGCCGAGAGCTCCGGAAGGTTTGAGAGCCAGGGGCCTGGGCGAATCCTCGGGATTGAGGACTGAGGCTGAAGTGATTCGGCCCAGGACCTGAGGACACTTCAACTCGTGCCTCAAGGCCGTTAGTCGCCGAGTGCGCGTGGCGTTGCCAATGGTTGCAAACGAGAACAAGTTGGCAATGTACCTTACGATTGGTTTTGGTTCTTGCTCACGCGCACGGGAGGAGAAGGAGGAGGAGGAGGAGGAGGAGGAAGAACGACGACGAGGAGGAGGGCGCTGCTGGGGTGAGGTTATCTTGGTACGTTGCAGTGTTGAAGAAGCCCATTGGACTCTCGAAGGCCTCTGGAGCCCATCTTGATGTCCTTTGGATGGTGCAGGAGCCTTTGAGGGCTCGCTGAGGGCCTCAGCTGCTCTGATACCCGCGTTTTGAAACGTAACCCGTGCCGTGTTCGAAACGTCCGTGTTCAAAACGTGCGTGTTCAGTCTACGAGTTGATTTCCGTATCAATGCGTGTTGCGTATCGGGGCAGCTAAGCTAAGGGCATGACGTGAGTTGGGAGTGTGCAGAATGCAGCGCGTTGTATTTCCAAGTGCCCCGACGCTCAGGTCATAGTGACCTGCGGAATGCGCGAGGCCACTCTTGGCATGCACTTCGCATGCAGAAGCCATACCCACTAGCAAAGTAAGACGACATACTCGGCACATACTCATCGAAGCCCAACGCGGTTCCGGCCGCATTGCTCCCATTTCGTTCACCAAGGGGGCCCGCCGAATACGGTGGAACGCCCCTAGGGGGCAGGCACCGCCGCCGCACGTTCTTGCAACGTGGCCGCTTCGACGACAGAGTCGAGGTGTGAAATTCGCGGGCAGACTTTGGGAGGCTTGCTGGAGCAAGAAGAGGGTCACTTGAACAGACGAGGTCGTCAGAGGGCCCAAGACGTCCCAAAAGAGTCCCGACAAGCGCTGGGAGCGGCCCAGGAGGCCCTGGTGACAGACTGGAGAGTGTGCCAGCGGTGCCGGAAGTGGTGGGTGCCGTCCAAAAAAAGGAGATCGTAGCTCTGGTGCGAGGATCCTCTGCATGCTGCTATGGATCGCGGCCTCAGGATAAGTCGGGCCTGTCCCCCCTACAGGAGGATTTTCGACGACAAATAAAAAATACCCCAAACAATAGTCAAAAAAATAGTCCCAAAAGTGGTCTGGGGACTATTTGGGGGGTATCTTTTGATCCTGTTGGGGTATGTTTTTTTTTTTTTCGCCGAAAATCCCCCTGTAGGGGGACACGCCCGACATAACCTCAGGAGCGAGGGTCCTTCGCGTCTCCTGTGATAAAGTGGACCACACTTGGCAGCGAGGCCGCCGCGCCAGGGGGACGGCCGACGTGCCCCCACGTCTGCCCGACGAGCACCTCGCGCGCTGAGGGGGCTGCGAGCCCAGGGCAAGCAGTGTCTCGGAGGGCTCAGGGTTTCGGGTTCAGGGTCCACGAGCAGCGGAACAAAAAGTGGCATAAACATAAAAACTCGGAGGTCCGCGCGGATTTCTCGGAACGGCGCTGCACCCCCCTGGCGGCGCCTCCGGCGCCGCCCCTGGCGCGCTCCGCGCGCCAGGGAGGGGGTCCAGCAGAAATCCGCGCGGACCTCCGAGTTTTATGTTTATGTCACTTTCTGTTTCCCTAACTAGCCCAAACTTGAAGCTTGTTGGACGCGTCCCGCCCACCCATGACCCAAGACAGATTGATCTCAAAACGACGACGACGACGACGACGGCATCGATGACGAAGACGACGATATTGATCTCAAGACGACGACGACGACGACGACGACGACGACGACGACGACGACGACGACGACGACGACACAGTCGCGCAAAGACTTCTTAGTTCAGAACACCATTGCTGGCATTCCGAGGGCACGGATCTGCGTGAGGGGTGTGCCCAAATGGGGGGGCGCGGAAGGGGCGGCGTAAGGGCGCTTGAAGGCATCTTAGGATTTTAATATTTATAGGCTCTTAGTTCAGAACACCATTGCTGGCACTCCGAGGGCACGGATCTGCGTGAGGGGTGTGCCCAAATGGGGGGGCGCGGAAGGGGCGGCGTAAGGGCGGCTGATGGCATTTTGGAATTTAAATCTTTATAGGCTCTTAGTTCTTAGGGTTTAGGGTTTTGGTACAGTGAAAGTTGCGGCCAAGCTCTGCCCAACATGATCCTGGGCTGATCCTTTGGAGGGCCCCTCGTGCGGCCAGCTGACTGCCCACGTGTGCATCTGTCCCATCGCCGGGGCGTTATGCTGCACCATTCCGCCTCAGGTGGTCGAGATGGTGCCGTCACTCCCGGTCTCCTACGCGGAGATCTGCAACACCCCCTTGCGTGACTACGTCTTCGGGCGCCTGGGATCTCGAACATGGCTTCTGTTGGGGGGTGGCGCAAGACATCAGCCTGCCTGCTTATGGAAGCCAGCCTTCCCCCAGCCATGCGACTCTGAGCGCGAGGTTGGCAGTATTCAGAAATATGACGACCAGGGAGTGGACAGCTCCCATCTGTGACCTGCCAGCTGACGAAGATCCATGGCATTGGATACTCGAATGAGTTCGGAACTTGCAGATAAGGAATATATGTTGGCACTGTGTATCCAGAGTGTTCAAGTGTTTATAGATGTGCGTTCCAACATTGGGAAGCGTAAGCAGCACATCGTTCCGAAAATCGATGCCTGACGCGGTACGAAGCTGCGTGCGTGCATAACCGGGTGAGGCGTTCATCCATCACGTTTGCCATATCGGTTGTTGAATATGTATTTTGACTTGCGCTGCTCACCGCAAGGTGGGGGGAAGGATCGGGGAGAGGGGCGGCGGGAGGTGGAAAGGCCCGGAGGGGTGGGGGCACAGAGACTCCCACCGTAGGCTTCGGTGGACATCATTAATTACTCATCGAAATGTCAAAAGCATTCGGGCGCAAAGGCAATTCGCACATCGTGGCATGGATGCATCGGGTTCTAGCCATTGCCACGCCTTAAGATAGAATCATAACAACTAGCTCGTTTGAAAACCCGCACACACCAGGCGTGACACGGCGTGGAGGCGAATATCGCACATTCGTTCTCAGTGTCGGAACTGCAGAGGTGGACAACATTGCACCTTGATTCCAGCAAGAGCATACATGGCAGATAGTCTTCGCATCGTCGCCTCACCGCTGCTTAAACCCAAGTGGCCGCTGACAAACAAAAAATGTTGCAGCTCTGTCTGTTTGCACTCCCCTCTGGACACGCGCACATTGGACAAGTCTTGCAAGCGTCGCGCCAGGGCCAAACAAGTGAACACGTTGAGGCGGCATCAGCACTACACTTCGAAGCAACTAGCCGTGCCGACGGGATGACCGCAGCGGCCGTGGTAATGGCACTTTAAATCAGCGGGCCCGCCCATAGCTTGCCCAGGCTGGTTCTGGTTGCTTGTTGTGCAGTGTCCCCTCGCTCTCATCACGGATCGCGAGAGGGAGCTGTACACGAGGGAATTCAGGGCCGGATCAACAGTTAATCAGTAAACCCACCAGCCAGTTCCTGCGAGCACCCCAGTCGCGCGTGCCGCAATCAGGTCACCGATTTCCCCAGGGCCACCCGAACGTGGGTGGCGCCAAGATGCACGCTCAGATTTCGAGTTCTCGACATGCTTGTGCGAAGCTTCGCCCCTGAGGTGATCGTCCCGCCCAGTTCATGTTCGGGCTGCCCTCTCCGAGTGCCGGATAGCAAATCAATCAGGCCATGGTCTTGTGTCCGAGCTTTCAATGGAGCAAGAAACTCTTCTACAGCAGCGACTTCGAGCCCGGGGCAGACGACGCGTGGCAGGACGTGGGCTTAGCGCGTGCCTTGACCAGGACGCACACATGAGTCACGTCATTCGACCTCAATGTTGCGGTTGACCCAAAAGGGGGTCCAGCTGAAAGGGGGTGTTGCAATAGATTCCTCTCGCTTCGCGGGGTGCGCGTCTGGAGCATGTACAGTCAAGTCGTTTTGGGGGTTCTCGGGAGTCTTTTGGGGACTTCTTTGGGATCTCTTTGGGCTTCGTGGGGGCGTCTTGAGCCGTATTGGGCGCTGTTGTGCTGTTTGGCCCTTGCGGAGGCCGTATTGGGGGCCTCTCGCGGCCGCCCCGGGGCTCTCTTGGGGTCCTCTTGGGCCGTCTAGGGGGCCCCTTAGGCCGTCTTGAGGTCCTCTCGGGCGTCGTCAGGAGCCGAAAGAAACGAGAACGCAAAAATCCTTCAAAACCCTTCGGAAAGTCAATGATTTGGGCTTGCGGAGGCGCAATTGGGGCTCCTCTGGGGGCTCTCTTGGGCCGTCTCGGGCGCTTTTTGGGCCCTCTTGGGGCCATCTTCAACCGTCTCGGGGCCGTCGTGGGCCGTCTAGAGCCCATCGTGAGCCATTTTGATGCCCTTTTGGGCCCCCGGGAGGGCCACGGGGCCCAAATCGGGAGCACGACCGATCGCAACCACTTCGGACTGATCGTCAACCACTTCGGACCGATCGCAACCAATTGCGATCGATCCGAAGTGGTTGCGATGTTGTTTGGGTCGTTCCAATCAGGTTTTGATTAAGGAAGAGATCATAAGAGCGCTTCTGGGTGCAATGAGCTCCCTTCAGCCGCCCAATGGGAATCTGAAAAAGCGGTTGCGATCGGGCCGGTCACAGACGGCCGATCATGATTTCAGCTAAACACATGAACTTGAGCTCGAACGTGGCCATGATCCGTATACGATTCGTGTGATACGTATACGAGTGAAACCGAAACTGAGCGAAAACGCCCGGCTTGAAACAAATTGCATCTCAGGGGGGGGGGAGGAGGAGGAGGAGGAGGAGGAGGAGGAGGAGGAGGAGGAGGAGGAGGAGGAGGAGGAAGAGAGGGAGGAGGAGGAGGAGGAGAAGGAGGAGGAGGAGGGAGGGCGAAGGAAGGGAGAAGGAGGAGGGGAGGGAGGAAGGGCAGAAGCAGGAGGAACAGGAGCAGGAGGAGGAGGAAGAGGGGGAGGAAAAGGAAGATGACAGGATAGCAAGGTGGGCAGACGCGGCGGCCCAGACCCCCAACGTCATGACTTTTCCAGAACGTCGACCCCCAGTGGTCTGGACGAATTCCCCTACGGTAGGTTCGTGCGGCGTCGGCATTCGGAAGGCTTTTGGCACCGCGTCGATTGTTCAACCTTGAATCGATCGCGGCCCCGATCGTTCAAGGTTGAATTTCGTCGGGTACAGTAGCCCCACCGTGTCCCTCGGTGCGCGATGCCTCGCAGAGAAGCCTCTCAGAGAAGCCTCTCAGAGAAGCCTCTCAGAGAAGCCTCTCAGAGAAGCCTCAGAGCAGCCTATCTGAGGCCGCAGAGAAGCAGAACAGAGAAGCCTCTCAGAGGCCTCAGAGAAGCCTTTTCATAGGCCTCAGAGAAGCCTTTCAGAGGCCTCTGAGAAGCCTGTCAGAGAAGGCGATCAGAGGCCTCAGAGAAGCCTTTCAGGGGCCTCAGAGAAGCCTTTCAGAGGCCTCTGAGAAGCCTATCAGAGAAGGCTATCAGAGGCCTCAGAGAAGCCTTTTCAGAGGCGTTGATGGGGCCTCGTCGGAGGCTCTTCGGGGGGGCTTGAAGGCATCCCGCCACCATGCCTGGGTTGTGGGACTGAGGCCAATCAGATGGTTGATGGGTCTCCTGGGAGGCCTCTCGGTGGCGTCCTGGAGGCACGTTTTGGACTTCTTGGGGGCCTCATGGAGGCCTCGTTGGGGCGTTCTGGGGTCATATAGGAGTTCTCTGGAGGCTTCTTGGGGCAACCTAAGGGCGTCTTGGGGCCGAAGGCTCGAAATGTCCGTTCGGGTTCCCCCTTCCGGGCCCCCTGGGGCCCTCCTGGGCGGTCTCGGGTTTTTTGGGGGGCCGTCTCGGGGCCTTCTTAGGCCATCTTGGAGCCCTATTGGGGGCCGCCTGGGGCAATTTTGGAGGCCTCTTGGGCCATCGTGGTCGTTGTGAAAACCCCAGGGGCGAATGTGTTGACATCATACGTTTTCTCATCGGAATGGGAAGATGTTTGTGTCTTGGGGCCCTCTTGGGGGGCCTCTTGGAGGCCTCTGGGAGCGTCTTGGCGGCATCTTGGGCCGTCTGGGTGCCATCCTGGGCGTCCTGGCTCGATCTTTCGGCGACTCGGGGCCCTCTTGGACCGTCTTGGGGGCCCCTTGGGGCCCCCTTGGCCCGTTGTGAGGCCCTCCGTTCCCCCGTAGCGCGTTCACCCAGGGGTCGTCCCAGGCCGGGGGGGGGGGTCAAACTCGCAGTTTGGGGTCCTTAGGGGGGGGATAACAATCTCACACGCCTAGAGACCCGCGAGGGGTCGGCGGATCTGGTGCAATAGATTTGTGGGGTTGCAATAGATTTGGGGCGTGCAATACATTCCGGTGCGCAAATGTATTGCTGGATTCTCGCGTGGTGCAATACATCAAGTGCAATACAATGCAATACAACTCTCTGGCGCAATAGATTTGCAATACTATTGCCCCACATCTATTGCATCACCCCCTTCAGCTGGACCCCCTTTTGGGTCAACCAAAATGTGTTGAATTTTCGCGGCGCTTGTGCCAACTTGTCTTGATTTCAGACCTGTTCTTTCCAGCGGGGGTTTTACGAAAGCACCTAATTCCTGCGGAAGGCTCAGTGGCCACGGATGCACGAATACCCTGAAAAAATATCGCCAAGAGGTGTTCCCAAAGTGCGGCAGGATGTGCGAATGCATTGTCCCATGGGGAATGGAGTGAAGATCAACGTTGCACGTCTCCTAGTTTATCTTGCTTTCACCTTATTGCATGCTTACGCTCGCGGGGCCAATTCGAGTTAGCTGGCGATGTTTCAGGTGGCCAGCCACGTGATGTTGCGTCCAATTGCCGTTGTGAGAGGCATTATCCGCCATGCGGCGATGTGTCATGGAGGGCTTGTCTGAAGGATTTGCAGATGCATGGCGTGAATTTCGTTGCGCCCGATCGGGTCAGTTTGTGTCTGTTCTGCAATGCGTTGCCTACCGCCTCTAAGAGGGTTCAGATTGGGGGAGCGCTGAGGGCGCCGTGTTCTTGCCGCTGAGCCTGGGTGGTGCTTACAACCACGGCGCGCGGCCGAACGTGTACCCGCAGCGGTTCTTGGATCAGCCTTTCGTACAGGCGCGGCATCGCCCCTATCCCCACCAACCCAACCACCTCGAAGTGGAAATCACAAGACAGCTCGCCGCTTGGGCCCCACCGCCAGCCCAAACGGCGAGCATAAATCGGGCGTAGCCCCTCACGCATTCGAATGCCCACGCTTCGTCCTCGTACTACTCGTATTCCTCCCCGTCCACCCCATCCTGATCGTCGTCGTCCTCCTCCTCTTTGTCCTCATCCTCCTCGTCTTCCTCCTGCTCCAGCTCCTCTCCGTCGTCCTCGTCTAGGACCTCGTCTTCGCTTCTCCTCTTCCTCCTCCTGCTCATCCACCTTCTCCTGGCACCTCGGCGGCCGAGAATAAAGCCCTCTCCTATCGGTTGCGGCATAGGTTGCGCCCTCGGCGGCCGAGAATTTCACCGTCTCCTATCGGTTGCGCCATAGGTTGCGCCTTCGGCGGCCATGAATAAATCCGTCTCCTATCGGTTGCGCCATAGGCTGCGCCCTCGGCGGCCGAGAATAAAACCGTTTCGTATCGGTTGGGCAATATGTTGCGCCTTTGGCGGCCGAGAATAAAACCGTCTCCTATCGGTTGCGCCATAGGGTGCACCCTCCGCGGCCGAGAATTTCACCGTCTCCTATCGGTTGCGCCATAGGTTGCGCCCTCGGCGGCCGAAAATAAAACCGTCTCCTATCGGTTGCCCCATGGATTGCGCCCTCGGTGGCCGAGAATAGAACTGTCTCCTATCGGTTGCGCCATAGGGTGCACCCTCCGCGGCCAAGAATATTTCTGTCTATCATCGGTTGCGCCATGGGTTGCGCCCTCGGCGGCCGAGAATAAAACCGTCTCCTATCGGTTGCGCCATAGATTGCGCCCTCGGCGGCCGAGAATAAAACCATCTCCTATCGGTTGCGCTACGGCCGAAGATAAACACCGTCTCCTATCGGTTGCGCCATAGGTTGCGCCCTCGGCGGCCACGAATAAAACCGTCTCCTATCGGTTGCGCCATAGGTTGCGCCCTCGGTGGCTGAAGATCAAACCGTCTCCTATCGGTTGCGCCATAGGTGGCGCCCTCGGCGGCCGAGAATAAAACCGTCGCGTAACGGGTGCGACCAGTCTGTTCATTCCAGTTCAGGTCAGCTCAGTTCAGTTCAGTCAGTTTACCCCGTGAGAAACAAATCCGGGCTACGCCCGAACAAAGCAAAAGCATGAGCACGGACTGCAATAGAACATGCGAGACGCCTAAAAAGCAGCGAATGTTTCTCCCAGCCCATGCACTGACAGGCCGACCTACGAGTCAATGTTCATCGAAGATTGTGCTCGGTCTTCCTCTGGCACACGCACCTCCGCAGGCGTGGGCGGCCCTGGAGGCGATCCCTGCCGGAGCCGAGCTGCTGCTGAGCTACGGGAGTGCGTACTGGGAGGCGCCCTGGCGCAGTAGAGTGGTCCGCACTCGGCTTCTCGGACGATGTCCTCGCTCTTGCTACCAGTCGGGTTATCAGTGTTGCCCGCGGGGGAACTCGTCGCCACTGCGGAGCGCAGCTCAGATTCGCGTCTGGATGGTTTTCGGGTCTGGTCCAGGGGGCGACCTGAGCAAGTCTTGGCCGGGGGGGGGCAGTGGTGCAAGTGTTACGATTGTAGAGATATTGCGTTCTGGGAGGTTCGGATACGAAGCGTGGAGAGCAAGGGACAATTTATTATGTTGGCACTTACGAAAAAATTCCAGGATGCCAGCCCCATCATCCTCTCCCGTGCTTGGGAGCGCAGCGGTTCTCAAAAGCGGTTACTATCGGTTCCCGGGTTTTAGATGTCCACAATATCACAGGTATGTTGCCGTCCTTTTCCGCAATTGTGTTGGAGGACCCTACAGTGTTTGCAATCGGCGGTCCCTACGAGTGGAAACTATAAAAAGTTGACGTCGTTGAATGCCTTTCCAATGGTTAGCACCGATTTCCGCCGACTGGGTCCTGGCCTTCGGTGACACTGTCCTTCGGATTTCCGATGACTGCCCACAGGTCCCGTCGGTCTACCAGTGGTTGCCCGTGGAGCACCGCCCAGAGGGCCCCAGCCTTATTTGTCCGTGTCTGTTGCATCCGAGGTGGTTGCCCAAAAGTTCCCGCCCAGAGAGTCATGGCATTAGTTGCCCTTGTGCGTTGTGTGTCTGTCGGATGCCCACATGGTCCCGCCCGAAGGTTCGCAGCCACGTGTTGGGTTTGAGGAGGGTGCCCAAGGGGAGTGTAGCCTTAGTTGACCTGACCTTGTGTGTTGGGTTGCAGGTGGTTGCCCAGAGTGTCCGGTCTAGTCAAGGTCAGCGGTGGTTGCCCCGCGCAATGGCCCCGCGCAATGGGTTCTAGCCTAAGTTGGCCCCGCGCAATGGGTTCTAGCGGTTGCTAGTTGGGTCCGGTTCAGCGGGTCCTAGTCTAAGTTGGCCCCGCGCAATGGGTTCTAGCGGTTGCCCACGGTCCCAGCGATGTTTGGTCACGGCCTTAGTTGCCTTTGTGTGTTGGGTTTCGGGTTGTTGCCCATGACGTCCCACCCATGGGGCCCAGCCTTGGTTGCCATTGCGTGTTGGGTCTCAGGTAGCTGCCGATTGTTCATAGAGTCGCGCCCCATACAGAGTCCTAGCGTTAGTTGTCACTGTATGTGTTGTATTTCGGATGGGATCCCAACCTTCGGATTTTCCATGGACGGCACCGGGGTTGTTGCCATCTTGGTGTTGCCCACAGCGTCTACAGGATGCAAGCATTAGTTGCTTTGTCAGCCCCCTGTGGTTGTTCGGGGTCCACTCGTTGGTGTTATAGGCCTGGGATCTGAAGCGAGAAGGCCTCACGGAATTAAAGTTGTGGGTGCCACTCGTTTCAGGTCCAACGAACAATGTTGTATGGTTGATGCACCAGTTCGCATTTGTCTCGCGTATACCGTATGCATGTTTTCCCATATGTTGGAGGTTAGGGTTGTTTTTCACATCTATATATATACACATACAAACACAGAGAAAAGGAGGGAGAGAAATAAAGAAAGAAATAAACAAAAAAACAACCGAGGGGGATGGGGAGGGCCACGGCATGGCCGTCAGGAAGCGTAGGAAGGAAAGGGCCAAATGCCCAGAATGAGAGAAGGGGGCGAAATCATTGCAATACGAAGAGTGGATGCGCGAAGAGTGGCCAGCCAACGGACTGCCCCTAGGGTGGTGGCGTGAAAGGGTTGGGGAACGCAAGAGGGCGTGGGCGGAAGAGGGGAGAGCCCGGAGGCCAGACCGAGTTCACGGCGCGGGATGCGGGGCGCTTGCGCGCAGCAAGAGGTCGTTGATGGGTGCTTGAGCGAAGTAGGCGAAGGGGCCAGCGTCCAGCGGTGGACCGACAGGGCCATCGTCATCTCCAGGGCCATTGGCGACGTTGGGGGAGCTCGCCGCCCTGGGGTTAAGTCGGGCATGTCCCTTTACAGGGGGGATATTCAAAAATAGTCAGATGATAGTCTGGGGAGTTTCCCGACTATTTCTGACTCTTCTTGATGATTTGTCGATCATGTGTTATCTATCCTCCAAAACCCGCCTCTGTAGGAGGACATGCCCGACCTGACCCTGGGGGCAGGGCCGGCGGGGGCGGGGCCGACGTCGCCTGGGGCGCTGCGGGCATTGGCCGCAGCGGGCGACCTGGGCCGCCGGGGCGCGCGGCGGCGACTGGCATGGCGCCTCCTCGCGCGCGGGGTGGGCCGAGACCTGCGGGAAGCGTCGGGGACACTCGCAGCGGGACTGCCCACGAGTCGGGTATGGCCAGGACCCCAGGTAAGGGGACCCGGTTAGTGGTAGGGCGCCAGGGCCCTCGAATTGGCCAGAATCACTAAGCCAGGTCTGTCGTAGCTGGTGTTGTTTCTGGTGACGGCAGTTCCGGTTCGTGGAACGGGGCGGGGGGGGGGGGGGGCATCCCCCGTTACACATCGTTAAACCGGGTCCCACTAAGCCCAGTTCTGCCAACGCCCGCACGACGGAGCCGTCCCCAAGCTGGTACCCCCCTCGCGGAGCTGCGAGCCCTGGCCTCCCCTGGCAGCGGCGCGGCCGCGGGGACCTGGATCAGAAAGACAGTCGTCGGGTTGGGAAGATGGGAGGAGGAGGAGGAGGAGGAGGAGGAGGAGGAGGAGGAGGAGGAGGAGGTGAAGGAGGGGGAGGGGGAGGAGGGGGAGGGGGAGGGGAGGAGGAGGAAGAGGAGGAGGAGGGGAGGAGGAGGAGGAGGTGGAGGAGGAGGAGGAGCAGGAGGAGGAGGAGGAGGAGGAAGAGGAGGAGGAGGAGGAGGAGGAGACGATCGTATCATCGATATTGCCGCGCCTGCCGACGGTGCTTCCTGCACAGTTGCCCCCTGTATCCTCGCAGCCCCTCCCCCCCAACACGATGCCTGCTTTTCTCGCCAGAGGACCCAGCCCATGGCACGTGGAGGCGCTCCAGAGCACCGCGGGAGTTGGGCGCGGTCGACGGTGAGGGCGCCTCCCAGCTGGATAGCTGGAGCGGGCGGTGCTCGGATGCTCGTGGACGGAAAAGAGGGGGGTGATGACTATGGGGGGGTGGATATCATGGCGGGGGCCATGATATTTCCCCAGCTTTCATGGCGCCTTTTCTTATTTCATTATGTCCCTGGCCCCCCCGCTGGGCCGCGCACATGCCGCCGGTCATGATTTGCACCCCCCCCTCTTGGACACCCCCCTCTTGGCCGCTCCCGACCATGCAAGCGGGGGTCAGCCAGGGCACCAGATCCTGCAGGATCCTGCGAAGACCCCCTCTGGCTGACCCGGGTTAGCGTGGCCGCGAGGTGGCCGCGCATGTTGGCTGACCCAGGTTTGCGAAGCCCTGCGTTGCAGTGTTGTTTTCTTGCATTGCAGTTGTTTGGTTTCCTGCCGACCCGGGTCTGATTGACCCGGGTTAGCAGATCCCCGAGGTGCGCCCAGGAGGTCGCGGAGGAAGAAGCGCCGCCACGATGAGGGCGGGCCGGCGCCGATCGCCGCCTCGCTCCCTCTCCGGGCGCTTCTCGTCGAGGAGCTGCGAGGCCCTTGGTGTAGGAGTTGCGCGTGGGCGAGGTGCCGGAAGTCGCCGTCAGCATGGCTCGGGGCTCCAGAGAGGCGGGGGTCACCGCAAACGCTCGGGTCGGGCGAAAGGGGGGGATTGGGAAAGGGGGGGTTACGAAATTTGCTGCATGCAGCTGGTTTCGGCCTCACCGAAAGGCCAATTCCTCGATACATGGCCGCTCCCGGCGCTGGGAGGCGCCGGGAAAATCAGCGGCGTGAGCTGATTCTCAAACCCCCCCTTTGCTATCCCCCCCTTTCGCCCGACCCGAAACGCGTCCGTGAGAGCGCTGGGCCTGGCAGGATCCTGCAGTGCCAGGGCTGCACTGGCCAGGGCCGGCGCGCAGGGTCCCGCAGGAGCTTGCAGGAGCCTGCGCAAGGCCGGACTGGCCCGGGCCTGGATTGGCTCGAGTCGGCAGGTCCCCGAAGCCTGGGGAACATCGAGGTGGGGGCGCGGTGCGAGGGTTGCACTGCCGGAGCTGCGCCTGCTCGCTGCCACCCGCGGGCGGGCTGCCACCCGCCGAAGAGCGACTGCCGCGGCTGCGGGCTGTTCCCAGGGTGCACACCGTGGAGGCAGGGGGCAGCGGAGGCGGCAGCGGGAGCTTGCCACTCGACCGGCAGGCCCTCGGTGCCCAGTGCGGGAGCCCGTAACTAGCGCAATCCAAAGCTCTGCCAGGTAGTGTCAGGTCGGGCATATCCCCCTACAGGCGATACAAGATAGTCAGAGAATATTCCCAAATGGTCATGTGTATATATATATATAGATAGATAGATAGATAGATAGATGAATTAAAATAGTGCGATTTTTGAAAATTCCTCCTGTAGAGGGACAGGCCCGACTTAGAGGTAGTGGCGCCAGAAGCGGGTTTTGCCGCCGCGCCTGGGGGATGGCCAGGCAGCCCGCTGTGCCTGCCCCCGAGGTCGGCGACGGGGGCGAGGAGCTGCTCCGGGGGGAGGCGGAGAGGGGAGTGGCGAAGGCAGAGGCAATCACCGGTGTGGTCGGTGTGGCCGCGAGGGGTTGGCTGGACTGCCCGGGCCGAGCCCGCCGTCGCCTGCCGAACACGGGCGGCGTACGCACACACACACACACACACAAACACACACACACACGCACGCGCGCGCGCGGAACACACACACACACACACCATACACACACGTACATACATCATACACTCACGCACATACACACACCATATACACACACGCGCGCGCGGAACACGCACACCCACACACACACACACGCACGCACGCACGCACGCACGCACGCACGTACACGCGCACGCACGCACGCACGCACGCACGAACACACACACACACACACACGCACACACACACTTTTTCTGTCAGCGGCGAGGCGGCGAATTGCGCTCCGGCGACGCACACACACACAACAGAAACGTATGTTAGGCCGCCCGCACAGGCACAATGTACTCCAGTGTTTCGTGTACGACGTACGCACGAAGTTGTGCGCAAGGGCTATCATTATGAGGACTCGTTGGATCGAAATTGACGTCTTGAGCGAAATTGATTGTTGGTGTTGTTGATCATATGGTCGGGTGATCTGGATTACGCCGCTTCGGTTTCGCGACAATGCTTGCTTGTGTCGATGCTAGATGGTGTCTAATGGTGTGCCATTTGATTTGCTCAATGGTGTTTCGATCGTCTCTCACTGAGCGAGTTGTCCAGATCGTGTCCCGACCTGGTTCTCGATGGTTTACCAGTAGTGGCCCGTGTGGTATTGCATTGGGCTCTTGACCATGGGCAGTTTGATTTTCGGATGTGTTTCTATTTCGGTCTCGATTGAATTATGATTGTTGTGTCGATGGTGCCTTCGTGGTGTGCACATGTATGCGTCCATTGGTTTCCAACGATGCCCTGATCGAGTACGCAAGGATGGGCCGATTATGCCACAGTTGTATGGGACTGCAGAGGGAGTGTCGCCATGATCCGTTCGCCCGAGGAGGTTGTTACATGCGACTCACATGAGAAGCAGATGTAAATCGTAGGCAGGTCGATGTTAATCCGCATGTGGTTGTGGCGCGAACGTTCAACTGTTAAAGCAAGATATGGTAAACCAGTACAAAGATGCTTCCCATCCCGTTGCAACATTGGCCTGATGGGCATCCCCTCGGGTAAACAGAACCCCGACTGTTGCCGACTGATTCACTTGTAGCGTCCAAAACCCGGATGGCAGCGCAGTCTAAGTGCGGGAAACGCCTGTCATTGACTCTCGCCAGAACGCTGGAAAAGATGCCCGGAGAGCTTGCAAGCCGGGAAAACGTTTGTGGGAGACGCTTGCAAGGACGTTGGAAAGCATGCTTGGGGAGCTTGCAAGCTTGGGAAAGGCAGCTCCGCAGGAGGTTCGAAGGAGCTGCAAAGGACCTGTGGGAAGGCTTCCGACACGCGTACTGGGAACGAGTCGGAAAACACTCCCGGGATCCGTTGCCAGCTCAAGCAAGGCGCTGCGAGGATGCCTGCCCAGGAGCCTTGGAGAGGAGCTGGCGTAGCCCTGCTTGATGGCTTCTAATATGAAGCCCATTTAGCCCTCCAGGGAGCTATTCGGGAACAAATGCACAGCCCGTTATTTTGTCAGGAAATACTACGTTGCTCAGATTGTATATCACATAAACGGTTCACGCTCCGTGTATCCCCACCAGCCCATCCAAAACTAATCCCCGGGCGAGTTGCGTTGATCATAGAAGCGACGTCGTGTAGTGCATTTCTCCTCATACCTTTTGTGTTGCGTTTACCCCCCCTAGTACTACGCCACGGTATCCGCAGGACGTTCTGTGGTGTAGTTGTCTCCAGGCGTCAAGTGGTATGCATATGTATCCAGGCTTAGTGTGGCAGCTTTATTCCGAGGCGTCACATGTTACTTGGAACATGCAGACATTTTGATATACTGCCTGCAGGAAGTCCTCTTAAATGTTTACCCACCCAGGCAGATGTATGTCCAGACGCCCGATGGTATAGTTGTTTCTCAGCGCCATGGCTTACGAGTGCGCCTAGTTGTTGGCCCCTGGTGTCTCACAAGACGACGTGTGGTGTATGTGTAAATATACAGATATGTAGACACGCATCTATACCTATATAGATGTGAATGAATGAATGAATGAATGAATGAATGAATGAATGATTACGCCTCTGGACGTCCTGTTTTCTTTATGTAGCTCTGAACGTCGTGTGGCTTGTTGCATATGCATGTCCCAGAGTGCTGTGGTGCATGTGACTCCATGCGCCCTGTGAGATAGTTGTCCCCATCCGCCTTGTGGTACTAGAATGTGTGCACATGCCTTGTGGTATAGCTGTCCCAAGACGGTATGTTGAATGTGTGCCTCCAGGCGTGCTGTGCTGTATATGCATCCAGACGTCCTGTGGCACCCCACGGGGTATATGTGTCTTTCGACGTCATGTGCATTATGTGTCGTCGACTGTCTTGCGGTGTAGTGCCCCAAAAGACGCCAGAGGAGGACGAGGGGAAAAGGGAAACAAAAGATGGGAAACAGAGGATCATGTGGGAGGAAGATCGTCCATCCAGAGACGATGCCAAGTGGAGCTGCGGGAGGAGGGACGTGGATACATACATTGTGAAGAAGAGAAGCCAGCAATTATCTAGAGGCCTCTGAGGGCCTCCCAGGAGCCTCGTGGAGCAATCGTGAAACCTGCTTGGGGCTCTTTTGGAAGCCCTAGCGGGGCTCTTGGGCTTCTGTTGGTACCATCTTCGGGCTACTGGGGGGCATCGTTGGCCGTCGCGGAGGCCATCGACCAAAGAAGGAAGAGTCCTGAATTCGTGTCCACCCGTCGGGGGACCAACAACTCGCTCTTGGGATGCTGTTGGGTCGTTGTTGGGGCACTCGTGGGCGCTCCTGGGGTCTTCTTGGAACCCTCGTGGGCATCTGTTGGAGCCCTCTTGGGCTGTCGCTGAGCCATCGTGAGGCCCCAAGCGCAAGTCGGAAGCAGAAACCAACTATGACATTGTATCCCATTGTCGTCAGGAGGTTGTGACAGGAGTTGGGCCGCTCGGGGACGTCCTTGAGAGACTCCGTAGCCACGTTGGGTCGTGTTGGGACAGCCTTGGGTTGAGCCGCAGTGAGTTGCCTTGAGCCATCGTGGAAGCCATCTCGGGACATGTGGACCCCTCTTGGAACCACAGTGGGCCAACAGGGGCCTTCTGACACCTCGCGGCGCTCCCCCCCACCCCTTCGAGACCCAGGTGGAGGGGAGATGGGGAGGGAGGGGTCAAGCTACCCCAGGGAGTACTGCTGCCTCGCTCACTCCCACCCGCCCTCACACCACACGAGTAGCACCACAGGCTCAGCATGGGCAGGAGCCGCCATTTGTCAACCGTCGGGAACCACTGCAGGCGGTAGCCAGGTGCGCGACGCCCGCAAGATGCGCCGCGCGGGCAGGTCAACCCCTATCCCCCGTGTCAAAATAAGTATGCAAAATTATCGCGGGGCGCCCGCGCATAGTCAAATATGGCGTCGCAAGGTGCACGTTGCATTCAGTGTCGTTCGGGAGGGATGGTGAGCATGCACAGGTGGGGCAGTATGATAGCACCCCCCGTCCCGTTCAGCAATGGTCCTGGTGAAGGACCCATACATGCTTTGCAGTTGTTAGTGGCGCAGTTGTGAGTTCCGTCTTCGGTGGAGCTCCCAGTGAGGCCACCAAACGTATGAGGAATGCGCCAGAATGGGCGGGGAGGCGCATGCGAGCGCTGACACTGGGGCCTTCGGTGGAGCTCTCTCCAGGGCCACGGAACGTATGAGAAGTGCGCCGTACTGTGCGAGGGGCGCATGTGAGCATTGCCGATGGGGCTTTCGGTGGAGTTCCCTCAGGGGCCACGAAACGCGTGAGGGTGTGCCGGAATGGGTGGGGGGACCATGTGAGCATTGCCGCTGGGGCCTTCGTTGGAGCTCCCCCTGGGGCCACGAGCCGTGCAAGGGGTGTGCCGGAATGGGCGGGGGGGAACGCATGTGAGCATTGCCGTCGGGGTTTTCGGTGTAGCTCTTCATGGGGTCACGGAATGTGCGAGGGGTGCGCCGTAATTGGCGCGGGGGGAAGCACATGTGAGCATTGCCGATGGGACGTTCGGTGGAGTTCCCAATGGGGCCACGAAAGGTCTGAGGGGTCAGTGGGCGGGGGGGGGGTGCACGTGAGCATTGCCATTGTGGCCTTCGTTGGAGCTCCCTTTAGGGGCACGAAACGCGCGGTGGGGGGCCGTAATGGGCGGGGGAGACGCACATGAACATTGCCTCTGGAGCTTTCGGGGAGTTCCCCAAGGGAGGGTGGGAGGAGGAAGGAGCGGCAGGAGGAAGGAGGAAGGAGTGACGCGGGGCGTTGTCTCTTCAAAGCGAGGACCCAACACCATATGACGGTTGGGAGCAGTACAGCGTGACCAGGGGGTGCCCGAATGTGTTACAGCGTCTGCGCAAAGTGAATGTGGCAACGCTTCCTGAAAGGTATACCGGGAGGCTTAGCATTGACCCTGGCTGGCGACAGTTCAAGCACCTACGCCGAGAGGGCTGATGGGATGCCCATGCCGTTTTTGCGACGACGGCGGGCGCAGGGAGGGAGAGGGAGCAGCCGAGGGGCGCAGAGAGGTGGCAGAGCGAGCGATCGAGAGGTGCAGGGGAGGCAGGGCCGCCTGCGGGAGCGATGCGGGGGAGACAGGAGGATGCGGAGGCAGGGGCGGCGATCTCCCCGCTTCCACGGCTGCCCACCCCCGCCTCCCAGGTCGACCGGGCGTCCGACGCCGCGTCCAGCTCGAGCGGGGAGACCTTCGCGGCGGGCGGCGCGTGCTGCCCCTGCGCGCCGAGCGCCGAGGAAAAAGTCGAGCAGACCGGGGGCGGTGGACAGGAACGGCTGCCCGCCCGTTGTCGTGGTGTCCGACTGCCGTGCGTGAGGGGTTGGGCTTGGCGTCTGGGGGGGCCCTAAGTCAAGCCCGTCGGCTGGCCCACCTCCGCCTGCCCTGCCTGGCCTTTTAGGGCCGCCCCGTTTTTGTCCGCCGGGGGCGGTGGACAGGACGAGGAGGAGGAGGAGGAGGAGGGGGGGGGGGAGGAGGAGGAGGAGGAGGAGGAGGAGGAGGAGGAGGAGGAGGAGGAGGAGGAGGAGGAGGAGGAGGAGGAGGAGGAGGAGGAGGAGGAGGAGGAGGAGGCTGAGGAGGAGGGAACGGCTGCCCGCCCGTGCTCCGCCTCGGGGAGTGCGACAGGTGCCCCTGGCCCAAAGTGCCCCAGCTCTTCGCTCAACCTTTGGGGGGGGCATCGGGACCTCGGGACCTCGTGGAGGGTGCTCTTGGAGGCCGTGGAGGCCTCCTCAGAACTCCGTGAGGACTCCTCAGAACTCCTCAGAACTAGAGGCCAGGGGCACTTTTGGGCAACGCCCGACCGCCCACGTTCTCTTCGGCAGCTGGTGAGCCTTCGCCGCCCCCAGGGGGGGCGAGGCTTCAGGATTGCCGAGGAGGGTAGGTGGTGAGCCACCGCCTGGGATGGGATTACAGTCAACCCGCGCAGGAAGGATGAGCGAGGTTCCAAGATTACTTTTGCATCCTTGCCACTTCGGCCCATCCGTAACAGTTGTTGTTGGTCAACCTCGCCCGAAAAATGTTAACATGGCCCTCCGAGGCCCTTGCATCCTTACCGCGCATCCTTATTATTTGCTGTACTGGCGACGGCGACTTGTGCTACGTGCAACCCAGACTCAGCATGTTGCCGATCGGTTGCGCATCGTTGGGGTCTCCCCAGGGATGTACCTGTCTCCGAGCAGATTACATACACACACACACACATCGAAGTCGCTCTCCTCCGCTACATTCGCATCGATTTCCGCCGCTCTCGTCGGCCGCGGTGATTTGCCTGATTTGCTTCGCCGCTTCTCCGCTGCACGAGCGCGCTTCTTCACAAGCATGGGAAGAAACACGTGGAATGCCCATGTGTCGAGGACAACGCCACAGCGCCGTATCAGGCATTGTTCAATTGACGAGCGTCAGGGAGCACTCTCCTCATGCTTTGCATCTTTACGTATCGATCGCACCGCCGCGAGAAAAGTAAGCAAGTCCGACTCGACATGGACCAAGGCCATACTTTGCCCGAGGCCAGGTATAGCATGCCCAACTTTAGCCATTCGCCCCCATCCCAAGTGTAGTCTACAGCTTCCTGGAGCAACCGTCAAGTTGCGACAGCTCCCCACAGCTTGAGGCGAGCCTCGAAGCAGTACGCCTCTCTGTCCGAAGCTGACCGCAGGTCGTTTCTGCGTCCTTCGGCAATCGGCGGATGCGTCCGGAAGCACGCCGGCTCGGCTCCAGGCTGCTGCCTTTCTGGTTCGGCGGCCCGCACAGAGCAGGAAGTAAGGGCGGCAGGAAGCCATCCATATCTAATTCCTACCAGCGATGACAAACATTTGGGGGTAAATTGATTTAATCGCTTCGCTCATTCCGCCGGCCCTGGAGCCCTCTTTAGGGCCTCGTGGGGGCCTCTTGGAGGGCTTCGGGGGCGGCGCCCAGGAGGAAAACCATGTCTGACCCGAGTCTGCCGGGACCCTGCCGGGGTACTTTTCGTCCGGGGACCCCCAGGGGCGGCCCCGCGCGCGCGAAGTAGAAGTACTATTTAGCAGTTACCGGAGATCTTAGCACGCCTCTGGCCCGTTGGGCCGGCGAATTAGATTGTCCCACGTCTCGCTTCGCATGGTCAAGTCATTCTTGGGCCGCACAGCGAAGGGTGGCCAGTCTCTCTGGTAGGTTTGCCTGTTCGGCTACAGCCGGGGCATGACATGCGCGCGGGGGGGGTGTAACTTGCAGGAGGTTCACGGGCCCATCCCCGTTTCATTGAACGTCCGTTGGGTGCTCTGACTGCAGTGGGCCACCTTGCCGTTATGGCTCAAACCAGTTTTTACCCACAGCTTGGCACCCGTGCGTAATCTCGCGGGCAACTGGGTTATTGCCAGAGGCTCGCCGGTTGCAGAAGGGATGCATGTTTTGATGTGCATGCGCGTAGGTGCTTATGTGGGAAGCCGAGGCACATTTGGAAGCAAAGCGCGCATAACCAAGAACCACCGAGATGCAATGTCAGAAGAGGTCTGCATCTGGCATACGCGAAAGCTCACCTATCTTTCCTCTGGCTCCACCAACCTCACACGAAATGCCAACAGAGAGAGACAGCCTCAGTACCGCCGTTCCATTGGTAACGTCCAGACAGGTCGTCCAAGGCCAGGTCTTGAACATGCATGTATGGCATCGCATGCTGCATTTCCAGATTGGCGTGTGTGCTGCAGGAGAGATAAAAGCACGCAGCGGGCTCTTGGGGCAATGGGTTCGTCATGCTTCACCTCTTATATGTAAAGTATATGTAAAAGTATACAGATGTATATGCATATAGATATGTGTGTCTCCTGCCCTCGAATCTTTCATGCGCATATATATATATAAGCATACATACATACATGCATGCATGCATGCATATATATACCTATATATGTATATATAAGCACCTATATCCCTCCCGCCCTCCCTCTCTCCCAGCGGATCCCTTCTGTCTTCGTTTCTCCGATACATCTACCGGTTTTGTTCGCCGTCTCACGTTATCGTTTGTTTTTTGTTGTGTGTTTCTCGCCCGCTCTCTCTCTCTCTCTCCCCTCTCCCTCTCTCTCTCTCTTTCTCTCTCTCTCTCTATCTCTCTCTTTGTAATGTATATGTGTGCATGTATGTATATATCTGTCCCTCTGTCTCTCTCTCTCTCTCTCGCTTTTTTTTGTTCTCTCTCTCTATATATATATATATCTTTCTCTCGTCAGATAGTTGTATACAGCAGTATAACTGTATAAGTACATCGCTATGCAAACATGTCGCTAGTGATCTAGGTCGCTCTCTCTCTCTCTGACACACTGTCTCTTTCTCTCTCTCTCTCTCCCTCCCTCTCCCTATATCTCTTTTTATGCGAGCTATCTCCATGTCGATGTACAGTGATTGGTTGTAAGTATATGTTGAGTGCTCCTCTCTCTCTCTCTCTGTAGTCTCTCCCACTGGCCTCCTCGGCAGTGGACCAGCGCAGAGCTACCATCTGACCTGCGCCACCTGCAGGCGAGACAGGGGCCACGACCCGTCCGCGATGTCCTGGGTGCTCCCCGTCGTGGGCGCGTGCTCCGTCCTGGTCGTGCTCTTCGCCGCCATCTTCGCCTGGCACGTGCTCCATGCGCACAAGGAGAGCCTCGGGCCAATGCCAGGGACGCGAAGGGTGCTTGGTTGCCCCCCATCCAACCTTGTCTCTTGCGTTCAGTATATCGTTTAATCGATCCCCATCCCCACCAGGTCATGATATCTCAGCCCCACCTTTCCACTCCGTCTTCGTCTGGCACGTGCTCCATGCGCACAAGGAGAGCCCCTGGCCAATGCCAGGGACGCGAAGGGTGCTTGAAGGGGAACGAAGAATGACATAAGCATAAAGAGTTGGAGGTCCGCGTTCGGCGTTGGACCCCAATCCCTGGCGTGCGGAGCGCGCCAGGGGCGGCGCCGGAGGCGCCGCCAGGGGGGTCCAGCGCGGATCCGAGAAATCCGCGCGGACCTCTGCTTTTTTATGTTTGTGTCATTCTTCGTTCCCCGTGCTTGTTTGCCCCCACCCGACCCTGTCGCCTCCGTCAGCTGCTGGGCTGGATGGGCAAGGCGTCCCCATCAGTCCCGCTCTGACGGGGAGCCCCCACACGGGGCCCCGTGTGTCTTCCCTTTTGGGGCCCCGGCTGCGCCAGAGGGTATCCCCCCCGCAGAGATGGCGCGTCCATGGCCTATGGCGCCATTCCTTCAGATCCGATAGGATTTCTTGGTTGCCGCTGACGGCAGGTTCGCGTCGTGTCGACCGGCGGCGACCCCGCCGCTGGCGTTCAACGTGGAGCGCCGCTGGCGACCCAGAACCGGTCGATGCTGCACGAGCTGACGTTTCGGAAACGTCCGATCGTTCAGGGCTGAACGATCCCCGCGGTGTCAGAAGCCAGCGCTGGGGTCGACACGACACGGACTTGCCGTAGTCTCTTTCTCGCAAGGCCGTTCTTACAGTCGGGGCCCTGAAGAAGGAACCCTTTTTGTTGGGGAGGGGTTCCGCGTTCCTTAAGTGTTTCACAGCTTGCCTCAGGTTCTCCTTATGTTTTCGATAGGAAATCGAAGTCTAACTTATGGAAAAAAGGGGCCTCGTTCCTTATTTAGGGTTCCTTAGGTCAACGCCCCGACTGTACCGTCGGAGCTCACGGGTTCTGGTTTGGTCTGGTCCCCCGTCCGCCCCCTCGTCACGCACGAGGGGTGCGACGGCTTACCGCACCGAGATGGCGAGCGGCGCAGGTCGAGGTGAGCGGTGCCTCGCCGGCGCAGTTCCGTTGGCTTCCGCGCCGCGCGCGGCATGCACCTCGGGCCCCTGATGGGGGCTGATCGCCGACTGGGCGGCTGAGGGGAGAGGAATCGCGCGGGTTCCACGAGAAGCGAGGAGGCGTTCGAAAATGATTCGGTGTCTTTTTTTTTCGCGTCAGGCCCAGGGGCCTTGTCCGTTTGCCTCGCAGACGGTGTTCTGGCGGCGCTCGCGTGGTGCCAGGCGGCGTTGTGAGGCACCAGCCGTGATGCAGATTCGTCCGTTCTCGGGAGGGGGGCATCGTGATGCATCAGGGCAGGCGAACACTCTGCGCGCCTTCGGGGGCTACCCTCGGGAGCTGTCCACCTTGTTATGTCCATCCCCCTTCGGCAAGCAGTGTCCCAGCGCGGTCCCCTGATAGTTATGCATTTACTGATTTACGCATGTACATAAGCATGTGTTTATGTTTGTATGTATATATTGAAAGATCGATGGATTGATGCGTTGGTTTGCTGATTTATGTATTCATTCAGCATTATCGACTTGTTTGGCGATTGGTCTATACCATACAATGTACATATGTGCATGTCTATGTGTATATATACACATATATATACACATACATACATTCGGCAACCGGGCCCTCGGGCCTGGAGGCGACCCGCTTTTCCAAACCTCCCCCGCTTGGTGCCCACTGTGCCCCTGGCTGTCCGGAACCCATTTGGGGTGCGCGACGGGCCCAAAGGCGCTGCCGAACTGTCCAGGAGGCCTCCGAGACGGTCCAAGAGCGCTCCAAGACGCCCAAGATGGTTTCCAGGCGATTGATGAGGCCCCCAAGACGGCCCGAGAGGGTTCTCAGAGGACACAAAAGAGGGGGGCAAGAAACCAAAGCCTTCACTAGGTTGATGGAAAGTCTACATGTTCCCAACCATCCTATGGTGTTGGGTCCTCGTTTTGAAGAGACAGGGTCCCGCATCCCTCTCCTCTCCTCTCCTCCTCCTCCCGCTCCTCCCTCATCCCATCCCTGCCTTTGCCCTCCGCACAAGTCAACCATTTCGGCACACCCCTCAGACGTCTGGTGGCTCCGAGGGCCCCAGTGACTGCGCTCGCATGGCACCACCAGGCCCGTTTCGGCACACCCCTCACACATGTCGTGGCCCATAGGGAGCTCCACCGAAGGCCACAGTGGCTGCGCTGGCATGGCACCACCGCGCCCGTTTCAGCACACCCCTCACACGCTTCGTGGCCCCGCAGGGAGCTCCACCAAAGGTCCCAGTGGCTGCGCTCGCAGGGCGCCACCGCGCCCATTTCGGCGCACCCCTCACACGCTCGGTGGCCACATGGGGAGCTCCATCGATGGCCTCAGTGGCTGCACTGGCATGGCACCACCCCATCCGTGCCGGCACACCCCTCACGCTTCTTGGCACCATAAGATGATCCACCGAAGGCCCCAGTGGCCGCGCTCGCATGGCACCACCGCACCCGTTTCGGCACATCCCTCACACGTGTCGTGGCCCCGTAGGGAATTACGCCGAAGGTCCCAATGGTTGCGCTCGCATCACCACCACACCCAGTTCGGCACACCCCTCACACGCTTCGTGGCACCGTAGGGAGCTCCACCGAAGGTCCCAGTGGCTGCTCTCGCATGGCACCACCGCGCCCGTTTCGGCGCACCTCTCACACGTTCCACCGAAGGCCACAGTGGCTGCTCTCGCTGGCACCACCGCACCCGCTTCGGCACACCCCTCACACGCTCCGTGGCCCCATAGGGAGCCCCACCAAAGGTCCCAGTGGCTGCGCTCGCAAGGCGCCACCGCACCCATTTCGGCACACCCCTCACACGCTTCGTGGCCCCGTAGGTAGCTCCACTGGGGGCCCCAGTGGCTGCGCCTCCATGGCACCACCGTGCAAATTCTGGCACACACCCCGTACGTTTCGTGGCCCCATAGGGAGCCCCACCGAAGGCCCCAGTGGCTGCGTTCGCAAGGCGCCACCGCACCCATTTCGGCACACCAGTCACACGCTTCGTGGCCCCGAAGGAGCTCCACCGAGGGCTCCAGTGGCTGCGCTCGCATGGCACCACCGCGCTCATGTCGGCACACCCCTGAAACACGCTTCGTGGCCACATAGGGAGCACCACCGAGGGCCCCACTGGATGAGTACGCATTGCACCACCGTGCCCCTTTCGGCGCACCCTGTACACGTTTCCACCGAAGGCCCCAGTGGCAGCGCCCGCATAACACCACCGCGCCCAATTCGGCACACCCTTCACACGCTTCGCGGCCCAATACGGAGCTCCACATAAGGACCCAAGTGGCTGCGCTGGCATGGCACCATCGCTCTCGTTTCGGCACAGCCTTCGCACGCTTCGCGGCCCCATAGGGAGCTTCACCACGAAGGCCCCAGAGCAGCGCCCGCATAGCACCACCGCCCCCATTTCGGCACGCCCCTCACACGTGTCGTGGCCCCAAAGGGAGCTTCACCGAAGGCGGTCCGTACCCACAACGCGTGCATATGGTGGTGAGCGGAGGCCGGGAGTCCTCGGCACGCGACACGCGGGGGGCCCAGGAGGCCCTCCCCCCCCGTTGTCTCATTTCTCCCGCCTCGAGCCCGCAGCCAGTTTGCGGCCCCCAGGGCGCCCCCCCTCCCACGAGGACCAGCCACGGGCAGGCCGCCCGGCGGAGCGCGTGATGACCACCTCCCTGGTCTCTGGGGCGCCATCCCCCGCCGCGAAGAGCGGACGGCGCAGTCGCCTGGCCTCGCTCGGACGTATGCATTTTTTCCTTCGGGGAGGACCATCGAGGAGCATCCTTGATCATTCGGCGAAACAACCACGCACGACACCGAATAAAAAACACAGGGAGTGGACGTCCGAGCGATGGCCAGTTCGCGACCACCTCATAGTCTTCTCAAGGGCGGGTGCGTGCTAGAACCCAGGCGCGCGCGGGCCCCGGAGATTCTCATAATTCACACGGCCTTTGCCCACTCACGGGCCGAACCCCATCACGCAAGAGCCCGTTCTCGCACGAGCCCGCCCCGACAAAAGCAGTGCGCGTTAGGAGCACTTCGGCGCCTTCGAGTTTGAACTTGAGCCATTTCGCAGTGGTAACTGGGCTCACGTTTGCCTAAACATGAACGGGTAGAAACGCAAGCGAGTCTGGGTATGGGCGATCCAGGCAATGTTCGATCGAACACGATTTGGTATGATTGTGAGTGGGGGGTGCAATATTGGAATTGAGAACTAGCGGGCCTGAGTGTTAGTGGATATGGGAATGGGCGGGCATGGGGATAAATGGGTGTGCGTGAGTACGTCAGACTGCTAGCGGATATGAGTGTGAGTTGTTACGTTTGTGTGGGTCTGAGTTCATTTGAAGAGCGAGCGTGATCGCATGAGCAGCTGGGTGTAAATGGTTGGTTATGGAGGAGTCTGGATGTGAGTGGGCCGTGGGAGGGGAAGGAGGAGAGAGGAGAGAGTAAATGTGAGGACTGGTGATGAAGAGGAGGAGGAGGAAAAGGAGGAGGAGGAGGTGAAGAAGGAGTCGGCTACGCTCGCGGAGGAGGAGGAGGAGGAAGAGGAGGAGAAGGAGGAGGAGGAGGAGAGGGGGGAAGAGGAGAAGGCACGGAGGAGGGAAGAGTGTCCACGGTGGTCATACGGTTATGAACAAAGATGCGCCTTCGTCCTCAAGCCGATGTTCTACCCGAGTGGTCCCACCAATCCAGAGACAGACGGGTTCGCGCAACACCCTGTAGTCCCCCCCCCTTTTCAAGAGGCCCGAGTGCGATGGTTCCTGACGCGCGGTGGTCGTGAGGCTCTGAACGGAGGCGCGTCCATGGCGCAAGCGCGCGTTCCATCTATTAAGAGGTCCCAGCAGTCAAGGTGCGAGTGGGTCGGTGGGGCGCTCCGAGTGGTTTCAGGAGCAGCCAGTTCCGACGTCTGCACGCACGAGGCTATCAGAATCGCAGCCAGCGTTGACTCCAAATAGACAGACGGACAGGAGAAGACCGAGAGAAGGAGAAGACGAGGAGGAGAGGACGGGAGGAGAGGAAGCCAAGCATGGCATCCAGGCATTGGCATAGGCATCGGAATCCATACGACTCATAGGAAGACATCGGAATCCACAGGACCCGCCGTTGGAAATAGCTGGGGCGGGCCATTGGAAATGGGGGTGGGGCATTGGAAAATGGGGGAGGGGGAGGGGGAGGGTTCCACTAGAAATGAGGGGGAGGGCCATTGGAAAAAGGGGGGGGCCCTAAAGTCCAATTACTTCTGATGAGCTTGGACTCCTATAGGGCAAGCCTAGTCGGATAATCATATCGAGAAAAGAGAGTGGCGCATGCCTCGCAGAAGGGGTTTTCTCTGCCCGAGAGAGGCCCCCCCCGAGAGTTGGGCCCGAGCAAACGGGCCCGTAGAGAGCATCCCTTCTGGTGACCGAATTTGGGAGGCCCGGTTGGCCATGCTGGCGATGTCGCTGTGGCCATGCCTCCCTCCTCCTCCTCTTCCCTCCTCCCTCCTCCTCCCTCTCCATCCTCCTCCATCCATCCTCCTCCTCCTCCTCCTCCTCCTCCTCCTCCTCCTCCTCCTCCTCCTCCTCCTCCTCCTCCTCCTTCCGTAGCCATTTTGGCTCAAGATGTTTGTGCCCCGTGGCAGAGCACGGAGACCCCTGGTCCGGGGACTGCTAGGACCGCTGCTTTCCGCCTTCGCCGTGCCCGCGGCGTTGAGCATCTCCATATCCTTTGCTGCAGAGACGCAGCTTACATATCACTCGCCTGCAGCGCTGGCCCTGTACTCGCTTGCCTCGCGATGGGACTGCCAGGCGTCTCTAGCTCTGCCGACTCCCTCGACAAGGGCAAGGGCAAGGACACCTCCGTGGCCGACCCCTGGGCCGCTGGCGCTCAGAAGCTTGCTGCAATCGACCTACCCGCACACCAGCGGAAGGCACTCACCGATCTTCTCCAAACCCAGGTCGACAAAGCCGCCGCCGCTTTCGAAGCCACCTCCAAGCAAGTCGCGGCCGCTGCGCAAGCCGAGCTCCTGGCAAACATCTCGAAGCTCACCGAACAGCTCAGCGCCCGCCAGGAGTCCGCCGAGAGGGACATTGTCGAACTCAAAGGCCGTGCTGGCCGAGCTGAACGACTCCAAGGTGACCTCAAGGCCAGCGTGGACGCCCTCCAAGCTCTTCGTCATGCGGAAGCTTTCCACCCAGCTATGGACTTGGACGCCATTGGTGCCTGGGACCGCCCGCCGAATGCAGCTACCTTCTGGTGTGGTGTTGCCTCAGAGTTCTCCGTTGCCTCGCTCAAGACCGCGCTCGCCTCCTGGTTCGACGCCGCCGACGTGGACATTAACGCGCCCCGCATCAATTCGGATGGTCCGGCACGGAGAATTTCATTCACACTCACTGGTGGCAATACGATTGCTCTCCCGCGAGCCCAGGCTCTGCATCGCGCACTTCGACAAGGACGGGAATGGCGTCGCTTCCAAGTGGATTCTGACTCTGGCCCCACTGCCCTCTACGTCTCCGCGGACAGATCACCACGCATGGTCCGATAGGAAGTACAATTCAAAAAGCTCAATCAGCTCATAAATGACAAGTTCCCCATGCTCGAGACTCGGGTCCACCGCACTGGCGGCTTTCTGTCCATCAACGGTGCCCCCGTCGTCCAGATCACGGCTGGAGCCACGCCTGATGCAGCTACCCAAGTTCGATGGTCCGACGCAGCTGCTCCCGCTGGCATCCCTACCACCGAGCACGTGCCCTTGGCTACCGCGCTGGCTGCTGCCTTCGCCAACCCACTGGAGGCAGCACGGTGGCTTTAGCACTCGTTGGTCGCCGTGGCTCACGAAACCACACCCCGACGGCTTCAACCTGGTCTCTTGGAACACGCAGGCGCTCAACGGCAGATCGGCATCACGGCGGGCCCTCAAGCGCCAGGTGCTACTCCCCTACATGCGGCAACGAGCGGTCACCGCCCTCCAAGAGACACGCGGCAACAGCATCGACGTGGACATCCTGGCTGCGAGCACCGACCACAAGTACATCGCCTCCCACTCAGCACTCGTGACTGACGGCCAATCCTCGGAGACCGCAGGCGGCGTCGCCTTCCTGGTTCCCATTGATCGAGCCGAGCACCAACTACCACCTGTTCAACGGCCCCTACGTACATTTCGCGCGATCGCCCCTGGTCGCATTGGTGAATTTCGCGTTCGAGATTGAGCAAGGCAACACGAGACGACCATATTCAACATCCACAACTACGACCTCCGCGGTTCTGACCGACAGCGCTTCAAAGCTGCGTGGCAAGCAGCTGCTCAGCGGTCTGCCCTCCACCCTGACAACCACGACTACTACATGGTCGGTGACTTCAACATCGCTCAGACGCCGTCGAAGAGCCTGCTCCACCCCGCCGCGAACTCCACCGCCGAGCGCTACCACTACCAGCCTGTCTTCTGGAATAACATCTTCTCACAGATGATGGAAATCACAGCGAAGGCCACCGCTCGCCGATGCGCTGCCGACCTAGTTGAGGCGACTATCAACGCGTCCAACATCCTGCACATCGAGTCAACTCTCGTCGCTGATGGCAGACCGCTCGGCCGCGAAGGAGAGCCCATCAGCGATCGCAAGCTTTTACATCTACGACTTCGACCTCGTCAGCCACGCCCAGTCAGTGAGCGTGGCACCCCTGCCTTCCTCTTCGGGTCCAAGCACTACAAGTTCTACTACCAGCGCCTTGTCGAGATGGCCGACTTCTCTGCCGACCCCATCTCAAATTGGCGGACAATGGAGCACATAATAAAGCTGGTGGCGCGGAAGTCTCGTGACACCATCACCACCTTCCCCGCCTCCGAGTTCACGCCGACCGAGAGTCAAAGGGAAGACCCACATGTCATAGCAGAGGCACGTGCGCTCACGCTCCGCAGCATCGCCAGGGCCATCTGGCACCAGGATCTCACTCTTGCCCAGCGGCTTCGTAACGACGCCATCGCTGGGGCACAACGCATCGACGTCCGTCACCGCACGACCTCTCTAGTCGACCGCGTCGCATTTGAGACTGAGCACTCAGCCATGCAGCACCGGGTCGCAGAACAGAGACGTCGTGCTGCTGCCGCCCGCTCGCGAGCTGCCTACGCGGAACAACGGCCCGATCTTGGCGAGCAATGGCGACGTCGTGCTCGCCGCATTGGACAGCGCAGTGAGATTTGGAAGCCGTTCTCGGAGCGCCTAATTCTCGCAGGCGTTCGCATCGCCGACAGCAGAGGCCCGACAATCGCCAACGACCCCATGAGCATGCACAGCGCTATTCAATCTCACGGGTCGAAGGTGTTTGCGGCCAAGCCAGTGGACACCCCAGCGATGCAACAGTACCTGGATACATGGTCTTCCCACCAGCACCTCCACGCCATCTGCCTCTACCTGGGATTGATGAACTCCAAGCCGCAGCCAAACTCGCAAGTGACTCAGCTCCTGGACCTGACGGACTCCCATACCGCGCATGGGTACGATCAGACGGCAGCATCGCAATACTCCACGACCTCCTCCGCTCCATTGCTCACGGCGGGCCGATCCCCTACGGCCTGAACTACGCGATCGTGGCCATGCTTCCCAAGGGCGACGGGCCCATGGGCAACTACGAGTGCCCCCGCAGCCCTGACTGTCCCCGCCCCCTCGCCATGAAGAGCAGTGGCATCAAAACCATCGCCTCCGCTGCGAACCGCATCCTCAACTCAGTTGCGTCGGATACCGAAGAAGAGCAACAAGGATTTGTCAATGGCCGTCAATTTTTCTCCAACATCGTCAAGGTTGACACTATCGCCCGCCTCGCCAGCATCAACAGCGAAGCCCCCGACATGATGCCTTGCTTCGCCAGCATGGACATTGCTGCAGCGTCTCCAAGCCTTACGCAGGAGTGGTTGTGGGCTACTCTAAAGCGGTGGGGCATCCACGGCGTCTTTATCAATCTCTTGCAAAGTTGCTACAACATGCCACCTGCCTTTCTCGAGCTTGGAGGGATTCGCCGGCCGCTGCTTCTCGCAGAATCTGGGGTTGCCCAAGGATGTCCCTCGAGCGGCGCGCTCTGGGCGCTCGTCTTCGACCCCACCATCAAAGGCCTCAAGATGGAACTCGCCGCCCTGGGCAGGGGTCTGCTCAGTGCCTGCGCCGATGACTTGGGTATCGTTCTTGCTGCACTTCGGGATCTTGGCGCCCTTCTCCCACACCTACAAGCTGCTCACTACTACGCTGGCCTCCGCCTCCAACCGAAGAAATGCGGCCTCGTGCCCACCTGGTCCCTACCGACGCCCGAGATCACCGCGAACATGCGTGCTATCCTGACCCAGCTCTACGAGCCGTGGCAAGCTTTCTCCATCAACAGCTTTGCGCGATACCTCGGCGTGCACGTCGGCCTTGGCGCCTCTCTTGACCGTCAATGGCAAGGCCCTGCCAACAAATGGTGGGAACGCATTCAGATCCTGAGCGACTCCAACGCTCCCATCCAGCAGTGCACCAAGATGTACAATTCTGCCGCCATCACCTGTCTCTCGTACGTGGGCCAGCTCTACCCGCCATCCCCAGCACTCCTGTCCAAGGAGATCATGGCCTCCACAAGTTGATCCGCGCCGCCCCCTCGAGCTTCACGAAGATGGACGTCCTGTCGTTCACGCTGTGGGCGTCCGCCACGATCCCGCAGGGTATTGAAACGCTTCTTGATGCGACTATGTGGCGCGCCTCCACTACGACCATCCCTGACTGGCAGCCTCTGCTTCACGAATTCCGTGCTCATGCTGAAGACATCCCACCACTACGAGATGTAGTGGCTGACAAATGGTCTGCCCCATGCTGGATTGACACCACTTCCATCGCGCAGCGTTTCGACGCCACCCTTCACAACAAGCTGCTCGTGACTGGCAAAGGCTCCATCTTCAAGACTCCCACGCGAAGCATAGGATGCACGGTGAACGCCGCCCGTGTACTTCAACGAGCTCACGCGCAAGCTGCTGCAGCTGGACGGCACGCTATCCAGGCCTCACGCCGTAACATGGCGGAGGATCTCTGCACGCGCAGTCGTGACAGGACTGGAAATTACCAGGCGCCAAGCCGTGACATGGCTGGTGACCATCATGCACCCAGCCGCGACAGGACTGGCGGGTTTCATCAGAGACAAGCTGGGCTCAACCATTCGAGTGCTACTACTTCGAGCGTCACATCACGAACCTCCCCACAGCAAGCCCACCTACGGGAATTACAACGCCAGCTGTACCGCGACTCCTTCCACAAGACCATTCATCATCGTCTTCGTGCTTGGTTCCCACTACTTCCTGTCGACAGCGGACCTCCGATGGCGCCTTCTACATCCGAGCAACAGACTGAGGGGGACGACCACGACTCCATGACGTACCTGAACGAACGCGCAGAAGCATGGGCAGCAAGATGGATCCCCAGCGTGTTCTTCGGCTGTGACGTGGAAAACTTCAACGACTGGGTGGACTGGTGCGTCGCCTACGTCACAGCGGTCCTTCACCGCGCCCAGTTCAATGCGCACTTCTGCCTCGAGGACCAGTACGGGTCTGCCCGTGCCCGCCGTGACATGGCGACAGAGATTTGTCTCGGCGCGTGGCGCCGAGCTGACCGTCCTCGCAACCACCGCTTGCAGATCTACACCACCGAGCACATATCGTCCACCACCCATCGAGAATTTGCTGACGAAGCTGCTGAACACCGCGCCCGTCGCCGCTGAATCGAGCGCGAACGCGCCACCAACCCGAACCTCCCGCAGGAAGACGGCGACACTCAGTCTACTACCACGGCAACATCCACGCTTCCCATCCACTCCACCAGTGACATCATGATGGATACCGATACATCCGCCCGTGAAGGATTTCTTGGTCGCGCTGCTCTCCCCGCCAGTGTTGAGCACGTCTGGCGTGATCTACGATCCCACCTGGCGAACTCCACGGCCTCGCTCTTCTGGCCTGCGGTCAAGACCTTGTCTGGCGCATGGGCGACCTCACACCGTGCGCGCGTCAACCCCCACAAGAAGAATTGCATGTTCGGATGCGAAAAGGACTTGCAAGCCAAGAACACCGACGACATCAGCCACTACATCTCGTGCCCTCGGATGTGGGCGCTCATGGCTCGCAACCACGTGGGCAACCTGCTGGTGATGCCCTCACACGCCTGAGCCTCCACCAGAACGGCATCATCGACGATCGCCCGAGGCGCGCCATCACTCGGCTGGCCGTGGCCTACCGCAGCTACAGCATCCTGCGGGCACGCTCGGAGCTCGGCATGCCCACCAACCACAACGAGTACAGCTACCACAAGGAGGTCGTTGCCGCCGCCCGCCGCGCCCTGAGGCCCCCCCGATGCCTCTTGGGCGGCGCGGGGCCGCTGCGGCGCCAAGCAACAGACGCGCGCGCTCCCCAGCGTGTCGTTTGCCCCTCCTCCTCCTCCTCCTCCTCCTCCTCCCTCCTCCTCCTCCTCCTCCTCCTCCTCCTCCTCCTCCTCCTCTCCTCCTCCTCCTCCTCCTTCCTCCCTGCTGTTCTTCCTCCTCCTCCTCCTCCTCCTCCTCCTCCCCCTGCTCCTCCTCCTCCCTCCTCTCCCTCCTCTCTCTCCTCCTCCTCCTCCTCCTCCTCCTTCTCCTCCTCCTCCTCCTCCTCCTCCTCCTCCTCCTACTCCTATCCTTATTCCTTATTAGAATATACTCCTACTCCCCCCTCAGGCCGGCAGATAGGGGCCCCATCCGGGTGGTCCCATCCTAACCTGTAAAAAACAATACAAAATCAACATTTTTCTTATTTTTTCCTCTCGACATGGACGTCCTGTCGTCCACGGCGATAATCCATTGCAAAAAATACCACGAAGAGCACACGCGCGCGTTCATGTCAGAATCCTACCGAACACCGTGTGTTTGCAAGCATTTCAACATAAAAAACATCAAAAACCAAATGTTTTTTTCACAAAAATTCTACACATTTCCTGCCCGGGCTCTCTTGCTGAAATCATAGGAAAACCATAGGAATCTTAAGAATTCGGTCGAATCCAGCGATTTCGCGTCATCGCGCGGTGCACTCGCGATGCTCTGTCATGCACCCAGGCCGCGAATCCTATGCAAAAAATACAACGCGGGCGACATGCGCGCGCGTCGCCGCGAGCGCATGCTCAAATCCTTCTAGAGTCGTCGCCGTCATTGGCACCGTCGCATGGACGTCCTGTCGTCCACGTCGCAAAATGCATGGCAGGAATGGGACCCGGCTTACCAGGCCGTTCTCGACACGGCCACCTCTGGCTTCCTGCGGTGTACCGGGCCATTCTCGATTCGTCTGGCAATGCGTGCGCGGCATTCAACACGCGCTCGCCAGTTCCCGTCGGCAACCGCCATCGCGGCCGCATCAGCTGTACCAAACCGGCTGGCCGGTGTGACTTCGGCCCCCAGTTGTGCCAGCTTTGCTTCTTATGTTGTGGGAGGGCGGGTGGGACTGGGCATGCCATGCTTGACTCGCTCGAGCTGGCTAGCTTGACTCCTACTCCTACTCCTACTCCTATTTATTCCTTATTAGAATATACTCCTACTCCCCCCTCAGGCCGGCAGATAGGGGCCGCATCCGGGTGGTCCCATCCTAACCTGTAAAAAACAATACAAAATCAACATTTTCTTATTTTTTCCTCTCGACATGGACGTCCTGTCGTCCACGGCGATAATCCATTGCAAAAAATACCACAAAGAGCACACGCGCGCGTTCATGTCAGAATCCTACCGAACACGTGTGTTTGCAAGCATTTCAACATAACAACATCAAAAACCCAATGTTTTTTTTTCACAAAAAATTGTACAAATTTCCCGCCCGGGCTCTCTTGCTGAAATCATAGGAAAACCGTCGGAATCTTAAAATTCGGTCAAATCCAGCGATTTCACGTCATCGCGCGGTGCACTCGCGATGCTCTGTCATGCACCCAGGCCGCGAATCCTATGCAAAAAATATTACACAGAGCACACTCGCGCGTTCATGTCAGAATCCTACCGAATACCGTGTTGTTGCAAGCATTTCAACATAAAAACATCAAAAACCCAATGCTTTTTCACAAAAATGCTTTGGGGTGTCCTGTCAGACCGTCGGGCTTCCTCCGGCCACCTCTGGCTTCCTGCGGTGTACCGGGCCATTCTCGACTCGTCTGGCAATGCGTGCGCGGCATTCAACACGCGCTCGCCAGTTCCCGTCGGCAACCGCCATCGCGGCCGCATCAGCTGTACCAAACCGGCTGGCCGGTGTGACTTCGGCCCCCAGTTGTGCCAGCTTTGCTTCTTATGTTGTGGGAGGGCGGGTGGGACTGGGCATGCCATACTTGACTCGCTCGAGCTGGCTAGCTTGACTCCTACTCCTACTCCTACTCCTATTCCCTCCCCCTCCTCCCCCTCCTCCTCCTCCTCCTCCTCCTCCTCCTCCTCCTCCTCCTCCTCCTCCTCCTCCTCCCCCCTCCTCCTCGGAGAGACGCGCCTGCTTCACAACAAAAGTTGCAGTCTACGCGAGGGCGCCAACCTTCAAGCAGTGGCGAAGCGTCCTGGCTCGCCCATGGGCCTGCCAAAGAATGTTCTGAGAACCTTTTGTGTGGTTCGGCGAGACGTTCTGAGAACATGTCTGGCCGGGGCTGTCTTGTTTTAACACATCGGGCTCACGCCCTAAGAGCATTGTTTTTGTTCTTAGGATATCTTGGTTCTAAGAACATGTCGTGGTAGGCCTATAGGAATGCCGGGACGGTCGGTCCCTGCTCAAGCCGGCTTCGCAACAGAAGTCGCAGTCTACCCGGGGGCGCCCGCCTGTCTGAGCACGAAAGGGGCCGGTGGAGCACCCGCGCAATTTGATTTTATGGGATGGGAGCGCGGTCCTGCCCCGCAAACGCAAAGCGCTCGCGCGGCCTCGCTTCCATGGCGGCGCGCACAAATGGGTAGGGGGGGAGACGCTGCTTACGAGGAGGCCGCTTCTTAGAAGGCGCCGGCCTCACATCTATAGACAAGGCCCGCGCCTTTCAAGAAGCAGATGTGCTTGTAAGATGCTGCCCCCCCTCCCCGTACCCCCACTCTGCGCGTGGCCGACTTCCGACGACCTCGCGAAAAGCAAAGCCACGCGGGCCGTGCAGAGGCCAGAGCGGCAAAGATTCGGACGGGCGTGGCGAGGACGACGCATGCGTCGCGCTGACACGGCACTGCCACTTTCACTCAAGAGCTGCGCGGCGCTTGGGCGACGTCTGCATTTCGCACGTTCTCGCGCGGCCCCGCTGCCATTGTCTGTTTCATTCGGCGGCGAGCGAGGGGGGGAAGTGAGAAGGGGCGGGCCTTGAAGTTTGCTGAGCACTCCCTGAAGACAGAGGAAACCTCTCATAAGGCCAGAGGCCTTCTGAGAAGCCCCGCCGCCTTCTGAGAAGGCTTTCTCCTTCTCAGGTCCCCCCCTTCGCGAATCGCCGATTCATGCGATTCGGCGAGCGAGCCATGCGCCGCGCCCACGCGAGAGCGCAACTGCCGAGCGAGACGCGCACGGAGCATGGACGCGGGCGACAAGTCACCCGCTCGCGGAAGCTTCCGAAAATGGGCGAGTGAAAGGTATCTCGGCATCGCTCCGACGTGTGTATTTTTGTTCGTCGGGGCCCAGATCATCCTGCGGGAACAAAGATGCGCAAATCCGAAAAATGCACGGGGAAGACGCTGCGCCCAGGCGGGAGCGCCGAGGCGAGAGCGACATCTTCGTTTTCTCGCGCGTCAACGAGGCTGCGTATAAACAATACCTGCGCCGCGCCAAAGCTGGAGCTCAAACCTTAGACACAAGAACGCGGCACTGAGACAGGAGCGACCTTTCGGCCTTTCGCTCGGATGGTGCGCCCTGGCCCACTCTTGCCCCGCATTTTGCATCATGGACGACAGAATGCCCATGTTGAAAGCGAAAACGTCGAGGTAGGATGGGAGGTCCCGGATTGGGCGGGTGTTGGACGATATACCAGTCATGAAAAGGGCGCGATGAGTGATTGCTTGAGCGTGTACAAGTTAAGGTGATGAGCGATAGTAGGAGTACGAATGGCGATTCGTGAGCGGGTGCGAATACGAGCGGGCCTGCGCCACCGTGAGTGCATTTTAGTATAAGTGGGTGTTTGTGTTGGGTACGGGTGATTCTGAGTATGCTTGAATATGAACATGAATGAGCTTGGGCATGGGTCAGTCTGAGTGACGAGTGGTTCTGAGCGTGTCTTAGTATGAGTGGGTATGTTTGCGAGCGAATTTGGGTATGAGTGACGGGGTGTCAGTGAGTCTGGGCATGAGTGAGTCTAGGTTGCGCAATTGAGTACAGGTTGCGATGAATTTTGCTTGTTTGTCTTGAAGGCCCAGGCTGTTCGAGGCCATGTTTTCGCCACGTCAGTGATAGGAATTGGACACTGAGATTCCGAGAGCCGCTGAATCAGAATCGATGCGCTGTTTTGGGGGTTGTTAGTTGCAGGCATAAGTTGCAAGATGTGTGTGGCAGTCGTACGACTGGAACGCCCGGAGGAGGTCCAAGGAGAGGGGTTAGGGCCACCGCGGACAGATTGCAAGGTTGACCTCGTTGCTCTCTTCACCCTGTCCGTCTTCCCCCTGGTGAGGACAGTATTGAAACGCTGGGGAAACTACTCCATGGCCAACAACAGCAATGCCGCAAGGCTTGAATTTCAATCATTTCTCAACCCACATACTCGAACCCAGAGGACCGTATCTCAGGACTGCGCTCTCTGGGCTCTCATTCTGCCAAGTCGGCGGACATGATATTTCGAATTTCGCCAGCCTGCCGCAGGAGCACCGACCCTATCCAGAGACTACGAGGCGCGCTCTGTTCCTCATCGTTGCGGCGCTCAGCGGCGTGGAGTTGCACCATGTCTGGAGGGGTCGGGAGCACACCAGTCCTAGTCTCGATGAAGATGGGAGTTTCGCACCGTTGAGCACCCACGAGTCGTTTCGGCACCAGCGTCTATGGGATCAGCCACCGGTGGCTGAGGAGACCGCTCGTGGAGGCGCTCGGGGCGAGAAGTGGTGCTCTGCCGAAGGGCACGGGACCTCGGCAGCCCCGTGGATGGACGGGGCACGCTGGAGATCCCTTGCGCTCCCGCGGCGCAGCCCTGGGGGGCGCCTGCAGAACCGTGTGTGGTTTAACACGTGTTCGGTGCACTCGGTTTTGAGACCCGCACGAAGCCGAAGGTTTCTGGAGGACTTCCGCATGCGCGCACGACGACGTGCGCGCGTGCATTCCGCCTTGCTGCTATTGTGCAAGGGATTGCTGCGACAGCACGCGCGCGAGATCGTCCGAGCGATGTCGAGATGCGCGCGCAAGATGCACGTTTGGTAGCATGTGATGAACATGGTGAGCAACCATGCGCGGACGCGCGCGTGCGCCCTTTTTTGCAAGGGGTGCTTGCGACAGCACGCGCGCAAGGGCGTTTTTGCGATTCCGGCATGCGAGCGCGAGAGGCCCGTTCAGCATCAGACTACGAGCATGTTGAAAAGTTGTGGCTTTCTTGAGAGTTCGCAAGAGTCCGGGCGCAACTGTTGTTTTGAATCCGTGCTGCGAATCCATTTGTTTTTGCATGTTTTCGGGACTCTCGGTTTTGACATCTTGACGAAACCTACGGTTGTTTACAGGAGTTCGCCGTGCGCGCGCCACGACGCGACGTGCGCACTTCGTCCAGGCTTTTGAAATTGATGTTCGGAAATGTGTAAATTGTGATAGGCTGGGGCGCGCGCGTAGCATGTCTTGCTGAGGATGACGGGGGATACCGGTTTGGTTGGGATGGTACGAGTTCGCTTCAGGATGGAAAATGGGGCATAATCATTATCGAACATGCAATGTGAAAAGGTGTCCCGTTAATTCCGAGGGGTAATGTACTACTCTCTGGGAAATAGATCGTGTAACATCCATGTCAAACAATGTAGGTGGTGCAATGTAAGTGGTGCAGCGTGTGCGGTACAGTGTAGACTGACCAATGCATGTGTCTCCACGGAAGTGGTACAGTCCACGTGGTACTTAGATCTATATAGATATGTGTATAACTATACATGTGTATGAGGCAGCTCATGGTGTGCAAGCTATGCAATGCGCTTGATGTATGTGTTGGGTATGTGGTTGGGATGCGTTCTACGTAAACGTAGGTTTCGCCATTTGCCGTGAACAATATAGGTCGTATGATTTATGTTGTACAATCAATGTGGTGCAAAGTATTTCGTGCAATACATGTGGTACATGTTACGTTGTTCATTCGATTTGAAAGAAGCAGCACGCGTGAAGCATTAAATGTGGCGGTTTATGTTGCGCAATCAACGTTGCGGTGCAGTATTTGCGATGCTATATACATTGTTAAATGTATGTGCCGCAACCTATAGTGCAATGATTTTTTGTTCGCAGTGAATTGTCCACTCCACTGCTCGCATAAAAAATCCCACCCACCCACCCGCAATTTGGTTTGCAAAGCCCATGCGGCGGCGATTGCGATGAGTGCTTGGCGTCGGCTGGCGCATGTTTGCGGCCGCGCCAGCCCGCGCATACACGCGCGCGCAGCGGCCAGCTAGTTCGGCGCGACTGACGCGGCCGGGGTTGCGCTGACGACTAGGCACATCCCAGCGGGCACTCCAGTGCGAGTCGGTGACTTGGGCGGGCGCGGTATCATGGCAACGTCGACAACGGTTGACACGATGATGATACCAGCGATGCTGGCGACAATGCTGACAGCGATGACGGCACGGCCAGTGACAGCGCCGATGCTGATCACGCCGACGACGATGACCGCGTCCTCGCGTCGGTGATGAACGTTCTGGAAGGAGATCGGCATGCGCGCGCGGCCGACGCGCGAGAGGGGCCGCATGGTATTATTTGACAGATCGTGCCCCCCCCCCCCGGCATGCGCGCAAGGGCGTTCGAATGATTTTGGCATGCGGCGCGAGAGGCCCGCTTGGCAGAATCCAATGACAATTTCGCAAGAGCGCGAGCGCAGGCATTTTTGAAAATAGATGTTGCGAAACCATGTGTGTTTTATATGTTCTCGGGACACTCGATTCTAAAATCCTTACGAAACCTAGAGTTTTTGACTGATGTCGGCATGCGCGCGCGACGACGCGCGCGCGCACTTCGTCCCAGTCTTTTGAACCGGATTTTTGCTACTGCGCGCTCGCAAGGGCGTTCTTGCGATTTCGACATGCGCGCGCGAAGGCCGTTTAGTAGCATGTTATAAGATATTTGAGCACCGATGGTTTTCTTAATAACTCGCAACAGCGCGCGCAAGCCTTTTTGGAACATCAGCGTTGCGAAGCCATGTGCTTATTTGTTGTTAGGACACTCGGTTTTGAAATCCTTACCAAACCTTGGTTCTTTGACAGATTTCGGCACGCGCGCGACGATGTTCGCGTGCGCACTTCGTCCCATTTGTTGTAATGATGTTTGACAAACAAGTGCGCGCGCAGAGCGTTGTTTGCAGAGGCTGGCGGGGGGGGGGGGTACCGGCCCCCTCTGGGATGGTGCGCGTTCATAGTTAGGATGAACGATGGGGCTGAGGCAGATATCAAGTGCAATACGAGAAAAGGGCACCGTGAAGTCCAGCCTCGGGGGGGTGGGATCTTATTCTACTTCTGGAGAGGAGAACCTACACTGAGCGGCTTGAGTAAGGAACACTTACTTTTCAAAAGGGGTTCGGTCGTTTCTTAAGGCTTGCATGCGTTATGTCTCGTCCATTCTGCGTTTTTATGTGTTATGGTTCCTTATGCTTTTTTCCTTGGAAAACAGGGGTTTCGTTCCTTATCTATCGTTCCTCGGGTCAGGCCGATGACTGTATGTTGTGCAATGCAAAGCGCCGGCAGCCGCCAAACCGGGCGCCGACGGGGCGGCCACCCAGCGGCGACGGCGGTCAACAGCCCCAGACGTCGGGCGGGGACGAGGCGGCGACAGGGCGACGACGGCGGCCACATAGCCGCCAGACCGACCGTCGGGCCCAGACGACTGGCGGGGACGAGGGGGCGACGTGTCGGCGACGGCGGCCACATAGCCGCCAGACCGACCGTCAGGCCCAGTTGTTTTTAGAAGAGCAGCAACAACCCTGAAGTGCAAGCACTGGTCGGGGAACACATGCTCATATCTATAGTATAATAATAACAGTAGTAGTAATAATAATCATAATAATAATACTACTAATAATAAGAAGAATAATATCAACAATAATAATAAGTCGCGCGTGAGTGCGAACTTGCTCCCTCACAGCGTCTCGCTCGAGGGCCTCCTAGTGCTCCAAGATGTCCTCGCACCAGAGTCTCCGCAAAAGGCGGGCTGGGGGGAGGCGCTTCACCGGTCCAGCGGCGGTGGCCAGCAGCGTTCCCTATGGTGTTCTGGCTCGACTTCGCCCAGAAGTGCGACGCCGCATGGCGTCCTGGCCCGATTTCAGCCCTCGCAGTACGTGTTCCCTCCTCCTCATCCTCCTCTTCCTCCTCCTCCTCCTCCTCCTGCTTCTCCTCCTCCTCCTCCTCCTGCACCAGGGAGGTCAGGAGGAGGCGTCTCGCCAGTCTGCGAGCTTTCACGCGTCTAGGCCACCCAGGGGGGATCTAACATGGCGGCCGCAAGATGAAACCACGTGTTTTCCCCGAACATCATGGGCAGCGATAGGGGGGATAGGCATAGGGGGGGACGCATCGACCCCCAATCGCCCATTGATCGCCGATAGGTGCCCGATAGCCACAACTTGCCCAGGAGCGCGCGGATTCACTATCGGGGGCCTATCGCCGATCTGTCGGCGATATATCGCCGATTCCATGCCGATGCGTCCATCCCTATGCCAGTCCCCACCTATCGTTGCCCCTCAGAGTAGCGTTTCGCTGGAGGGTTCTCAACAAGTCCTTTCACCAGAGTCTCCACAGGAGGGGCCGGGGGGAAGCGTTTCCCAAACCCGGCGGCGGCCCAGCAGCGCGGTCCAGCAGCGCTCGCTGTGGTGGTCTGGCTCGAGTTCACGGGCCGGCAGCCCACCCTGTAGTTTTCTGGCTCGACAGCTGTTCCAGACATGAGACTCACTATAGAATTGTGGTTCGAGTTCAACGCTCCTTTCCTAGGGGTTCGAGCACAGTTTGTGTTGACGTATGTTCCTGTCGATTGCCCTTCTTCTGTGGCTCGAATCCTTTGTGTGTTTAGGTATGTTCCTACGTATTGCCCCTTTTGCTGGGGCTCGAAAGCTATATGTGTTACGCATGTGCCTACGGATAGCCCCTCTCCTGTGGCTCGATGTGTTTGATATATGTTCCTATAGGCTGCCCTTCTCCTATGGCTCGAATCCTATGTGTCTCCCCGGAAACTCCCCCGGGCCCTGGGACCAGAAGTTTATTTTGCATCGGCTGTCGGTTCGTCGATTTTTTGGCCTCTGGGCGGCCCTCCCCCGGGCCCCCCGAGCCTTCCCCCGGGCCCCCGCGACGGAACGTCGGAAATCTACGTTGCGTATCCGGTGTCGATGTTATTCTCTCTCTTTGGCCTCCAGGCGCCTTCCGCGCCTCCCGAGTCCTCATTCCCCCCTTCTCTTGTGGCTCAGTGTTTTGTTGTTGTTTGCTGACGTATGTGTGCCTATAGATTGGTCTTCGCCTGTGGCTCGAGATTTCGGTTTTCACGTGCGTGCCTATAGAGTACCCTTCTTCTGGGGCTCGAGCCTTGTGTGCGTGAGTGAGTTTTGCGTCGGTGCCTATCGGTTGCCCCTCCTCCTGCGGCTCGAACCCAATGTGTCTTTGTATGCGCCTATGGACTGCCCCCTCCTGTGGCTCGAAACCTGTGTGTTTGACGTGTGTGACGCTGGATTGCCCTTCTGCTGTGTCTGGAGGAGGAGTCGGAGACGGAGAAGTAGAAGGAGGAGGAGGAAGGCGGACGGAATGAGGAGACCGAGGACGACATGGAAGCGTACCCCCTACTCAGCCGCTGCGCCCTCCATCCGCCCTGCCTTCCCAGATCGCTCAAAAAGGGCCAAAGGGCTCCCAAGAAGGCCCCAACACGGCCCAAACCGTGTTGCTCGTTTCGCTGCTGACACTCAGACACCATCACCGTCACGTCGCCACAAGGCCCCCCAGGCACGTGATTGTCGCCGCCAGTCCGGGAAAAGGAAGTTCCACGGCCGCAACCGTCATGTTGCCGGAAAGCCCCCCGTGAACGGGATTGTCGCCGCCAGTTTGGGAAAGGGAATTTAGTTCCACGGCCGCAGTCATCATGTTTCTGGAATGCGTTCGGTGAACGTGATTGTCGCCGCCAGTCCCCAGAGGAGGAGGAGGAGGAGGAGGAGGAGGAGGAGGAGGAGGAGGAGGAGGTTCTCGAGCATTTGTTCGTTGCTGCTCGTTCCGCTTGCCGCCGCTCCAGTCCTGCCGAAGACTGCCCAAGAGGCGGCCAATCTGGCCCAGAGGCCCCAAGACGGCCTCTCACCCTAGAAGATTCCAACCTACGTTTAGCCTTGATCACCAGAAAGACTTTCGAGCACCAGGAAAGTACCGAAATTGGACGGATTTCGCGTGTCGGGCCCTGGGGGACGATACTCGTTCGACATTGTTTCGATACTTTTCTCGGTGCTCGCAATTATTTCTGGGATGTGGTTCTGCAGCACGATGGGAGCAACATGACCCGCACCTCAAACGAGGTTCGACGCCCCAGAAGAGGGCCCCACGGGCGGCCGAGGGGCCCCAAGAGTGCCCCCCCCCCAAAAGGAGCCTCGACACCCCGAAAGTGCCCCACGGAGACCCCCTGCGAGGGCCCCACCCAGCACGGCCGCAACCAGCGTGTGCCCAGAAGCCCTTCCCAGGAACCCCGTCTGGGAGGCCTACGCCTTCGCCCCCTCCAAGCGGAGGGTGGGGAGAGGTCGCCAGCAAGCCAGGGTGGCTTCGGGGCGTCGCTGCCCCCCCCCCCAGCACGCAGTGCTGCACATCGGGTGAGGAGAAGTCGGGAGTCTTCGGGGCTCAAGATATGAGGGTCAGTGCAAGCGGAGCTCAGCCAGAGCGCCCGATCTCGCAAGATCCTGCAGGGCCAGGGCCGCATTGACCCGGGCTCGGGTGCAGGATCCTGCAGGATCTTGCAGGATCCTTCGCGTTGACCCGGGCTTGGGTGCAGGATCTTTCAGGATTCTGCAAGGCCTGACTGATCCGGGTCTGGATTGACCCAGGTCAGAAGATCCCCGAGTGGTTGTCGCCGCCAGTCATCGGAGCAGGAGGTCACCAAGCATTTCCCTGTTGTTGTTCGCTCCGCTTGCCGACACTCCAACACTGCCCAGGACGCTCTTTCAGATTGCACCAAAACGCCCCGACAGGGCGCCCAAGAGATCTGTTGCCAGTTTGACTCAAGCCATTTTGCCCCAAGAGGTCCTCGCGAGTCGAGCCGAGATCCCGAGGCAAGTAGGCCGCGCGCCCTTCTGGCCGACACCCAGCGACCAAAGCAGCAATGATGGCGACCTCCTCCAGGGCCGCGTCGTTCGCGCTCCTCGTCCTGGCGCTGTTGTGCCAGTCGTGCCCGGCCGCCGCCGACGCCGACTGCAAGGCCGAGGATCTGGGCCCACCAGAGGGGGTCAGCCTAAGTTGTCGAGGTCCGAGGTTCAGGCTCGGGGTTTTCGGGCGTCTTCGTCTGTTCCTAAAGGCGGTGCAGCCCGGGGGTGCGTTTCAGCAGCTGCGCCTCGCCGCGGGCGTTCCAGGGGTGCCCGGATCGTCCCGAACAGCCGCCGGGGGAGCCGAGCTACGGCCCGAGAACCAGACGTCGGCGTCCAGGCCTTCCAGGTGAGGTCAGGGCAGACGGGGTTGGAGGATCGCACCGCATCAGCGATGCATCGGCAATGCGGCGCCGATGCACCGCCGACGTCGCCGGTGCATCGTCGATGCATCGTCGATGCGTCGGCGATGCATCGCCGATGCGGCGCGATCCTCGGACCCCACCTGCTCGGATCCCACCTGGGAGGCCTCCAGGAGCAGGAGGACGAGTCGGCCCTCCTGCAGGCCGAGGCGGTCGCGGGCCGCCGCCTGCAGCCCACCAGCAGCACCGATGCCCGTGCCGCCGAGGCCGCGCTGCTCGCCCACCGCTCGGCTGGCGCTGGCGCGGACGGCCAGGTGCAGCCCGCCAACAACACCGACGATGCGGTCGCGGGCAAGGCGCCGAAGCAGTGCGGCGCCATCTTCATCGCGGAGATCTGCCGAGGAAGAGGTACCGATGCCGCTGCTCGTCCTGGAGAGCCCTCGTCGACACGGCGGGGTTCGCATCGAAAGCATGGTCAGGACGCACCCCAAGGAGAGGCCCGGGGAGCAGTGGTATCGGTATCTTGTATGCCCCCCCCCCAGGAGAGTTGGACGTGCTGCCTGGACGTCCACGGCAACGGCATCGGCGCCGCCCCGGGCAGCACCTGTTGCCTGTCTGCAAACACCGGGGGCGTCCTCGCCTGCGCTCCGGGCAACGTCTGCAACCCGACCTCAGGCCTCTGCTTCGCTCCTGGCTCGGAGATCTGTGGCGACGTCGCTTGTGCTCCCGGCACCGAGTGCGTCGCGCCTGGCCTGTGCGTCACACCGGGCACGACGGACAACCAGCAGCGGTGCGGCGCCATCTTCATCGCGGAGAGCTGGACGTGCTGCCTGGACGCCCACGGCAACGGCATCGGCGCCGCCCCGGGCAGCACCTGCTGCCTGTCCCCCGTCACCGGGGGCGTCCTCGCCTGCGGGGCAGGCAGCGTGTGCAACCCAAACTCGGGCCTCTGCTTCGCTCCTGGTTCGGAGATCTGTGGCGACGTCGCTTGTGCTCCTGGCACCGTCTGCATTTCGGACGGCATCTGCGTCGTGCCGGGCACGGCAGGCACGACCGAAGGTGCCGGCTCGGAGGGCGATAACAGCACCAACGGTACCGCCGACTGAGCATTGCTCGCCCCTTGCCCGGCCGGGTCCAGCGCGGACCGCCAGGAGTAGGCTACCAGCAGGACGAACGGTACCCCCTTCGGCTACATCGGGCGCTCTCTGTTTTTTAATTAGGCCTGCCTGGCCTCCCCTCGCCCTCTTGCATTCCTTCTGGGGGCCGCGGGCGCACAGCGCGTCTCTGGAAAGCGTCAGCAGCTCCGTGTCGGCGACATGTCGGCGTGGAGCTCGTGGCCGTTCTGGTTATCTGTATTCACTCTGTCTCTTTTCTTGCCTGCCGCTCGTCGGGGACGAGAGCAGCGACTAGACGAAGCTGCTCTTGAGGAAGAAGCGCAAAGTGGGTGCCCAAGAGGCGGCCAAGCTGGCAAAAGACGCCCCAAGACGGCCCCAGGGCTCTACAGGGGCCGATGATGAAGAGGAGACGGACGATCCGGCCGAGAGGGTAACAGAGGGCGGAGGCAGGGGATGATAATGAAAATGAGGATGACAGAAAGGATTTGGAGGTGGAAGAGGAGGAGGAGGAGGAGGAGCAGGAATGCGGACGGAATGATGAGGAGGAGGAGGAGGAGGAGGAGCAAGTGAAGAGGCGGAGGAAAAAGAAGGAAGAGGAATCCTACTCATCCGCCGATCCACACCTCGTTCCCTTTCCAGTTCTGTCCCTTGTTGCCTTCCCTGCCTCCCGGCATCCCTTCTTCCCTATCTCCCTCCTCCTCTCCCCTCTTCTTCTCTCCCTCCTTCCCTCTCCCGCGACCACGCCGACGCCGACGGCGCTGTCGACGCCGACGACCCCAGTTCCGCAATCGTCGCCGCCAGGACTGCATGCCTGCCACGGAAATGGATGAGGATGAGAACGGTGAGGATGAGAATCGGATGGGGTCTCCTGGGTTGACTGAAATCTAAGCGCGCGCGTAGCGCGCGTGGCTCTAGTATGCGTATACGTTCATGGATATGTATAGATACACCGACGTATATATTGATATACCTATGTGTGTAGACTTATACATGTCTGGGGTCGCCCCTTTCCCCAATGTCATACGTGCGGTCAGGTGATATTGTTGCGTACGCCTACCTATAAGCATCTGCAAACCTATCGGTACAACTACGTCCGTACATCAGTATACATGCATATACATATACATATATATGCACATGGATACATCTATATATGTATATACACAGTGTCCACGCGCGCACAATTAACAACTGCGGACATGAGCAACATGCGCCTATGAGTTCATTGGCGTGCTTGGCCTTGCGCACTGGCGCGGGGACATCTTGTTGCGACGTAGTGAACCCAGCCAACCATTGGAACCCGCGAGAGGCGATCACCAACACCCGCAATTGGGAACCAGGAAACCTAGCCGCCCACCGAAATCCAGCACATGTCCGCCAAATCCTCACAACACGCGGAATCTAGGACCCAGATCTTGGGCAAAGGGAGTTGGCCGCTCGGTTGATACCAGTGAAGTCTCACGGGGGGGGGTCGACCCGCACTTGTTTCAGCGAAGCATGTTGTCGTTCTTGTTGACTTGGGAACAGCATCTTGTTGCGAAAGACAAGTGGAGAGCATGGTAATTGCACTTTGTGTTCTACGGCTGTCGCGCGTTATTCTGAGAAGCGCGCAAGAAGAATACCGAAAGCTACGTAAGCAAAAGTGTTGCAAAGTTGCCCACTATTTTCAGCCGTGGCCTCCAGGTTTCTGGGCTCCGCGTCAACAGGGCCGACTGGGTATATGTTGTCCATGTGGTGTTTCGTTCAACCCAGCGAATCTACAGTGCAAGCATGTGCCTAGCAGCAGCGAATCGGGAGTGAAGGATTGGTCGCATGTACGGGTGGATGGTTCCAGTCATTTTAGTCGGCAACGTCTGGGGATTCCTCGACGCCGTCTTGCGATTCCCCATAGTTTACGACGCCTGGCCCCCAGCCGTTCCGTGTTTTGATTTTGATTGCTTACAACGATTGTAACGCGCGCAGCCATCGATAGACGGTTGGCACATGGTCGATAGATGGAGTAAGTTGCAACACAAAATCGGGGTGGAGTTATCGGCTGGTTGGGGTGAGATCAGAATGAGGTTTAGAACCATTGTGCAGTTGATCATGTTCTTCAATGTTTGCAGATCGCAGGAGCATGAAGCAAAAAGGGCATGGCGCGTTTCATGGTTCGCAGAGGAAATTCCAGTGAGGCGCTAAGCCACGGCATGATATGGATTCGTCGCTAATTCCATTGCCAGATCTTGTTGTCATAGTATATTGCCGTCCTGACATCAAGTGGCACGCGCTTGCGAACCTCAATCGGATGCTGTTGATGAGGCGTACGTTTGGCAGGCGCAATGGTATCCAAGTGCAAGCGGCAACCCCGCCACCGTGCCAGCGAAACAGTCTGCGTGGCGACCTTTCGTGCACTGCCCAGAAGGCCGTCACATGTGAGATCTCTCGTATCCACTTCTGTGTTTTAAGGGAAGTGTCTTGGGTTCTTGTGGGGAATATTGAGGGTCCCTGGGGCCATGTTGTGGCAGTTTTGGGCCGTCTCGGGGCCTTTTTGAGCCGTGTAGGGAAAGCTTGGCCGCTTGTTGGGGTCGTCGTGGGGACTTCTTAGGCCGTCTTGGATTCCTCTGTGGCCCTCTTGGTCGAGCTTTGGGCTCTCTTGGGGATGTCCTGGGCCGTGTAGGGACCATCTTGGAGCTCTCAGCTGGCCGTTCTGGGCTTGGGAGGTCGCAAGTGGACCGACCTTTGACCAAGGAGCGCTGAAAGCGAATAACCTTAAAAAGCCGAAGGGCTGCAGGGATTCCCATTGTTATGTGCATCTTGTTTCTGGTGAGTTCCGTTTCTTTTCTGGCGTCTGAGCATGATCTCAATGCAGGCGAGTTTGGGTATGAGTGGGTCTCCCTGGGCGACTTCCCATTGGGTGGTCTAATTGCCATGCGTACAACATTACGCACATGATGCGGCTCTGAAAAAGGAGGAGCCAGAGGCGCCACAACAGACGTTTCGCTTCAAACGTCCTTGCAATCTGGCCGCGAATGGGCCCGTGCAACACTCCATGCCAGCCAGTCCCGGATTGGGATGTCCGCAATGCCGCGCGTGCTACATCGCAGTGATCATGTGGCTTTGAGAGGAGAGTAGCTGGTGGCGCCGAAACAGGCGCTTCGCAGGAAACACCCCACAATCCGGCCGCGAACGGGTCCATGTAAGACTCCTTGGCGACACCCCATTGGGTTGTCAAAATGCCACGCCAACTGCCTCGTGGTGATTACGTGGCTCCGCAAGGAGCGAAGTCAGTGGCGCCAAACAGGCGCTCCGCCCGAGACATCCCCACACTCTGGCCGCGAACGGGCCTGGGTAACACCCCCTTAGCGGCTCCCCCTTGGGTGGTCCAAATGCCACGCTTGCGACGTCGTGCGACTCTGGCAAGAGACGAGCCTGTGGCATCAAATCGGCGAGTCGGCTCAGACATCCCCGCAAATTGCCGCGAACGGGCCTGTGTAAAACTCCCTGGTGGCTCCACCTTGGGCAGTCCACGTGCCACGCCTCCGGCATCGCGGCGTCCATGTGGTTCCGAGAAGGGGTAATCGGTCGCGCCAAACAGGCGCTTGCTTGAGACAGTTAAAAAATATGAAGCACTGTCACTGGCGGCCCCCATTTGGATGGTCCAAACCCAAATGCCTGCTACATCGCGGCGATCATGAAACTCTGACTGTGAAGTAATATGTGTATGCGGGTTCTGGGTACGAGTGGGCCTGAGTATGAGTGATTGCGTGCGGGTGGATCTGACTCTGAATTGGGTTGGGTTTGTGTGAGTATGAGTGTGTATGATAAGCTTGTGAGCGGTCTGTGTGTATGGATATGCGTGTAACTCAAACTGGATATGAGTGGACCTACGTGCAAACTAGTTTGTAGATAAGAGAGTCGGAGTATGATGCAGCCTGAGGGTCAGTGAGTCTGAGCGTGAGTGAGTCTGATTGGGGAGCGAGGCAGGAAGAAGGAAGGATGCGGAGGCACCACGCCACGCTAATAACCAGAAGTCCAAATTTAGCAGATGCTGCTGTACAAAGCGATGCGCTTGGCTTCTCGAGGGTCTTCTGGATTGCGTCGTACTGGAGTGGATTGGGGCCTCTTGGAGACCTCTTGGGATCCATTCTGCACTTTTGGGATCGGTTGGGTGCCTCTTGAAGCTATGTTGGGTCATCTTGGCGGCCTTGTTGGTCTTCCTCAGCCATCCCCGAATTATCAAAGAGCATCGGGATGTCTAGGACGCTTCGGGGGGGAATGCGGGAAAGCGTTCGGAGAGCGGGGTTGGCCTTAGAATACCAGCAGGTTTGTCAGCGTCGTCACCGAACAGTGACGTATTGGATTGTGGATGTGTGTTCTAGAAGACGCGGTTTGTATAAATTGTTGACACTTCGCGAATTCCCACCAGCCTCACACCAGGGGGGCTCTAGCAGAAGGCCACAGGCAATTTCCCTTACGAGTGTGGCGCGCCGTCCAAAGATTTCCCAGGATTCCACACCAACCTCCTCAAGGAGGCCAAGACTATTATCGCCACGCACGAGTCAGCCGAAGCGCTGAAGAACGCGGTTGCCATCGCCTTATTCATCATCGACGAAGCGGGTCAGGCACACGAGCTAATGGCCACGATGTCTCTCGACAGCGTTATCCGCTCAGGACGGCACCTGGTTTTCGTTGGCGACCCCAAGCAGCTCCCACCTACAGTCATCTCCAGGATGGCGGCAGACCGGGGTCTGTGCCTGTCTATATTCGACCGGCTCCACCACGCGCTGAGAGACCACGCGACCGCAGTCGTGCAGCTAAGCGTGTGCTACCGCATGCACCCTCAGATTCTGGCGTAGCCCAACTGGGTCTTCTAGAACAGCACCATGCGGTCTGGGCTCAACGATCCATTCGCCCAGAGACCACTCGTCCCGGGATTCCCCTGGCGGCCGATCAGACCCTGGGACGAGGACGAGCTGGCGAGGCTGGCCAGCGCTGCCAAGGCAGGCATCGACGACCTGCGTTTGGCACTGAGGAACATGGAGCCCTGGCAGGCAACCCTTTGAAGAGCGACACCGATTTCTCCGGGTTGATAACCCGTCGCATGGGGTTACGTCAAAGTTACACGCAGGATATGCCAACCTCTGGGAAGCTGCCCAGGCAGTGGACATCATCAGCGCCTTAATTCCCGCAGTGAAGGAAGGCGTCACAGTCCGGGTAGTCATCGGCTATCAGCTCCTATATGCCATCCTGGAAAACGGGTGGCCCCAGAGCTCCAGAAGCATCAGCGGCACCCTTCGGCAGTCGAAGGGGCGTAGCAAGGGGAAGGGGAAGATCGAAGGGGGCAAAGGCCGGGGCTTTTCTGCAGCGGACGAGTCCAGGCGGTCAGTGGATCCGAGCGATTACGCCAGCGTTTTTGACCAACCGGACTCATGGCGCACCGGCGTCTCCCTGGATTTCCCTGGCGCACGGCAATTCGCAGCCGAACATTTGGCAAGCGGCAGGCTCGTCCTCTCCACCATCGGCTCCAGCCTAGGCGGAGAAGCAGACATCGTCATCTTCCTAAGGACCAGATCCAACGGGCGACACGACTGGGGCACCCATGGACAACGCCAACAGGGTGAACGTCGCCATCACTAGGGCGACGCGTAACGTCGTGGTCATTGGCGACGGGAGGATGTTCGCAACAGCCCCCTGGTCAAGACTGCGCGAGCTCTCTGAGCACGGGCGCCCGGCGAAGCGGTGGGCACGGCTCCTGGAGCCCAACAAAAGCGGACGGCGCAAGGTATTAGAGATCGACACAGGCTTCGACCCCATCTCTGGTCTAGCAGCCTGGGCCCCTGAGAGATTGTTTTTTTATCCTCTGGGGGGTAACGCTCGTTACCCGGGCCTCTCCCCCCCCCCCCCGTAACGGTAACGCTCGTACGCGGGGGGGGTCTCGGTCTTCCCCTTCAACATGCTGGTGCCCGAAGGCATGCGCACTGTGGTGTGGTGGTCGCAGGCGCACTGTGGGCGCTCGCAGGCCATTGCGGCGCTCGCATGCGCGATGCTGGTGCTTGCGGGCTTTGCGCTTGTACTCGAATCGTCGTCGTCGTCGTCGTCGTCGTCGTCGTCGTCGTCGTCGTCGTCGTCGTCGTCGACGGCGCCCGAAAACGGCCTCCGGAGGCCGAAACAGGCGGCAAACGTCGTCGTCGTCGTCGTCGACCTCGTCGCTCGTCGCTCGTCGATCATCGTCGTCGCGCGCGCGGGCGCGGGCGTGGTGCCGGGACCACGCGGCGGGCTTTGCGCTTGTACTCGAATCGCAAGCCACTGTGGTGCTCTCAGGCAGAGAGTGCTGCTCGCGCGCATACTATGGCGATCGCAGAGCGCCCCTGCTTCGCCATACCCCGCCCAGCCCAAGCGTTACCGTTACCCGGGGGGCACGACCCCCCCCCCCCGGGTAACGAGCGTTACCGGCCGGAATAAAAAAATGATCTCTGAGTCAGCTACCCTCTCGCACGCAGGCGACGACGCAATCAAGAGGATTGACAGCGCCATAAACAAAGCTCGGACCTCAATGGAGAAGAACTTCGCTGACAAGATCGCTGCCCCATTATACCCCGCGCTCTGCTGGGGCGCCCTCGGCAGTGCCATGCAGAATAGCCTACTCAGGCTTATCGAGGACCCCGCCCTGGGGGTAGTCCTATACACAGTCTCTGGTCTGCACCCCCACCAGTGCCCCATTGCCGACGCCCCGAGGGAACCGGGCCTGTTCGACCGCAAGGCATGGAGCCACTTGGGGTTTTGCTACGACGTGGACCTTGGAACCGACGCTAGCAACCTCGTCTACAACACGACGTGGGCAGCGCTGGTGCGAATCCTGGGGCTCGGCACGCCCTGGGCAGATAAGGGCCTGGCCGCCCCCGTCGACCCCCCCCCCCATGCCCGAGGCGCAGGGCCGCAGCCGCCGACCCAAGGACAACCAGCGGCGCACCCCGCCTGAGATCCCACACCAATTTCCGAAGGCCTGGAGCGCAGCCACGGGAAAGTGCAGGAGGCATCGCGCGCACCCTGGAATGGAGAACCTGGCGCACCTGCTCCAAGCCGCCCAAGGCGGCTCCACGTTGAGACAGGACCTCCTCAACAGCGACGGACCCCCGTTGGACACTCCCTCCCTCCGGGCCCTCCGGGTGGTTATGATGATCCAGCTGCGCGAGCCCCGTGCCACACCGCGGCCCTTCCCTTGCCCGGAGGCAACCGGGGGCGCAGCGGAGGCGGCGATGGGCATCTGCGCACCCTGGCAAAATGTCCACCTGGAATACAGAACCGCCTTCGCCAACGCTTTGGGCCTAACTCCCAGCGCTCTGACCACCTTGCACGGGGAGTTCGAGGACGCTATCAAGCACATCAGCAGGCTTGCCACGCACGCGCACCATCACACTGTCGCCCGTAAGCACCAGTGCCCACGCACATGGGCAGAGATGCAAGGCAGCAAGTCCTCCCTGGAGGCGCCTATGAGGGTCCTGGAAGCTCTTGTCCAGCCGGCCAAAATCGACCCACTAGGTGGGTATGACTGCTCCATCTGCGCCCTGCACAGGGAGCTCACTGGGTCTGAGCAGGGCCTTGGCTGCCAAATTCCATGGCAGGGCTGCAGTACATCGGGGGTGGTACCACCATGTCCAAAAGGTGGCTCGACCATGACAGGCCGGCTGCCCCCGCCCCAGGGGCACTCCTGAACCCCCCGAGGGCGACCGACGGGCGGTTTGCCAGCACGGGCTTCAAAGGATGCCTGTTCAATTGCGACGGAAGCGACTGCACCAAGAAAGGGCTCAAGTACTCTGCTGGCACCTGGGAAAACGACGACGCGAGAGAGCTCCTGGCACAGAACCGTGCCCAGGCGTACATGCTGGGCAGGAACTGCAAATGGCTTTGCGAGCAATGCTGGATTGTCTCTGTAGAGAGGAGAGGCCCCCCCACACCCTTCGCCCCGCCTGGCTGCAGCTCGGAAAGGGTCATGGGCCAGCGGATCCTAGACCACATGGCCAACCTGGAGGACAAGCGACAAGACAGGAAATCACCAGTGCTCCCAATCCTGGCGCACCTTCCTCTCGGGTTCGGGCGTCCGCCGCTGGCGCCGACGCCAGGATCATCGTGCGACCTTGTCATGGCGGCCCCCAGCGCATGTCGACCGCGGTCGGCCAACATGACTCTCCCTGCCCACAAGCTGGCTGACGGAAGGCTAGGCCTCGACGCTCACTCCACCAACACCTACTCGGCCAGGCGTGACACGTGCCCGCCAGGGGGCCACCTGCTGGTCTGGGGTGCAAACAAGCCCGCCCTAGGTTGCTTCCACACTCTGGATTCAAAGGAAGTGAAATGCCAGCTGGTCCTGCAGAAGGTGCCCAACGTACATCTGGAACGTTGCTCCAGGCACGCTCGACCACATCCTCGACAAGCAGTCAGCTGACGCCTACCCCAGGGCGCCAGCCAAGCGCGACACCCCCGCTGGCATGGAAGTCGACAGAACCGACATCACAGTCCACTTCCACCCTGGCGCCGCCAACGCAGCGGCTGCGGACGCTTACTCCAGGCCGACGGACCGCGCAAGTGGAGGGCCCTCCACAGCAGGGGGCGAGGGCTCCTCCTCCAGCGGACAGCAAGAGCGCGAGGGCCCCAGGCTCCGGGAAATCAGCGCCCTACTTCCAAGCATCGCCCCTCCGTCAGGTCCCGCGGCGCCAACCAGCTCCACAGTCGAGCTGAATGGCGGGGTATCAGCCTGCCTGACGCCCAGGGCATACACCGCGCACTGGTTCGTTTCCTGTTGTAGTGGAGTCCAGAGGAGGTCTACAGTCGGTGGACGGACTACGCGCGGCAGCATGGATATGGGATTCTCCGTGATAAGGCTGGCGAAGAGTCATGGCCCCCCAGCAGGCTGAACCCCCTCTTGGTCAGCATCTATGGGCAAATGATCCCCGCAGAATGCCACCCAGCCAATATCCCCTGGGACGGCGCGAGGGCGGCGGCCGCCCGGGTCGTCTTCCACCTTTTTCCATCTTTCGAAAAATGTCGTACACGCGAACAAATGGCGGGCATGCTCCTCACTTCTGGGAGAGCAGCGAGGCCTCAAACCCTTCCGCCACACCAGCAGCACCCTGCTGGGCTATCTAGCGGATATGGACGCCTCCGCCCTGGCCGACGGCACCATTAGTTCCTTGGCACGACAAGATCCAGTCCAGACCGCCACCAGCGCAATGGAACAGGGCGACTCGCCCGCAGCCAGCTGGCTCGACGGGCCCAGGGAGGCCGCGAGCGCAGGTTCCCAAAGCGAGGCAAGTCAGGGAGCCGTGCCTAAGGTAAAGGCTGCAGGACTTTCGGGCGCAACACGCAGCGGCGATGCCCCCCGGCCAGCCCGCGAGGCGCTCAACACTCCCAGGGTCAAGGAAGAATCACCACAGACCCGCGAAGCAGCAGTCGACCAGAGCAACGCCGGACAGCCTTGCAAAGTAGAGACAGAAGTACAGGAAACCCAGGAGCCCGAATCCTTTCACCCGGACTTCAGCCCAGACGCGGGAGCCCCAGCCTTGGCTGCTAAGGAGAGGAGCCCCAGCAGGAGCTCGGAGGCAGATCCCCTACGCATATGTTGCGACGCACCAGGCGAGCCAAAGGAATGCACCGTCCAAGACCCATGGACGCCCCACGCACAAGCCGTCGCCCAAGACGCAGCCAGCGGGAGCGGCGAGCATGGCATACCAAGCCCCCAGAAGGGCGTTGACGACGCCCTGCGGGACAACACACCGCCCTGGAAGCAAGAGGGAGCGAGGGGCGCCAGCGGGTCCAACACGCCGCCCTGGAAGCAAGGACACACCCGCCTAGACACGGAAGAAGCTGCGGGGGGAAGGGGCTACGAGCAGCGAGGTCGCCCAGGTGGAACCCAGTGCGACTTGAGCCCAGGAAAGGCAGCAGCTCCGACCACAGGGCGTTCGGCCACCTTAGCGACCCTGTGCCCACCGGCCCCATGTACAGACGCTCCCTGGCGGGTGCAGAACTGGACAAGATAGAGGATATCCAGGTCCAGATTGCGCGTCTGCAGAAACGCTCGGAGGTGTCTTCAACGGTGTTTGGCACGCGTGGCCAAGGCGCGCGGCAAATGAAGTAAAAGGGGGCTACAAAAGCAACCCCCGGCTCAACACACCCGAGACCTGCATGATAATCATGGGCGCCTGGAGGCGGGTTGGCTTCGATGCGTACAAAATGGACCAGGCGCGCAGTCTCGAGGCAGATTGGGACTCCATCCGCCGCAAGCATATGAAGTGCGCCGGGCGGCATGGCGGAGAATCACAGGCTCCCTGGGCAACGGGTAGTCGGGGCGCACAGGCTCCTTGGTCAGCAGAGACTCACAGGGAAGGACGCCGGGATGCCCAGGCTCCCTGGACAGCGAGCAGTCCAACGACTCGCACCGAACAATGGCACGGTTGGCAGGGCTGGTCAAAATGGAGCGAAGGTGACCCCACCTGGAACGAATCCGTGGAAAGGTGGAGGCAAGCGCCCCCCCCAGCGAGACGACCACCGCGACCCCGACAAGAGGGGTCGCTGGTGGGCATGAGGCGATACCGCAGCACACCGAGCGGGCCCAGCCCCATGCCCACTGGCAAGCTAGGCTTCACCGCAGCATGCTCTGTTTGAGGGCGATGCCCAGCCAGAACAGCAGCGACCAAAGCCCCCCCGACGTCACTGACACGGGTGACGGGCACTTGCCAACCCCACCCACCCCCGACACGCTCAACGACTTGTGGCGCAACTGCTCCTCTGGTCAGCGAGCGCTGGCCAGCCACAGGGCCCGTCTCACCCCGCTGCGCCCGGCCCGATGGCCGCAATACCTCGGGGCTGCCAATCGCTGGGGCAGGCGGCCGCCCCACCCTTCCAAGGCGCAGCATAGCTAGACAGCTCCGGCTGGTTAGACGCGAGTGGATGGCACACGGATGCCGCAGTCCCACACGCATCAGCTTTCGGAAGCCCTGGCTGTTTCTACTCCCCGGCGCCCGACGTGTTCCACTTCCCATGAGCCTCCGGACGCGTGGCTTCTTCCTGGCTCTCTGAGGACTCATGCAAACCTTTGCGGCCGTCAGCTGCTCCGTGGCTTCCCCTCTCTCTCCTCTCTCTCGCATCACATGGACGTGGCCACCATCCGCTTCACGTCCAGGCAGCCAGACCCCCAGCGCTCGCGCAGCCATATGCTGCCCTCGGGCGCCGCCGGCTCGCCGCAGCTGCCATGGGCGCGCTCCGGACATGACCCGACGGGCGCGGCTCGGGGCGGGATCCCACGGGGGAAGCCCTCGGACGAAGTGCGGCCCCTATCCCGTGGAGGAGCTCCTCGTGCGAAGTACGGCCATCCGCGAGAACAGGCGCAGGACAGCCACCTACCCATGTACTTCCGCCACGGGAGTGAGCCGCCGAGGACACATCCCCCGGCACCAGTGGGACCGCTGTCCTTTGCTCTGGTGCTTCTTGGATGGTTCCAGAACACCTGACCGCCCGCCAGACGCCCGCAATCCCCGGAAGCGGACGGTCACAAGCCGGCGAGTGGGGCAGCGCCCCGGCGAGGCAGATCAGGCGAACGACCAAGGCCATCGGGACAAGGTTGGGCCCAGAGGCGCCCGGGTCCAGGATGCGGCCATCGGCTGGGAGCATCGGTCGCCCCCCAGACCTACACGCGGGGCAGAGTTTACGCTACCCTGGCTGCTGACTGCCGCCCCCTGGCCCCCTGCGGGATCATCCACTTCTCCGACGACCACCGTCGGCGAGCAAGGAACGTTCCCGCACCCTCTCGTGGCAGCCGTCAGCTGCTCCCTGGCCCTTGTTCAAAACTTCCGGCAGCCGTCAGCTACACCCCTGGTAACATGGGCAAGAGCAGTCAAGGGCCACTAGCCGGCTGGCCAGCCTGCGAGGCGCGCCGCCCAGAGGGCCCCCAGGAAATCGACGGTCCACTTCCGTTCCGCGCGCGTCAGCGCCCCCGGCTCGGCGGGCGCACTTCAGCCAGGAATGGCGCTGGCGGGGCCAGCTGTGGCCACAACACTCCGACGGAAAGGGGCGCCTCCTGAGGCCAGCGCCATCAGAGACAGTTCCAACGCTGCTGGCAGACCACCGTCGCGGGGACCCGCGGGACGGCAGCAGACAGAGGTGCCCGAGGTGCAGCACAGCTCAGACACGTCTTGGCGATAAGACTGACGAATCTGTTCGCTGACCACTCTACCCGCTGCGGGCCATGAGCGTTCCCATGCCGTTCCACTGGACGTGGAATTTACATGCCACTTTTGCGGCCGTCAGCCGCTCCCTGGCTCTCTGCCTCTCCCCTATTCTTTTCTTCTAAGGACGGGATGGCCCTCTGCCTTTCGTCCCCATACACACAAGGACGGGACTGCCCTCGGCCGCGCGTTCTCGCTGGCCAACGCTTTCAAGCTCGCGTGGCCACTGGCCGCCCCCTGGCACCGGGCGTTCCCCGCGGGCCCCCCTCACCCTGGCCGGCAGGTGATGTCAGCACCCACCCGCCCACGCCAAGCGAGGGCCCCACAAGGACAGGGCGGCCAGTTGCCACATGATCCTGCGGCCTCGCATCGCTGTGCGGTTTGCCGCCCCCTGGCGCTGGAGCCCCCTGGTGGGCGCCTCTCTCCCGCCGACCCGGCGATGTCATTTCCCGCCAGCCCGGCCCGCCCCCCCCGCGCAATGCGCGGTCCTCCGTGCGACGTCTACGACGTTACCCCTGGCCGGGCCCCCTGGCGCAATCGCCCCCCGGGGCCTGGCCCATACTCGCCTCGCTGCTCGGGACTGGCGCCGTACTCAGGGTTCACGAGATGCGTCGCAGAGCGGCGCAGCCTTCCAGCAGACACCGTGCTTCCCCGGCGCCCTGTCCCCGCCTACTTGGCACGTTCCGCGCCGCTGCCGCGGCCGTGGCCCTTGGCGCCCTGCGGCGACACGCTCAGTCTGTACCTGGTCACTCCTGGCCACGGTGCCTGAGCTCGAATGCGTTGCTTCCAGCTCTCCGTTCCTGGTTGCGCACCGCCTCCTGGTTTCCAGCAGTGGCAGCGCCCTCGCCAGTGTGATGCGCGGTCGCATGCACAGTGCCGATGAGGCGCTTCTGGCGTGCAGGACCTAATTCCATCGTTGGCAAACGTCTGCCTCAGGCCTGCAAGTTATTAGGCTGGTCCGTGCCCCGGACCCCCCTCTCGGCGACAGCTTCACGCGTCTGCCCGCGACCAAAAAATAATCCCCACCAGCCCATCCAGAAACGGTGCCCAGAGGAATTGCCTCGATCAGGGAAGTGGGCAGCACGCAGAGGAAGCCATTATGAGACACCTTGGGATATCAGGAGCCATCTTGGAGGTCATCTTGGGCTCTTCCAGGCGATCTTGGAGTCATCTTAATCATTGCCCCCAAAAAGGCCAACATGTGGCAAAACCTTCGTACAATCAATGATTGGGCACTCTCGCCGAGGCCTCTTGGAGGCCTCTTGAGAGCCCCTGGGGGGCATCCTGAGGGCCTCTTGGAGCTTCCTGGCCACCTCTTGGGGCCCTCTTGGGGCACACTTGGGAGCCTTGGGGGGCCATCTTTAGGCCATCGCGGAATCAAAGAAGGAGGGGGTACGGATTAGAGTCGCCCTCCCAGAAGGCCAAACTGGGTCCAAAACCTTGGTAAAATCAATGATTGTGGCTTTCTCGCCGAGGCCGTTTTGGACGCTCCGACGACTCGCGGAGCCCCCGGTCCAGGTCCATGGGGAGGGGGGAGGGGGAGGGGTAAACCCCTCCCCGAAGGGGAAGAAGGAGGGGTGGAAGAGGAAACGCCCTAAACCACCGACGCCCAGAAGGCTGGTGGGATTACGTGTCATAGATTATGTGTTTAAGGGTGCAAGCTACGTGGCGCAATTAATCACGAAAAGCTTGAAGTCGTTAGTTCCATTGGTCGCGCAGGCCTCCCATTCTCCCACCCGCAGCTCGCTTGGCAAAACACTTTGGGTCACATTGTGGTCACCCGCTGGAGCTTGTTAGCACACCTCCACGGCCGCGCTGGCGCGCGCACGCTCCCGCACAGAGCGACCAGCTGGTTTGGCACAACTGATACGGCCGCGCCCGTGCTTACTGATAGGAGCTCCCCACCGCATCTCAAATGCCGCGCTGGCGCGCGGGCACTTAAGTGCGGGTCGGTGGCCCAAGCTTGGCTGGGATGTGCCGATTCGATTTGGACAATGAACGATGAAGGGGGGGAATCGTATGCAAACAGCAGCACGAACAGGTGCACCGCTACTCTGGTGCGCAGGAGGCTGGTCGAGCTCTCTTCCTGCTGCGACAGAGAGACCCTGCAGGGGTGCCGCATACGCAGCGCGGGCTGCGTGGTGCAGGCTATAGAGAGAGCTGACTACCCTGCACCGCGTTTGACCAACTCCACTGCTCGCGCAAACATCCCACCCACCCACCCACCCGCAATACGATTTACATACCCGAAAGGGGGTCCGATAACGACGCCAGGGGGGGGTTGAGTCTATTCTGTTTTTAGAGAGGAGAATAGATTGTCGCACGAGCTGTGCGGCGCCCAGGAGGCGCTAAGGGGCGCCCGCCGGGCGAAGCCTCGCCGCGGCCGCCCCCCGGCGCGGGGCGCCCACGAGGCGGCCACGGCCGCCCACCGAGGCGAGAGAGACCTCGCCGTGCCCGCCCGGCGCGCGCGGGGGGCGCCCACCGCGGCGCCCACGGCCGCCCACCGAGGCGAGGCCTCGCCGCCCCGCTGGGCAGCGCACGGGGCGGGCCCACCGCGGCGCCCACGAGGCGCCCACGAGCAGTCGAAGTTTCGCCGCGCCCGCCCGGCGAGATCTCGCCACCGCCCGCCCAGCGCACGGGGCGCGGGGTGCCCTGGAGGAGGAGCCAGCAGCCGCCCAAAAAGGAGATTGTCTTGTATTCGTCGAGCCTGTAACGTCCGCTGCTCCGGGGGATCGCCCCCCTCCCCCCCCCCGTAACGGTAACGACCGTATTGGGGGGGGGGGGGCTAGCCCCCCTACAGGTATGGCGCCGTGTGCACACGCTTCTTGGGGTGATGGCACGTATCGGAGGGTCTCGAGACGCCTCCAGAAGCGTCAAGAGGGAGACCTTCAAAGAGCGCCGTCACCGTCGTCATCGTGCTCGTCCTCGTCTTCGTCCTCGTCTTCGACCGCGTCGTCGTCGTTATCGTTGTTATCGTCGTCGTCCCCGTCGTCCTCGTCGTCGTCGTCGAAATCGTCGTTATCGTCGTCCTCGTCGTCCTCGTCGCCGTCTCCGAGTGCTTCGAAGGACCTCCAGACATCTCTAGAGGTCGCTGGAGACCTCATGAGGCCTCTGGAGATTTCTGGAGACGTTCATAGGCGGCCGTCGTCGTCGTCATCATCTCCCAGGGCCTCGGAGGTCCTCCAGACGCCTCTAGAGGACCTCCTCGGAGGTCCTCCAGACCCCTGAGGCCTTCGGAGACCTCTGGAAACCTTCAGAGGCGGCCGTCCTCGTCGTCGTCGTCGTCGTCCTCGTCGTCGTCGTCGTCCTCGTCGCCCTCGTCGTCGTCCTTGCCCTCGTCCTCGTCCTCGTCGTAGTCGTCGTAATTGTTGTCGTCTTCGTCGTCGTCGTCCAGCGCCTTTGGGCCCCACCCTGGGGCCCGATCACATTACCATGCCCCCCACAGGAGCACGATCGCCCCCCCCCCCCCCCCCCGTAACGGACTTTACGGGGGAGGAAAAAAGTATCTTGGCGAAGGGTCCAACCACTTGCAGTTGAGAATAGCGCAGTTGTGAGAATCGTCTTGCTCCCTATGGGGCAACGGCAACGGAACGCGTGAGGGGTGTGCCGAATCAGGGGCGGGTACGTTCTGCGAACACATCCATTGGTGCTTTCGGTGAGGCTCCCTGTGGGGCCACGAAATGTGTGAGTGGTGTGCCGAATCAAGCGCGAGCACGCCATGCGAACTCAACCACTGGGGCCTTCCGAGAAGCTCCCTATGGGGCCAGGAAGCGTGTGAGGGGTTTGCCGAGTGGGGCACTGGTACGTCATGCGAACGCAGCCACTGGGGCCTTCGGTGGAGCACCCTACGGGGCCACGGAACGTGTGAGGGGTGTGCCGAATCGGGTGCGGGTACGGCATGCGAACGCAGCCATTGAGGCTTTCGGAGGATCTCCCGATAGGGTCACGAAACTTGTGAGGGATGTTCCTAGCCGGGTGCGGGTACGCCATGCGAACGCGGCCATTGGGGTTTTCGGTGGAGCTCCATATAGGGCCACGAAACGTGTGAGGGGCCTGACACAACAGGGTTTGGAAGATGATCTTGATGACTATGATCACGATGATAACGATGATGGTGAGTATGATGATGGTGAGTATGATGATGATGGTGATGATGATGATGATGATGATGATGATGATGATGATGATGATGCTTATGATGATGAGGTGATGGTGGTGGTGATAGCGATGGTGATGGTGACGGTGACGGTGACGGTGATGGTGATGGTGATGGTGATGGTGATGGTGATGGTGATGGTGATGGTGGTGGTGATGGTGATGGTGATGGTGATGGTGATGGTGACGCTGACGATGGCGATGAGGACATGCGGAGAGCAGAGGCAGGCATGGGAAGAGGGAGGAGGAGGAGGAGGAGGAGGAGGAGGAGGAGGAGGAGGAGGAGGAGGAGGAGGAGGAGGAGAGGAGGAGGAGAGGAGGAGGAGAGGAGGAGGAGAGGAGGAGGAGAGGAGGAGGAGAGGAGGAGGAGAGGAGGAGGAGAGGAGGAGGAGAGGAGGAGGAGAGGAGGAGGGAGGAGGAGAGGAAACGGAGGGAGGAGACGCGGGGCGCTGCCTCTTCCAACCGAGGACCCCAGGCCAGAAGGACGGCTGGGAAAGAGGGCCCCCGGGCGAAGAACGTCGCCTCACCCGTCCTGGGCGCGGGGCGCCCTCGGGGTGCCCACGGCCCTTCCCCCCCCCACCCCCCGGGCGAGACTTCGCGGCACCGCTCGGCGCACGGGTCACGGCGCCAACATCGCAGAGCGGATTCCGCTCGGAGGGCAGTGGGAGAGTCCCGGACTGCCCTGGAGAGTTTCGTTCCGGACTTCGAAGCGAATGTCGCGCAGACTCGTTTGGGGCCAGGAACGAAGATTACGACGAATCCACGTGAAATTCGCTTCGTGCTTCGCTCGCCGTCTTACGGTTTTGCAGTGGCAGAAACCCACGCAAAAATCCGCTGCAGCACGGCTGCAAGGTCGGTGCAGTGACATGGGGCACCCACGAGGCTCCTACGGCCGCCCACCAGGCGACCCAGCCAATGACTTGACAGCATAAGTGAGAACCCGTACGTGCAAGTACGGTTTGGGGAATAAGCCTTATCAGGCAGCGCTTGGCATTGAACCACGACTCAGCGTGCCAGGGAGGCACAGTGGCAGAGTTCGTTGTGCTTTGGGGAGTAGCTGCGTGGGCGTGGGACGTATGTACAGCGCTGCAGAGCGCAGCATCGGCATTCGCCCATCTCGGCCGGGGTTGCGGAATGTGCGTTCTCGTTTCCCGTGGCTCGCGATGCGAACGGCACACGCGCGAGCTAGCAGACCAGGGGGCCTGCTCCTTGGGACATCATCGAGGCGGCTGGGCGTTGAGAGAGAATATGTGCTGATTGTGCCACGCTCGTGTGCGTGGTGGACCCCGAACGCATGCCTCATAGCATGAAAACACTTACCAGTTGGCCGAAATTGCTGCTCGCACAAGCTGACAATGGCTGGTTGGCCAGCTTCAGGCGGTACACATCCGAAGCAAGCGATTCACTTAGCACCCGCTACGAGCGTTGCTGTAAACATTCTCCCGCGCGGCAAAGTGCTTCACGTTTCATCCAGACCTCCCCCAGGGTCGTCTTCATTATTTGTCCGCCCTGCTTTCACAGCGTCCCTCCTTAGAAGTCGCCGCGAGTACTCATTACGCAAGGTACCCAGTACAGCTTCAGTCCGTGGGTTTTGCGCCGTCATGTGCTTTGCCTGATTGATTCATGTCCTCATTGTTCTGTTCGCCCATATTGAACCGAAGGTGGGAACGTTTTTTACCCTGAAGCAGTGCTTCCTTGTGACCGGCAAGGTGGTGTGCCTGTCATGTGGGTTCGAGGAGTTGATGGTCACTTGGTACAGCGATTTTATTTCTCTTCGTTCGGGGGATGACAAATGAAAGGGTATGCTGTAGCTGACACGGTACTTGATCCAAACGGGGATGGAATATCGCCAGATCGGCGAGATTGGGTGAATTGAGGCTTACGGCGAATCTTGTAGACCAGGCTGGCGCAGCTCACGAAATAGTACCACGCCAAGAGAATACCGAAATCCGTGACTCCTCGCATGCTCGCCATCAAATCCAGGAACGATCTCCAAAAACGACGACGACGACAGGAGTCAATCATCAAGGCCGTCGCTAGTCTTTCGTCCTGGTAGCCGCTTGGAGGCCTCGTGGGGCCATCGTGCTGGGGCCAACCGTGGAGCTCTCTCGGGTTCAGGTTGGGCGTCGTTCGGGCTCTCTTGGGGCCCAGATGGGGGCATTGGAGGCAAGATTGGAGGTCATCGATCTGCATTGGGGCCCCTGAGTAGCCCCCCGCCCCCCCGTCAGAGGCAGACGAATCGCATGCAGGGGCCCTGACGCGGCGCTCTTGAGGCCGCCGTGCAGCCTCAGTGGGCCGAGATTGGGGTCTCAGGCTAGAGTGGACCATCTTGAAACCATCTTGAGGACCCAGAAGCCCGTCAGAAACGAAAAGGCTAGACGGCAACACTCATCGGTGCCCCCTGTCGGCGTCGGAAGAACGTTGGCCTCCCGGGGGGCACAGTTGGGAGTTTGCGTGCCCTTTCTGTTCACGTATTGGTGCGGGCTTGAAGGACTTTGGAAGTAGATCGAAGGACAGCAAGGGCCGTCTTGGAGGCGATAGTGGGCTAGCTGGGGCCAGCTTGGAGAGGGCCCTGTGACACCCCGGGCCCCTCCCAATCCAGACCCAGAGCAGACAGGATGGGGATGGGCAACCCCATCCCCGAACAGGAAGAAGGGGGTTGGCAGAACTAACTCCCTAGACCACCTACGCCCAGACAGCTGGCGGGATTATCGATCGAGGGCTTGGGAGTGGGTTGGCCTGGATGTGTGTCGGTGTATTGTTGGCGCCCTCCAGGAGGAGGAGAAGCAGTAGAAGAGGGAGCAGGAGGATGAGGAAATGAATGGCGATTTTCTCGTTCTTTGGATGTCGCTGGACCCCATTAAGCATCTGCCCCTGGCGGTCACGGCGTGCATTCCGCGATTCGCAGCCCCTCCTCCGTTGACAATGCGAATGGGAGGCGGGCGAGGATGAGGGGAGGGTGAGGACGATGAGGGCGAAGAAGGAAGGCTGGGGAGGAAGGGTGCTGCTGCTGCTTCTCCTCCCCCTGCGCATGCTGCCCCTCCCCTTCCTCCTCAGCTGCTACGGCTGCTACGCCTCCTCATGCTCCTCCTCGATCTCTCCCTGCCCTCGCCTTCAAGCGCACCGCCCGCGCGCCTGTGGCAGCGTCGTCTCTGGGCTGCACTACCCGCCAAGGCGTGATTGCAGCGATTTTGAGGGCGCTGAGAAGTGTGAGCAGGAGGCGCTCAGCCCAAGATTACCCAGTCCATCATCCATGCCATCTCTCCCCCCCCCATCCCTCCCAATTCCTCCGTCCTTGCTTGGCATGCCCTCACTCTCCCGCTCCATCTCCCACTTCCCGCGCCCCACCTTCATCTTGTTCACGCTTCCCCTTCCCCCTCCGTTCCACTCTCCTGCATCTTCACCTTATGTCTCCCCTTCCCTTTCCAATGCCCTTAGGGGAGCGCGTACGTATACAGGATCACGTCCACGATGGGCAATACCCCAGGTCAGCAATCACTCCAGCAAGGCAACGAAGATAGCTAAGGTTTGTTGTTTAATGATGGCATGCGCGACGGCGAGACCCTCCATTCCTGATCCAGTGGTCTTGCCCATTGAACATTACCGCCGCTGGGTGTCTCACTCCCTTTGGGGATCGGCACTGCATCATGTACTTCACTGCCTGGAAGCCCACGCGTCAGCACTGCTGGTCATCGCATTGCAAATGTACGAGAGCATTGCGATGCACGATCGCAATGCACACTGCTAAACAGAGCAGTGCGACGCAATCATTCATGCCACGATTAGCGCGACGCAAACATGTGTCAGCAGAAGCTCAGTTTTCGAGTTCTGTCGTTACGCTGAGGGATGCCGCCGTAGTGTTACCTCGAAGCTGTTCCGAACACATCACATGTGTATATGAATTGTAGCAGTGCATCCTGAAAATGTCACAATCGTATGATCGATCACGCGGGCAGGACTTGAACTACGAGAGCATGTTGTGGCTTCTTGTCGTTCTCGTCCGGCGTTCTCTTTTTTCGTGCATGCATGCTTGGCTTAATTATGTGATTCCATGCGTTGGCATATCAATAATCTCAACCGTGCTTTTCCATGCGTTGGCATCAGCCATCTCGATCGTAGGTCCTGTCCTCTGTGTCGCTGTGCATAGCACGTGTACCATCCCGCTGCCGCAGATATCCGCCACCGCGTTACGTGTCGGAGCTGGGGGAGGAAACTCCAAAACGAATAGATTCAGTTTCGTTGGTGCACCCCCTTCCCTCTATGACAAGTATTTATTATTGCATTGGTGCGTGCTTCAGAGTCACAGAAGGGGGGTGTTCAGGCGCGCCGTTGAGAGCTGTAGCGACGGCATCCTCATACCCCCTGGAGCTCCCGAGGGAATCCTGGGAGCCCCTGAGACCCACTAGGAGAAGCCTGACGGAGGGAGGGGGCAGGGGAGTGATCCGAGATGGAGCCGGGGAGGGGGGGGGGAGGTGGGGGGGTCGGAAGAGCAGATCCGGAAAGGCGGGGTCCCCCCCCCCCGTTCCCCAGATCCCGCCATCTGCACCCCCTCACGTTTTTCCGCTGGTCGGCAGCCCCCGACGGCACGCCCTGGGTTCCGTGTTATGGTCTGGTCTGTCGTCTCGCATGCGAGGAGGCGCACCAGCCCCGTCACGCACGGAGCTCGGGGCGCGTTCTGCCGTCGCTCTCTGGCTGGCGCCTGATCTCCTCGCTCCCCCCTTCGAGGTCGTCAACGCCTTTTTTCCGTTGCTGTACACTCTGGCGGGAGGGGGTCGCAGTCGAGAGCGTCGTGCTGGCAAGCCTCGCACGCGAGGGGCATCGTTGTCGATGCACTGAGGGCAGGGCGCGTGGCAGCAGAAGTGCGATCGCAGCGGCGACAAATGACGAGTGTCCAGGCAGAGCCCTTACTGCATACCGACGCTGCACGGTAGCGTTGCGTTTGTGTGTTCCCTCACATCAAAAGTATGGGGTTCGTGCTATTCGTGCCGTGCCTCCGCCTCCTTCCTGCCCCCCTCCTCCTCATACTCAGACTTCTCATACTCAGACCACTCGCAATCGTTGCTCACCTCACTCAGGCTCAACTCAGGCTCGCCCACACTCGGGCTCAATCACACTCAGACCACTCACACCCAGACACACTCACAGGCCCACTCACACTCAAACTTGGACTCAATTGCATTCCGATCGCTCAGACTCGGACACCGCACGCGGACTCATAAGCAGATTCGCTCATACTCAGACCCACCCCCATTCAGTTCACGCATGTTCGGCCGCTCTACTTGAGCACTCAAAGGGGAACCGCCAGGGGGCATGACATTCGCCCCTTCGCGGCCAGATTGTGGGGAAGTCTCAGGCAGTTTGCTAGTTTCGGGGCTGGGACGCTTCATGTTCCGAGAGAGGCCTTAGCACCCCACGGCGGGGGGGGGGAAGCGCCTGGGGGTATGACATTCGCCCGTTCGCAGCCAGAGTGTGGGGGTGTCTCAGGCGATGTGCTCGTGTCGTTGTTGAGAGCCTTTTGCTTTCAGAGCAGGATGTGAGGATGTCCCGAGCGAAACGCTAGTTTATGCACCCCAAAGGGGTGGGGTGGAGGCCTCAAGGGGGTATGACATTCGCCCCTTCGCGGCCAGACTGTGGGGATGTATCAGACAGTATGCTCGTGTCGTAGCTGGGAGTCCTTTGTTTTCAGAGCAAGAGCAGCGTGTGAGGATGTCCCAAGCGAGGCGCTTGCTTTAGCACCCCAAGGGGGGAGCCTCCAGGGGGTACGACACTCGCCCGTTCGCGGCCAGATTATGGGGGGTCGCCTCAGGCGGTTTGCTTATTGTTTTCGCGGCCTGGACTCCCCTGCAGTCAGAGCAGAGTGAGAGGATGTCCAGAGCAAGGCGCCGACTTCAGCACCCCAGTCGGCCAGATCGTGAGGATGTCCCGAACGAGGCGCTCGGTGTTGCCCTCCGGCTCCTGTCCATTCAGAGCCCCATGATCTCTTCGATGCTGTAAGGGGGTCGGCCGCCAGGACGGAGGAGGAAGGACGGAGCAGGAAACGAAGGGCGCAGGACGAGGGACAAGGGAGGAGGGAGGAAGAGAAGGGAGGGGGTACGACGAGGAGGAAGAGGAAAGGGAGGGGAGAGGCCTGCTTACCGCCTGTCTGTCTGTGAGTTACTTCGTCGTCGCTGTCCCTCATTGTAGCCGCCGCCGTCGTCGCCGTCGCACTCGTCGTCACCTGCCAGCATATCAGATGCACACATGGGAATGTCCACGCCGAATAATTGTCAGATGAGGCTTCAAAGCGAGCCGCCAACTGGGCGTGAAGCTACAAAGCAGCTGCAGCAAATGTACGCCACCAGGCCACTGCGTAGTGCCAGTGTCCCAGTAGACTCGAGATGCGCGCCGCGCAGGGTTTACGAGAGTCTGGAATCCCCGAGGGGCGACAACCACGAGGCGCCCGCGGTGTAGCGGGAGCCGTCGACAGCGAAGCATCCCTCAAGAGGTTGCGTCTGCACCTTAATATTATGGTGGCGCCCACGTCGCAATGGACCTTGGCTCCCGTCCGCGCTCCTGCATAGCCCAGATGCCCTGCCCAGCTCGGCCCCTCCCGCGTCCACCTGCGAGGTCCGCCCCGCGCCCGGGCAGTCTGTGTGTTGAGTATGCTTGTGTGTGTGTTTGTGTGTGTGTGTGTGCGTCTGCGTGCGTGTGTGTGTGTGTGTGTGTGTCTGCCTAGCCGCCGACTGAAAAAGGGTGTGTCCGTGTGCGTCTGTGTGTTTATTTGTGTGTGTGTGTTGTGTGTTGTGTGTTGTGTGCGTGTGTTGTGTGTTGTGCGTGTGTTGTGTGTTGTGTGTTGTGTGTGCGTGTCTCGATGCTGCGCGTGAGCACGCGACCGTCAAAAAGTGTGTGCATTTGTGCGCACGTGCGCGCTCGCATGGCACGGGACCTCTGCAAACCTGCAAACCATCTGGCCCTGGCAAGCCCCTGGGCCGTTGCAAACCATGGCCCCGGCCGTTGCAAGCCATGGCCCTGGCAAGCCACGGGGTCGGAGCAAGTGGCCCCGGCAAGCCCTGGCCCCTTGCAAACCATGGCTCTGGCAGGCCCCGGGCTGGGGCAAACTGTGGCCCCAACGGGCCCCGCCCGCCAGGCCGCCGCACACTACTATAGCCAGGCCCCGGGTCCGCTGCAAACCATGGCCCCGGCGGGCCCAGGGCCGTCGCGAAACTTGGCCCCGAGGGGCTGCAGAGCCGCCGCAAACCATGGCCCCGGCGAGCCTCGGGCCCGCTGCAAAGCGTGGGCGGCCCCGGAGCCCGCCAGGGCCCTGTTTGCGGCGGCCCGGGGCCAGCCAAAGCTGTAGTTTGCGGCGGCCCGGGGCTCGCCGGAGCCACGGCTTGCGGCGGCCCGGGGCTCGCCAGGGCACGACTTGCAGCGGGCCCGGGGCCCGCTTTGCGGCGGCCGGGGCCTGCCAGGCCACGGTTTGCAGCGGGGGCCGCGGTTTGCACCCCGGAGCCACGGTTTGCTTTGGCCCCAGGAGTTGCCGCGGTTTGCAGCGGCCCTGGCGATTGCCGATTGCAGGGGGTATAGTTTGCAGCGGCCCCGAGGCTTGCCGACTTTGGTGTCGTCGTGGTCATCGAGGTTCGGGAGGCATAGGCCTGCGCGTGGGCACCTTTCATATGCAACTCGCGGCCGGAATCGGAAACGTTTGGAAATACAAGTGACCAGAATTAGTACTGAGTGCTCTACACGCCGCGGACGTAGGGCCACTAAGTGTTAAGTCGGGCGTGTCCCTCTACAGGAGGAATACCTATACGACCACCCTTCGGGTGATAAGAAGGTTGCGGGGGGGGGCGAGGGGGGGGAACCAACATCTGACTCAATCGATCTCATGATCGATTTCACTCCACGGGACACCACGGGACACTGGTGATCTCACTATCGATCTGACTCAACGGGACACCACGGGACACCACAGGACATCGCGGGACACCTCTCGATCTCACTATCGGTCTCACTATCGATCTCACAATCGATCTCACTCAACGGGACACCATAGGACACCACCGGACACCGCGGGGCACCTCATCGATCTCAGTATCGATCTCACTATCGATCTCACTCAACGGGACACCACGGGACACCACGGGACACCTGTCGATCTCACTATCGATATCATATTTTGTCACACCACGGGGCACCACATCGATCCCAGTATCGATCTCACTATCGATCTCACCATCGATCTCACTCCACGGAACACCACGGGACACCTGTCGATCGCACTATCGATCTCACTTTTTGGGACACCACGGGACATCTCGGGACACCACATCGATCTCACTATCGATCTCACTATTGATCTCCCTCAACGGGACACCACGGGACACCACGAGACACCACGGGACACCGCGGGACACCGCAAGCCACCGCCGGACGGACGGACGGACGGGCGGGCGGGGGAGAATCATTGTCTTGACTTCGCCCTAGCAGCTGCGGACACAACGGGACACCGCGGGACACCGCAAGCCACCGCCGGACGGACGGAGGAGAATCATTTGTCTTAACTTCGCCCTAGCAACGGCGGACACCACGGGACACCGCGGGACACCGCTCAAGCCACCGCCGGACGGACGGAGGAGAAACATGTGTCCTGACTTTGCCCTAGCAACGACCGCTCAAGCCACCGCCGGACGGACGGAGAAGACACATTTGTTTTGGCTTCGCCCGAGCAACGGCGGGTTCATTCCTCTCGCGCGCCCACGCAGCTTTCGCCTCACCCGCACGCACGACACAAAGAATACGAAACGATTTCCCGGTTGGGGGTCTCCGTTCCACTGCGATCTCACCCCCCAACCGATTCAAAAATAATCACAAAAATAGTATGGGCACGATTTGTTGGTTATACTGACTATTTTTGTATGCTTTAAATAAATAAATATATATATATATATATATATAATGTTTGTCGTGCACAATCCTCCTGTGGGAGGACATGCCTGACCTAAACTTAGCGGGAGATCGATCTCGGTTCCACCAGTAGTGGGCCAAATATTCGAAACAATGGCGGAGCGCAGGGGGCCAATGGCACGTTTGCTTCGCAGAGCGTGCCGCCCTCTATGGTTAAGTCGGGCCTGCCCCTCTACTGGAGGAATGTTCAAAAATAGTTAAAAAATAGTCTGGGGACGATAGTTCGATTATGAGTTCTTTTCTATATTAAAAATTTGGTTTTGTAGTTTTCGTCCAAAGTCCGCCTGTAGGAAGACACGCCCAACCTAACTCTATGGGGGAGGCAATCCAGTCACGGGGAGGCGCAAGGCTCGAGTACGCCAGAAATCGGGTTTGCCGACGCTTTCTGACGAGCGCGCCCTGGATGAGGACGGTCCCGTTTTCTTGGCATGTCTGCAGCGCGGGTTCGCGTCAAGTCTCACATTGGGTCTCGTCCTTTTCAGGATGGCCCCGTCTCATTCAGGAGGGAAAGAACCACACAGGCACAATTAATCGTCGACTCTCAGGAAAATATGGGAAGTGGGGGGGAAGACGACAACCCAGAAAAAATTCGAAAATATGGGGAATCCTGTTACGTGTGTCTATTTATTTGTGTGTCCCAGGCCCCCTTTACTCACATCTCTTCGAAAGTAGTCGGGGAGAGCCAGGAGCCCGGCCAACCCCTGCTGATTGCGCCCCCGTGCCAGGCAAGCGCCACAGGGCATTCCTCGGCGTGCACAGGGCGAGCAGCGCAGGCGAGGGATGCACGTGCTGCGAGCGCCGAGCGCCTTGGTGCCAGGGCGCCATGCTTGAGCAAGACTGCCTCCAGCAGGAGGACGAGGGCAGAGCGAGATCCAGGAGGAGGGAGGCCAGCGACACGCTATCGTCAAACGTGGCGACATGCATACGCGGAAGGCATCCGCCCACCGTCTTCGTGAGTCGTTCGGGGAGTTCGCGGATGGCTCCTGATTATCTTTGAAGCCGTGAACGTCTTTGAATGTTTGAGAGCCAGCCGTGGGACCGAAGTGTTCGCCAAAACCCGAAGCCATTGCCATCTGCGACCAACGCGGTGTTCCCATAGTGTCGCTAGGTCATGCGTCTTCCCGAATTCAGACGGCATGTTCAGTAGATTGCCAGCTTTCAAAAAGAGCAGCATTATTGGGCGTGGCATCCATTCTCTCGTGCGGGAAGGCGTTACCCATAGACGACGACGCCGTGGATCAGCGGTTGGCGGCCCACGACGTCGTGGACGTCGACTTGGCCCTGCGCGTCGTAGATCTCGCCATGAACCGGCAACGGAGCCTCGCGCGGGGGGGTGCTGTAATTTTCGCCTACGGAGCCCCCTGCGGGCCTTGGACTCTCGTGGATCGACCAAAGACGGACAAGAATCCCCGCACACATTAGGTGGAGCTTCCTGGAGCCAACAAAGAAGCATATGTTATTAGAAGGTCGGTTGAGTTGAGAGTTGTTGCAAAACCTGGCGAATTGCTGCACGTATATAAGCTACCTTTTGATGCGCGTGTGTGTGTGTGTGTGTGAGTGCGCGTCGCCCTTGCGTCAGTTTCAGTAGAAGTGGTGAGGTCGCTGCCGTAGTACAAGCCATCTCGCACATGTGTCCCGCCTTCTGGCTGCTTCGTGTTATTGCTTCTGCGAGCCTGCGCTTCTGCCTCTGACCGTGTCCCCTCCTGGTAGTCCTCTCCCACTCGCAGTTCCGCCTCCGACGCAGCGCCCACGCACCTCCTCCAGGGCCCCTTCGACGGAGACATAGGAAACCAAAAACACTGGCGCTCCCGAGAAAACCTCAGCCGCGGATCGAAACACTCTCCAGGATTCGCTCTCCCTCACTGGAGTGTCCAGAGTGTCCTGGCTCAGCAGTGCCCTGGATGGGGGGCCCCGATTCTTCTGGCGCGGCGCCCCCCGATCTCGATCGCCTACTCGTCCTCACAGCGTCGTCGGCCGGGCTCCTCCTCCTCCTTCAGGAGGGAAAAAACACACAGACACAATTAATCGTCGATTCCCAGGAAAATATTGGAAAATATGGGAAGTGGGGGGAAGACAAAAACCCAGACAATATAGCAAAATATGGGGATTTGTTTTATTTGTGTGTATTTATTTGTGTGTTTGTGGGCCCCGTCACTCCTGCGCCCCCGCGCCGTGTCCCGAGCCACGGGCGGAGCCGGCGCCGCGGAGCCGCCCTGCTCCTCCGTCCCCTCCTCCCCCCGGCGGCCGCCGCCCGTCCCCGCTGGTCAGCTCTGGCCTGGAGTCGGGCCTGTCCCTCCACGGGAGGAATGCTCAGAAATAGTTGATTTTTGTTGTGTTTGTAGAGGGACTTGTTGGTTTTGTTGTTTGCTCAAAATTTTAGAATACATTGTTGGAGCACTTGTTGGTTCTGTTGCATGGTTCGTCCAGAATCCGCCTGTAGGGGACATGCCCGACCTTCCTCTGGCCCTGTCCCCCTTATCTTCGCTCGCTGCTCCTGCTGTTATTGCTGGTCGCCCCCATCCTACAGCAGGCACGCCCCCCCAAAAAAGGCGGCCTGCCGGCGGGTGCCCCACAGAAATGGTTGTCCCCCGATGTGTCTGCTGTACCCCTCCCTTCCTCTGGTCCCGTTCTCACTCCTCTGGCCAACACGCTCTCTCTCTCTCTCTCTTTCTCTCCCTCGCTCTTGGCACAAGTATCGTGCGAGTCCCGCCGATGTCTCCTGCCTGTGCTGCACGCGTCATCCCCGCAGGCGCTCTGCTTGCTGCCAAGTCCTGGGGGCAGTGCCAGCGGCGCATCCGCCCCTCCGATGCCCCAAGCAGCGTCTGCACGGAGGGGTTCTCATTCACCTTGAAAACATAGCTGGGCCCGTTTGCAGGCTCCGCGGCCTCCTTCCCCGTCCGTCGCCGCCCCATCTTTCCAAACAGCGGGCCCGTCTGCGGCCCCCCGGCGGCCCCGTTCTCGCCCGTTGCCGCAGCCTTGTTGCACCCCCCCCTCCCAGCCGTCGCATTGCAACCGCATTGCATTGTTTTCGCATCGCAATGCATTGCAATCGCGCTGCACTGCACAGCAATTACACTGTAATCGCATTGCGGTGCATCGCAGTGTGTTACATTGCTTTGTATTGGCTTGCGTTATATTGCATTGCGTTGCTCTGCTTTGCTTTGCATCGGGTTACAGTGGTTTATATCGCATTGCGTTGCATTGCTTAACATTGGTTCGCGCTGCTTGGCACAACATACAGTGCGCCACATGGATTGCACCACCCAGATTGCACCACGTCGATTGCCAAATCCAGACTGCACCGCATAGATTGCAAGAGGTCACTGATTGGGGGCTTTCGCTGGCTAGTATATTTTTTTGTATCGGGGAAACGTAAGATTCGAGTACGCCAGAACTCTGGTTTGCCAACGTGTTTTGACGAGCGCGTCCGGGATTGTGACGGTCCAGTGTTCGTGAGATGTCTGCAGCGGGAGCGCGCGTCAAATTTCAGATTGGGTCTCGTCATTATCGTGATGGCCCCGCCGAACACGAGTCTTTCGCCTCCCCGATTGTAGCCAACACATTTCAAAACTGGCTCGCTTTGGAAATACATGTGTCCTGGCGCATGCCCCCCCCCCCTTGGGTCCACGAGGTGCGCTCGTGCCGGGGTTCGGGGCATGTCGGGACCCGCCCCTGCCCCGCTTCCTCGTCTCTTCGTCGTCGACCCGGGTTTCCCTCCTGCTTCCTCTCCACGCATATGCGCGTGTTCCACGACACTCCGCTCTCGGTAGCAAATCATCGGAGCCTGGTACACCCCCTTGATTCCGTCTTTAGCGTCGGTTTAGCGTCGATCAGCGTCGGTTCGCAAGAGCCGACAAGATGGTACGGGAGGCTCCCATGCGTTGCCACCGAATCTTCCTCGTCTCCTCTTCGTGTCGCCCCCGTCTCCCTCCTGCTTCCTCTTTACGCCTGCGCGCGTGTTCCACGACGCGTCGTTGACATCGTTGTTTTCCCATGCCTGCCCCCCTCCTTCCCTGGCATGAAGGCAGACTTCAGGAGGGAAAGAACCACACAGACACTATTAATCGTCGATTCCCCAGAAAATATTGGAAAATATGGGAAGTGGGGGGGAAGACCAAAACCCAGAAAACATGGGAAAATCTTGGGGATCTTTTTATTTGTGTGTATGTATGTGTGTTTGTGGGCCCCTTCAAAACTGCCCAACCCTTGCGGCCCGACGTCGGTCTCGCGTTCGTCGGGCGCGTCGGCGGCTCCTGGCAGAGACTCCACCGCACACGTAGTGCGACTCCCTAGCCCACGACGGGCGAGGAGGAGGGGGAGGGAGCCTGGCATCGCTCGGACGTGTGCATGTTTCCTTCGGGGAGGACCATCGAGGAGCATCGCTTGATCATGTGGCGACAAAACCACGCACTAAACCTAAAAAACACAGGGAATGGACGTCCGAGCGATGGCTAGGGAGGAGTCATGTTACCCAGGTGCTCTCGGCAACCCAGCCACCATGCACGCGCAGCATCGAAGTGCAATGTTGTCCGAGCTGTCCCGGAGAGTCTCGACTGAACCGTATCAAAACAATCCGGAGAACAGCGCCACGGTGTTGTAGTTTGGCGTTGCCGTAACACGTTGCATGCGTGTGGCGACGATTCTTGGGGGGGTGCTACAGGCCCATCGGGGACTATTGGATGCCTCGCGGGGGACTCTTAGGGCATTCGCGGGGGCCTCTTAGGGCCTGCTGGAAGGCTCGTTGGGGATTGGGGCGCTTTGGGCCGCGATGGATCCGATTAGTTGTCCAGAAGAAAGTCGGTAGAACCAAGCGGGCAGTGTTCGCGCGTTTGGCGGCTGGCTCAGGGCTGCCCTGGGGGAGCATTGGGCCAGCATTGAGCCTGTCCTCGGGCGACCACGGGCACGTCTGAGCATTTATATGGGCGGCTTCGAGCCGCTTTCAGTTGTTCTCGGATTGCGCTTTACATACCCAACCGTGGTATGTTAGCCGCCCTCTCCCCTTGCTTTCCCATATGCAACAATTTGGGCTCAAGCCGGCACGAGCGAGACCCAGGGGCGGGCCTCTTTTTTTTTCTGGTCGTGCCGTGGCACGGCCTCCCCCTCACGGGGGCGACGTCGCGCGCTTCGGCGATCGTGAGCGCAGCGCTTGCGTTCTTCGGGCTCCGCGACCACATCCAAGAGGAGGCAGAGGCCGTCGTCGTGAACATCGGCACCGACGAGGTGCTGGACTCCCTCGGGCCAGGCTTCGAGGAGGAAAGTGACGACGAGCCCGTAGAGGGTTTCAGCGAGACGGCCGAGGAGACCTATAGTTAGACTCAGGAGAGGATTGTAATCGTCGGGTCCAACCCGCTAGTCATGGGCGGCTGGACGCAGTGAAACCGTACCTGCTACCGCTCGAAGGGGCAGGGCTCACGATGCGTGATGTTGTCGGCCGAACGCGCCGGCGAATTATCAGATTTTGATTCGAACGCGCGCGAATCTAAACCTCAGGATGCAGGCCGCGTCTTTACAGGACAAGCCCGTGTTCTCGATCAAGCCGATTGCTGGCGCCACGTGGGTCCCGTTTCCTGGTCTGACGGAGAAGGGCCGCGACATGGTTATTGCATCATCACAGCGTTTCATGGCACGCCGAGAGCTCGACTCTCAGAGTGCCAAGTCGGCGAAGGTCAACGACAAGAAAGGCAAAGGCTCCTGCCACGAAGAAGAAAAGCACGACCTGAGGAGGACTTGTGACATGGATGCGCACGCTTGTTTCGAAAACCTCCTGGCTCGGATGGCTGCGCCGTTCGCGGGGAAGCTCGGTGGCGAGAACCTTCGTTTGCTGGAGAATATGGAAATGTTCCGTGTCGGGGCCGATGGTCAAAGGCATGCATGACGCGGCGATGGCCGCCAAGGAGGCCGCGGAGGAAGCACCAGATTGGTGGGCCACCATGATGGACATGCTAGAGTCGGGCGAGTTGGAGACGATCCTGATGCAGGTGGGCGGCGTACTGCTGGGCCCATTGCTGATGGCCTCGATCTTAGATCCGCGGCGTCGTCTCTTGCGCGACACCGACTCGGACTCCGATGCTGGGTCAGAGTCCGAACTGATCGCGGGGGCGACCGCCGCCGATTCCGATGACGAGCCCAGCGCGAAGGGCTCGCACATTGAGTTGCAGCGCAAGCAGAAGGGGCCACTTGCAGGGCTTGCGGCGGCGACGGCGGCTTCGCAATCAGGGAGGGCCGCGAGTCCCGGGCCCGGCGCGCCGGCAGGAAAGGGGGCCCCAGAAGCTCAAGCGACTCCTGAGCCGGCCCAGCTCGACCAGCTCATCTCCAGACAGAACGAACGCGAGGATATTGCGAGGAGCGGCTCCGAGAACGGGGCAAGGAGCAGCCGCGACGCGGACGGTCAAGGGCCGCAGTCGCCATCTAAATCAGGATGGGGAAGCTCTCTTCGTCCTCGGGCACAGCGGCCGGCTCTATTGCGCAGGTCGAGACGGAGGGTAAGACCCCGAAAGATGTCTCGGACCAAACATCGACGAAGCACGAGCACAACCAAGCCACGAGGGTCGGCGGCATCAAATGTCGCGCGGCACCTGCGGCACTGCGCAAAGTACATCGTCAGAGCCCCGAATCATCAGGGGTAACTCGGGCCAGGGGTAACACGGGCTCGTTTTTCGGGAATCCAAACCCGAGTTGCCCCGGGCCCGAGTTACCCCGGATAAGTCGGGCGTCCAAGAGCCCCGAATCATCAGGGGTAACTCGGGTCAGGGATGACTCGGGTTCCTTTTTCGGGAATCCAAACCCGCGTTACCCCGGGCCCGAGTTATCCCGGATAACTCGGGCGCCCAACATCGCAGTGGGAGGTCAGCCAAGTTGGAGGTCCAAGCGCGGCTGCGCGGCAAGGAGTCGACGAAGGCGCCCGCTGCGAATGGGGCGACGGCGCCGGCTGCGATGCTCAATCGGACGATGGATTGCGGAGACTTCCAAGGTGTTACCAGTTCACGGGCGAGCGAGATAAGTTGTCTGCAGGCGCGCGCAATCACGACGGCCTGCGCGGGCGTGACCTGCGAAGCGGACTGGCAGCGCCCTCGGAATGCCAGCGGTGCCTAGCGGCGCTCGAAAATGGATTGGCCCATGGGAGAAGAGCACCTCAGGCTGACCGCGCAGGGCGGCATCGCGGACGCTCTCGCGGACGAGGAGGCGACCGACAAGCCAGATCAGCGGGCGCTCGTCAGCGGCGCGACGACGAAAAGGGGGGGGGGCTCGTCGAGCGGCGACCCCTAGGGAAGCCTCGCACCGATGCGTTCGCTCTCGCTGATCTGCGCCGCGCGGGCACTGACGGCGGCGAGATCTCCGGGGGGGCCCGGCCGGCAGATCTCGCTGCCGGGCGTCGCCGCGCTGCCCCTCTCCACGCAGCCAGCCGCTGGAAATAAGGGCCACCCAGGCGAGGGCCGCGTCGCGCGCGTCGCGGACCCCAGGTGCCACGCGAGGTGCAACGCGCGTCGCGATCCAGGGGGTCAGGCGCATGAGCTACTGGCCCCACGTGGAGATGGTCTTCCGCGAGCGAGATCCCCCACGTTGTCTGCCTTGTCCTGCGGCGCCTTTCTCGGGACGGGAGCCCGGCCGCGGCCTTGCGGCAGAGCTGCTGCGACTCGCCGGGGCGAGGATTTGCGGGGCCGCTCAGGCCACGCGGGCCACGGCCGCGGGAGGGATCGGGCGCGCCGACGGGGCGGCCATCAAGAGCGCGGGGGGCGCGACCGGGGCACAGGAAGAGAGCCCACGACATCTGGGACCGACGCGCTCGTCTCGGCGCGCGAGGGGGCGCCAGCAACGGCAGAGCGACGCGCCGCCGCACGCGGGGGCCCGACAGCTCGGGCCGCGCAGCTGGCGGAGTCGCAGGCACGCGACGGACTGTGACCCGCACGACGATTTTCCAGATGGGCGACCTCTGCAGGACGATCGCGAGCCAGGTCTTGCCACCCCCCCGTGGGTGGCGGGGTTACCTCTGGATGCGCTTCCGGCGACTGCGAACCCGCCCCTTGCAGAGCTCGAGAACCGCGCGTCGATGGGCCCGAAGGAGGCGGCCTGGGAGAAGCACGAAAGCACCCAGAGCTTCGCGCACCCAGGTTTGAAGGACACGATTAACAGAATGACGATCGCGCCCGAGATGACGCAGGCGGGGGCGACCAGGCACGCGACGGAGGCGAGGCACAAGGTCGGGCTGTCCTGCGCGGCGAAGGATGTAAGCGACGACGGGGAAGAAGTGGCGAGGTCTCTGCTTGTCTGGCATGCGCGACGCATGAGTCCACCCTTTTGGCGGCCCCCTGGACACCTCTGGGGCCACCTCCTGCGCCGTCGGAGTTGGAGCTCACGGAGGACACGCTGGGCGATTTGGCGCTGGCGAGCTCCCCTGGGGATGCCCCCGACTGATTCTACCAGCTGCGGTGGTCCGACCGTCTCGCGCAGCATTCTGCACTATCGGGGGCGCCCCCCAACGAGCTGCGGACTTTCGCCTCGGGGCAGGAGGTAAGGCTGCCGAAGCCAGCAGCGAATGCAGTTTGAGTCGGGTCGGCGGCGCCCGCGACGGGCGCCGCGCGGCCGGTCGTTCTGGCGCGCTACCCTGGCTGGTGGATTGCTTTGTACCCATGGGAGGTTTATCTACCGATCAGATCGCCCCGGGGAAGGCCTGCCCGAGCTTCTCCAAGTCGGAGCCCCCCCGCCGCTGCACATTGACGACCACGCAGGCACGAAGCTCGCGAAGGACGGGAGGGCAAAGATCTGGGCGCGACGAAGGAGCAGGTCCGCGAGCGATTAAACGGGCGCGCGGCCCACGAGGAGGAGGCCGGGGAAGAGCTGCGACGGGGCCCGGGCCCGTCGATCGCGGGCCGCCCCTGCGCCTTACAGATCTGCCCCGATAAGATGTAGGATGGCAATTTTCACGGAGGCGGCGCTGCTACAACGGACTGCCCGTCCAGCGAAGCTGGCGACGCTCGCGGGGCCCCGGGGCGCCGGGCGCGGGGGGCGTCGGCCCGCCGGCCCGCGTTCGCGACGCCGGGAGCTCCGTCGGCAAATCGGCGCCCACCATGGGGGGCCAGGCGGATGGGGCGCCAGGCAATCGCGGCCGCTGCCAGGGAGGAGCTGAGCGCGCTATCATCGCTCGCCGGAGTGGCATGCGACGGCCTACATGACCGACGCGAGCGACGGAGGGCCGGGGGCGGTGGCCACGAAGTCGAACGCGAGCCAAATCAGACGCGAGCTGGACTGGGGCGCTCAGCAGGAGTGGCAGATGGTGAGCCCGTCGGCGGCGCGCGATGGCTTGGGCTTCGTGACCCCGCGCAAGCCCGCGCGCAGAGGGGCCAGCTAGTCGGGCGCAACAAACGCGGCCGCGGCGGCGCTGACCGTTGGGGACTTCCCAACGCGCCTCGCAGGCCGCACTGGCGCGCGGGCACTGCAGCGCAAGTCGGCACTATGGCGACGTCGACAACGGCAGACGCGACGGCGATTGAGGCGGCGACGACGACGACGATGACGGCGACAACGGCAAGACCAATGAGTGCGCAGATGCTGGCCACGCCAATGACGATGTCGGCGCCCACGTGTCGGCGATGAAGGTCCCGGAAGGATTTCGACGCGCGCGCGCGGCCGACGCGGGCGAGCGGCCCGCATGGTGTTCCACGACAGTGATCGCGCCCCCCGCGCCCCACCAAACCCCCAGCGAACGCGCAGCGGCGTCCGAGCGATTCCGACGCGCGCGCGCGATAGGCCCGCTTGGCCACATTTGATGCGAATGCCGACGAACCTTCGGTTTTCGCCCGAATTCGCGAGACAGCGCGCAGATGCGTGTCTCAACCATCCTGTGGTGTTGGGTCCTCGTTTCGAAGGGGCAGCGCCCCGAGCTCCCCCCTCCGCCTCTTCCTCGCCCCCCCCCACTCTGCCACGTCTCATCCCTGCCTTTGCTCTCCGCATCTGTCTACATGCAATTGCGGCGCCCCCCGCATTTTTCCTGGCCTTGTCGGGCGTTCCACCGATGGTTCCACTGCCACCGCCCGCGTGCGCCCCCGCCGCCTAGCACGGCGCTTCGCGGCCCCATAGGGGAATTCCACCGAAGGCCCCAGCGCCACCGCCCGCACGCGCCCCCCCATAGGGAGCGAAGGCCCCAGCGGCACCGCCCGCATGAGCCCCAACCACCCAGCACAGCGCTCCGCGGCCCCATAGGGAGCTCCACCGACGGCTCAAGCGACACCGCCCGCATTGCCCCCCCCCCCCACCCCCCACCCGCCCCCCCCGCCCCACCCCCCACCCAGCACAGGCACCGCCCGCGCGCGCCCCCCCCCTCCCCCCACCCACCACCACCACCACCACCACCACCACCACCACCACCACCACCACCACCACCACCCCACCCCATCCCACCCAGGCACCCCCCACCCGCTCACCCACCCAGCCACCCACCCGCCCACCCACCCCACCCCCCACACACCACCCACCACCCACCACCACCACCCACCCACGGCACCGTCCGCATGCGTCTCCCCCACCCAGCATAGCGATGCGTGGCCTCATAGGGAGCTCCACCGAAGGCCCCAGTGATATTTTCAAAAGCGCATCCCCCACCCGGCACAGCGTTTTGTCGCCCCATCGGGAGTTCCACCGAAGGCCCCAGTGGCACCGTCCGCACGCGTCTCCGCCACCCAGCACAACGCCTCTCGCCCCCACAGGGCGGCCCCACCGATGGCCTCAACGGCGCCGCCCGCATGCGTCTCCCCCACCCAGCACAGCGCTTCACGGTCCCATAGGGAGCTCCATTGAAGGCTCCACAGGCACCGTCCGCATACGCCCCCACCACCCAGCACGGCCTTTCGCGGCTTCATGGGTGGCCCCACCGACGGATCCAGCGGCATTGTCCGCATGCGCCCCCGCCACCACCACCGCCGCCACCACCACCACCACCACCACAAGCAGCACAGCGCTTCGCGGCCCTAGGGAGCTCCACCGAAGGCCCCAGCCGCCCGCATGCTTTTCCCCCACCCAGTACACCGTTTTTTGGACCCATATGGGGCCCCACTGAAGGCCCCAGTGGCACCGTCCGCACGCCCCCACCACCCAGCACAGCGCGCCGTGGCCCCCAGCCGACGACCTCAGCGCCACCGCCCGCCCACCCCCCCCACCCCACCTCCCACCCCACCCCGCCCCACCCCACCCACCCACCCACCCACCCCCACCCCGCCACACCTCCCCACCCAGCACATCGCTTCGTGGCCCCATAGGGAGCCCGACAGAATGCCCCAACGGCACCGCCCGCACGCGCCCCCTTCCTTCACACACACACACACAATCTGAAGTGCACGCTATAGCCAGACCTGTGATGACCGTCACCGCGATGCTCAAGACAGCCTCCCAAGAGCAACGCAAGCCCCCCCTTCGGGACGCCGTGAGCGCAGCTCGTGCATGGCCAAGAGCAAGTGATGCGTATCGTAGTCAAGCGCGCTTTTCCACAGGAGATAACGCCATCACTTGGCGCACGGGCATTTCCAGACCGACATATGCGCGCGACCGCTGCGCGGCCCCGAGCGCCAGCCTCAACCTGAACAACTCTGGACGGAGAGGGAGAGAGAGAGAGAGAGAGAGAGAGAGAGAGAGAGAGAGAGAGAGAGAGAGAGAGAGAGGGGAAGAAGGAAAAAAAAAAAAAAAAAAAAAAAAAAAAAAAAAAACGTAGAAAGAAAGAAAGAAAGAGAGAGGGAGAGAGAGAGAGAGGGACATAAGCAAACATACAGGCCCACGTGCGCGGCCAGGCACGGCGATAGCCCCCGCGCGCTGGATAAGATGCGGAAAGACGAAGATGGAAACAATATTATATATAACACATATATATATACGTATATGTTCTTAGAATGATATGTAACGCATGGAACAATAAAGACAAAAGGCTTGTGTTAGAACATATTTTTTTTTTTTTTTAAAAAAAAAAAAAAAAAAAAAAAAACATAAACTCAAACAACAGAAGAAGATAACAATAGTAATATTAATACTAATAATATGGTTTCGTTGTTTATATATATATATGTCTTTTAAATATATACATACATACATGCATGCATAATGGCAGCCCCCGCGCACGGGGTAAGATAAGAAACTACGCGCACGGCCAGGCATGGCAATAGCCCCCGCGCGCGGGATAAGAAATGGACCAGAAAACGAAACTATAAGAAGCACGGGTAACACACACACACACACACACACACGCACACACACACACACACACACACACACACACGCCACACACACACACACGCACACTCACACACACATACACACGCACAAGCCGCCCCGAACATTGCAGGGAGGGTGGATTAACAGGAAAACCTGGAGGCTCAAGGCTAGAGCCGAATCGGACACCTTGGAGCACCGCGAGACGGGGTCCGCGGGGCCCTCACAGAAGCCTATAGCCCCAAAGGCTCAGGCGAATTCCTGCAAAAGAAAACCTTGCAACTACTAAAACCAGAGGGCCAAGGCGCTCAGTAATACAAGATGCAGCGTGGATCAGCGTGTACATGCACCCCGGATGGCGCTGCCCAATGCGAAATACTCAGCGTCAAAATACACTGTCCAGGAAAGAGAGAGAGGCCACATCTTAGACTGAAAACATGTATGCGGCACCTGCCCACAGGGAACTAACTGCCACACGCGTGCCCCAGGCGACGGCAACATCCATGGATGTGGGGAAAGGCCACGAGAGTACGGGGATGACAAGCTGAGAGCACTCAGGTAACGCCCAAGCTTGGCGCGCACGATCGGTTGGACTCGTCACTGACGGCTCAGCACCTTGCATATGAACCATCGGGGTCTTCTCGATTTGTACGGATGTCGGCCTTCAGCTGAGCTTGATTGTCTGCGTGGAGTCCTCGCGCCACGAACCATCCCCGCGATGTGGCTGCAGATCAGTTCGCCGACATCCTTGAAGCCTGAAGCCGTCTTGATGGCCTCGGGCAAGGCTCCGGGCCTTAGGAGCTAAGTTCCCCATGGGGCAAGGCTTTTGCAGGGCTTGACGCGCCCCCACCATTCACTGCATGCAAAATTGGTTCCTGGCGGTTCTTGGAGGGCGGCTGTTAAATCGCGCGTGTCACTGCGGCCCGCTCCAACGTTCATGGCACCAATCATGTCAGAGTGGGCATCGAAGTCGATGAGCGCGCGCCATGGGGGTCTCGCTCAGGTCGGACTTGATCAGGGTGGATGTGATCGGGATGGTGGCGGCATCACCGCCTGCGCCACGGTTGCCAGAGCTGCGGCCGCGGCCGCTACCCATGGGCGCGCGATCCCACGGGACTGGCTCTGGTCGCCCTTCGAGAACGACGCGGATCGCCTTCGCGTTGTCAGCAGCGCCTTCAAGGGCGCGCTGGAGCTCGCCGAACTGGCGCCCGTGGATCTCGACGGTCTGAGAGACGCCTTGCGAATCTGCGGGAAGACGGCGCACCGCACCGCTCTTCTCGATGGCCAGTTCGAGGGCGCCCTGGTTGCCAGTGCCGTTTGGGGGGGGGCTGCCGACGGGAGTCGAGAGACGTTCGACCGTCGTGCACCGGCGACTGTCACCACGGGTGGCTGCCCTGCTGGTCTCGCCCACGGCCCTCGAGGGCGGCGACCGCAGCTTCGGCCAGAGCAGGCGGTGTAGGGACTGTCGACGTAGATCCTGGAGTGGGAATGGTCTGCTGCGTCTGCCGCTGCTGCGCTTGCTGTTGCTGCTGTGCGATCTTCGCGCCGAGGTTGCCCATGGCCCCCAGCGCTGTGACCTGGTCCACGAAGCCGTTCATATGCCCCAGCAGGTCGCGGAAGCCACCCCCCTGCGATGCCACCAGCTGGGGGTAGTCACAGTCGTGGGGGCCGCCGTAGCGAGGGGCGGGCCCACGACCGAAGCGTTTGCCGCCGCCCTCGGGGCGGGCACGGAACTCGCCGCAGTTGCCCCAGCCCGCGGGTCAACCGCCGCCGTAGCCGAATGTCGACATGCTTTGCTGAGGCCGCGTCGATGGCGTTGGGCCCGCTAGTGCTGAAATACGGTTGCAATCCTAATCAAGCTGAGTCAAAAGATGTTGCGGCGCCGGTAAAAGGCGTTTGCCGGCACGGGTCACCAGGGGCAGGCGCGCCTTCACCAGGCCGGGGCGTGGCCCTGGAGGGAACGACGACGCCCGCAACTTCTTCAGTAGTGCTCGTTGTCGCCCGTAAGCGCGCATGCCTCATCCTTGTGAATCAAGAGCACGCGCGCGCCCGCGTACGATACGTGTACATCGACTTCCAAATGCGACGCGACAACCGTCACGCAGTCCAGGGGCTTGGTCTCAGGCTCGATTTTTCAAGTAACAATGCCAGAATACACCTCTGACAGAACTAGAGAAATGCAGCTGTGGCAATCTATATTGGAGCATAGCAAAACATCATCTCCACAGCGCCCAGAACATATTATTTTCCGTAGGGTAGGCCATTCGCAGTCACAGTGCCACTCCTGCTCACGAAGGACAGTATGTAGTATAATACTCGATAGAGGCCCGCCAAAAAGGATCTCCCGCTTTCGTTCCAAGCATATGTTTCCTAGTCGACAGTCCCGCATGCTCGTGAAACCTGCGAGGGCTCGCCTGCGGCTGCCAAAGTAAAAGACGATTCGATCCCAGAAGCGAGCTTCTGCGTGCCCACCTAGGCGGCAGTGAGAACGGCGGCTGCGGGGGAGAAAAAAAGAAAAACAAAAAATATAAAAAGTACGACACTTGAAGATCTTATTCAATCGGGCGAACAAGCGGCCCGAGCAACTCCAGATGAGAGGGATGGGGAATGTCCTCATACGCTTGTCCAGCGTCCGCAACGATCACACCTGGCCCCTTCATCACTCTCTTGCATCTCGCGCAGCAGCCCGAAGGGGGGGGCGCGGGCAGAGTCTAAGCTTCCTTCACCAAACGGGGAACAGCCGTGTCTAGAGATCCAAAGCACCAGCCTGGCCACGCAAGATCACATATATATCGCATTGCACGTCCAATAAAGATGTATACCTGCCGAGATGGAATACCAGCGAATTTACATTTGTTACGCATACATGAATGCCCAGGCTCTCTACACTGATGACGGCCTTGGGGACATACCACATAACCTCGCCAACATTTTAGCTTGATTGTAGAGTGGATGTAAGGTAAGTCATCGCATTTGAAAGCCCCTTGAGACCGTCCCCGAAGGCTCTCTGTAATCGAAATATCACACCAGAAACGATACAGCGTGAGGATGTTAGCGAGCGGAGCAGGGCAACAACGCCAGCGCGCACGTGCACGGCTTAGGGTCATCCACCTGACCACCCGGCGTATAGGATTGAAAAACCAGCGCGCGTGGAGATCTGCATCCTCCACCGAGCAGGAGACGCAACATCGACAATCTTCAAAAACCGACGCCTGGTGTTCAGGGCCCTTGTCGTCGCAAGCTCCGATAGTCGAGGTCTCTTTTTCTGTGCAATTCGTCTGGTTCACCCTGGTGGCACTGGGCCCGCGGGCGGCTGGAAGGCCACCTGCGCGCCGAAGCCACTCAGCAAAAGCCGCGCGGATGGGATAGCTGCGCGGCCATTAACTGTCGCTCTATACATGTCCTCGCCTCTCGACGCTCTGTTCAGACCCTCAACTGTCAGCTCGTCGAGCTCGCTGAAATCAAACTGCTCGATATCCTCCCCAAGACGCGACTTGCTACTTACAGTCCGGGATGGGTTCCACAATAAAACGCGCAGCACGTCGGACAATTTAGCACTGGGATGCCCCCCCCCCCCCCCCCGCGGACTTGATCGAAAACTGTTCTAATCCAGGAACGGGCTAGCGGAAGCTGCGCAGCAGAGCCGATGGCGAGCGCGAGGGGTCCTGGGGGAGGGAGGCGTAGAGCTTGTAGCAATATACGCATCGTGCCTTGACCGCGTAGTCGGCCGCGATCGCGTGGCAGCAGTGCACGCTGGCGCCAAAAAACCTACACGCGATCACTGCCATGTGGGCGCCGCGCACAGGGGCCCATGCGGCAGCTTTTGGTCGCGCAGCGCACCGTCTCATCAGGAGAAGCGAGCACCGCGGGTCGAGGGCGTCGAGGGGCCCACATGCAAGGCCAGTCTTGAGGGCTCTCTGAAGAAAGAAGTCATACACTTCACCAAAACGGCCCCCAAAGCGCGCCGCCGGGATCTCCGAAGGTGCAAGTAGCGCTGTTGTCCCAAATAGTGCTGGCAATGGTTGTCTAACTGGGCCTAGGCGTAGACGTCTCGCTGGCCCAGGAATTCTGGCGGCGTCTCGAGAAGATGACGACGACGGCAGCACGCCCTCTTCGGCGACGCGACGGGCGCGGGTTGAGTTCTTCTCCTTCAGCTCCCCGACGTCCTCTGCCTCTAGGAATCTGCACTGGCACTGCTAGATTATTAGCTCGGGGTCGGCAGAAGGCGATGCAAGCACTCTCGGTGCTGAAGGCTTCAGACGATTTCATGACATGCGCACGCGTCGCAACCTCGAGGCAAATAGCGATACTGGTGAGGATCGGGGAGCGGGCGCCCGCTTCGGGTACATTCGAGATCACGGAGGCGTTCTCGGAAACGGCATAGAATGCCAGCTCGCACGGCCGACGCACGCGAGAGCACTCCCTCTCCCATGTACAAGTTCGCTGTGCCAAGCTGGCACAAAAAAACTGAGGTCTCGATTGCATGATATGCCGGCGCCAAAACCACACCGCAACTGAAGTTCGAGAAGATCAGAACGTTGAAGGGCCCGATGAAATCTCGCGGCCCCGCGACGGGAGAGCGCTTCTTCCACGCGAGGGGAAATCGACCGACAGAGCCGATGTGCTTCTTGCTGCTGGCGGCGACCTGCGGTCCACATGGCGCGGGTCCGCAGCAAGCTCAGGCAGAATGTGACTGCGCAGAGGTTCTGGAAGAGATCCATTCCCAGGGCGAGGGCAGAGAGACGTTGTACAGCGAGCATATATGTCTCGATAGTGACAAGGCCCGCACGGAACATCGGCGACAGTGCTTCTGAAATTAAATTCCAGAAGCTGGCCGAACACAGTGTACTAAGATGAAGAGGCACGCGATATTTTATGGTCAAAGTTTCAGTCAGTGGCAGTGAGCTGGTGAAGCTACTGATGCCCACAATCTGCCGTCGTAGACCAAGGGCAAGCACACGGCCAGGCACTCGGGTGTCTAGGGGGGCGTGGTGGTCAAGCAAATGTTGTGCCATCCTACCCCCGTATTCCTGCAACGTGCCATGGGCTCCAGACGTAGATGCTAGAAGTAAAACCCAGGCCAGGATACTTTTGAATCGTCCACGATGTCTGGAAAAAAGAGCAAACCGTGTATGGATTGCATGAAGACCACGTCTGCGGCACAGAGCTCCTGTTGGGGATCCCCTCCACCCCGGCGAGCACGCACTGTGAAGTGCATGTTATAGCTATCTCTGTGACGACCGTCACCGCGATGCTCAAGACAGCCCCCCAAGAGCAACGCCCGTCCCACTTCAGGATGCCGCGAGCGAAGCTCATGCACAGCCAAGAGCAAGTGGTGGTCATCATAGTCAAGCACGCTTTTCCGCAAGAGAAAAACCCATCACTTGGTGCACGAGCATGTCCAGACCCACGCATGCGCGCGGCCGCTGCGCGGCCCTGAGCGCCAGCCTAAACCGGAACAGCTCTGGACGGAGAGAGACAGAGTGAGAGGAAAACAAGTAGAGAGAGAGAGAGAGAGAGGGACATAAGCAAACATAGAGGCCTACACGCACGATCAGGCATGGCGATAGCCCCCGCGCACGGCATAAGATGAGGACAAGAACACGCGCACGATCAGGCCCGGCGATAGCCCCCGCGCACGGGATAAGAAAAGAAAATACGCGCGCGATCAGGCATGGCGATAGGCCCCACGCACGGCACGCACAGGATAAGAAATAGACAAAAAAGTGATACTATAAGAAGCACGGATAAAACACACGCACACCAGCCGCCCCAAACATTGCAGGGAGGTGAATTAACAGGAAAACCTGGAAGCTCAAGGCTAGAGCCGAATCGGACACCTTGGAGCACCGCGAGAGGGGCCCGCGGGGCCCTTACAGAAGCCCATAGCCCCAAAGGCTAGGGCGTATTCCTGAGAAAGAAACCCTGCAAGAATCAAAACCAGAGGGCCAGGGCGCTCAGTCATACAACCTGCTGTGTGGATCAGTGTGTACACGCACCCCGAACAGTGCTGCCCGATGCGATATACTTAGCATCCAAATACGCTGTCCAGGAATGAGAGAGAGGCCACATCTTAGACTGAAAATATGTATGCGGCACCTGCCCACAGGGAACTCACTGCCATACGCGTGCCCCGGGCGACGGCAGCATCCATGGAAGTGGGGAAAGGCGACGAGATTACATGAAGTAGGGGATTAAAAGCTGATCGGTTGGGCTCGTCACTGATGGCTTAGCACCTTGCACATGAACCATAGTGGTCTTCTCGATCGGTACGAGCGTCGGCTTTCAGGTGAGCTCGACGTTCTGCATAGAGTCCTCGTGCCGCGAACCATCCCCCGCGATGTGGATGTACATCAGTCCGCCAACATCCTTTAAGCATGAGATCGTCTTGACGGCCGAGGGCAAGGCTTCGAGCGTCAGGAGCTTGGTCTCCCATTGGGCAAGGCCTTTGCAGGGCTCGACGTGTCCCCGCCACCCACTGCGTGCAATCGTGGTTCCTGGCAGTTATTGGAGGGTGGCGGATAGCTCCTCCATGTCACTGCGGTTCGCTCCAACGTTCATGGTACCAATCAGGTCAGAGTGGGCATCGAGGTCGATGAGTGCGCGTCATTGGGTGCGTCGCTCAGGTCGGACTTGATCGGAGTGGATTTGATCGGGGTGGTGGCGACAGCACCGCCTGTGCCAGGGTTTCCAGAGCTGCGGCCGCGCCCGCTACCCTTGGGCGCGCGACCACGCGGGGCAGGCTCTGGGCGCCCTTCGAGAAGGACGCGGATCGCCTGCACGTTGTCAGCAGTGCCTTCGGATGTGCGCTGGAGCTCGCCTAACTGGCGCCCGTGGATCTCGACGGCCTGAGAGACGCCTTGTAAATCTGCACGAAGGCGGCGCACAGCACCGCTCATCTCGATGGCCTGTTCGAGGGCGCCCTGGCTGCCAGCGCCGTTTGGGGGGCTGCCGACGAGAGTCGAGAGACGTTTGACCGTCGCGCGCAGGCGGCTGTCACCACTGAGGCGGCTGCCCTGCTGGTCTCGCCCACGGCTCTCGAGGGCGGCGGCCGCAGCTTCGGCCATCTCCCGAGCTGGCGATGTAGGGACTGTCGACGTAGATCCTGGATTGGGAATGGTCTGCTGCGTCTGCCGCTGCTGCGCTTGCTGTTACTGCTGTGCCATCTTCGCGCCTAGTTTGATTATGGCCCCCAGCGCTGTGACCTGGCCCATGACACCGTTCATCTGCCCCAGCAGGTCGCAGAAGCCACCTCCTGGCGACGCCACCGGCTGGGAGTAGCCACCGTCACAGGAGCCGCCGCAGCGAGGGGCGGGCCCACGACCGAAGCCTTTGCCACCGCCCTTGGGGCGGGCACGGAACACGCCGCAGTTGCCCCAGCCCGTGGGTCGACCGCCGCCGTAACCGAAGGTCGACATACTTCGCGGAGGCCGCGTCGAAGGTGTTGGGCCCGCTAGTGCTGAAATGCTGATGCAATCCTGATCCAGCTGAGCCAAAATATGTCGCGGCGGCGGTACAAGGCGTTTGCTGGCACGGGTCGCCAAGGCCAGGCGCGCTTTTACCGGGTCGAGGCGGGGCCCTGGAGGGAACGAGGACGCCCGCAATTCCTTCAGAATATATGGTGGGCAGCCAAGCCTTAAAAATACCAACATATCAATGCGTATCAGATCCATCCAGCTGTCCACAGCAAGGCCACATGCTTCCCATCGGTGTAGAAGCCCCCTAAGTTCCCCCCGCAGTTGGCCCAACACGCGCGCTGGAAAGGTGCCATAGAAGGGAGGGAGGGATTTCTATGTATACATATATATATATATATATATATATAACTGCATGTACTGGAGCATAGCAACACATCATCCACAGAGCGTCCAGCGCAAATTCTTATCCGTCGGGTAGGCCATTCGCAGTCGCAGTGCCATTCCTATTCACCAGGGACAAGATGTAGCACAACACCCGATAGAGGCCCGCCAATGGGGATCCCCCGCTTTTGTTCCAAGCACATGTTTCCTAGCCGAAGGTACCGCATACTCATGAAACCTGCGAGGGCTCTCCTGAGGCTGCCAAAGTAGAAGACGATGCGATCCCAGAGGCGAGCCCCTGCGGGCCCACCTAGGCGGCAGTGGGAACGGCGGGCGCGAAGAAACACTGACGGTACGACACTTGAAGATCTCACTCAATCGGGCGAACAAGCGGTCCGAGCAACTCCAGATGAGAGGGATGGGAATGTCCTCATATGCTTGTCCAGCGTCCGCAACAATCACACCTGGCCCCTCCAGCACCCCCCCCGCATCTCGCGCAGCAGCCCGAAAGGAAGGGCGGGGACAGAGTCTGAGCATCCTTCGCCAGACGGGGAGCAGCCGTGCTTACATATCCAAAGCCTGGCCACCAATATCACGCAACGATCGAATTGCGCGTGAAATAAATTTGCATACTGGTCTAAAAATACAAATGCAGCTACATATGTTACGCATACATGAGCGTCCCGGATCTTCACTCTGATGACGGCCTTCGGGGGGCATGCAACATCACTTGGCCAATACTGTAGCTTGATGGTAGAGTAGATGTAGGGTAAGTTGTTGCATGTGAAAGCTCCTTGAGGCCGCCCCCGAAGGCTCTGTGGAATCGGAATATCATACGAGAAACGATACAGCGTGAGGATGTTAGCGAGCGGGGCAGGGCAACGACGCCAGCGTGCACGTGCACGGCGCAGCAATGACATCTTGACCACCTGGCGCATAGGATTGAAAACTAGAGCGCGTTGGGATCCTTATCTTCCACCGAGCGGAAGACGCGAGATCGACCATATTCAGGAACCGACGCCAGGCGTTCAGGGCCCCTTTCGTCGCAAGTTCCGATAGTCGAGGTTGTTTGTTCCGTGTAACTCGCCTGGTTCACCTTGGCGGCAGCGGGCCTGAGGGCGACCGGAAGGCCGGCTGGATTCGCACCTGCACGCCGAAGCCATTTTAGCAAAAGCGGCGCGGATGTCCACACCTGAACACAAAGATGGGATAGCTTTGCGGACATTGACTGTCGCTCTATACATGCCCTCGCCTCTCGACGCGCCGCCCAGATCCTCAACTGTCAGTTCGTCGAGCTCGCTGGAATCAAACTGCTTGAGACATCCCCCCCAAGACACAAATTGCCTTTTAAAGTTCGGGATGGGCCCCACAATAATACGCGTAGCACGTCGAAACAACTCGGCACCAGGATGGCCCCCCCCCCCCCCCCGCACGGACTTGCTTGAAAACTCTTCTAATCCAGGAACGGGCTAGCGGAAGCTGCGCAGCAGAGCCGATGGTGGGCGCGAGGGGTCCTGGGGGGAGGAAGGCGTAGAGCTTGTAGGTATATGCGCGTCGTGCTTTGAACGCGTAGTCGGTCGTGATAGCGTGGAAGTCGTGTACATTGGTGCCAACACACATACACGTGATCATTGCCATGTGGGCGCCTTGCACATACAGGAGCCCATGCGGCAGTTTTTGGTCGCGCAGCGTACCATATAGTCAGAGGCAGCGAGCACCGCGGGTCGAGGATATTGAGGGGTCCACATGCGAGGCCAGCCTTAAGGGCCCTCTGGATAAAGAAGTCATACACTTCATCGAAACGGCCTCCCAAGACACGCTGCCAGGATCTCCGAAGGTGCAAGTAGCGCCGTTGTCCCAAATAGCGTTGGAAATGCTTGTCTTACTGGGCCTGAGTGTCGATGTCTTGCTGGCCCAGAAACTCTGGCGGCGTCCCGAGAGGACGACGGCGGGCAGCACGCCCTCTACGGCGACGTGACAAGCGCGGGTTGAGCTCGGCGCTGAAGGCCTCAGATGATTTCATGACATCAACCACGAAAAAGAGTACACATGTGTCGCAACCTCGAAGCAAACGTCGATACCGATGATGATCAGGGCGCGGGCGTCCGCATCGGGTACATTCGAGACCACGGAGGCGTTCTCGGAAACGGCTTGGAACGGCAGCTCGCATGGCCGACGCACGCGAGAGCACTCCTTGTCCAATGTACACCGCAACTGAAGTTCGAGAAGATCAAGAAGTTGAAAGGCCTGGTGAAATCTCGCGGCGCTTCGTGGCCCCAGGGAGCTCCGCCGAAGGCCTCAGCGGCGTTGCCCGCGCGCGTCGCCCCCACCCAGCACAGCGCCTCGTGGCCACATCGGGGGCCCCACCGAATTCTCCAGCAGCACCGTCCGCATGCGTCTCCCCCACCCAGCACAGCGCTTCACAGCCCCATAGGGAGCTCCACCGAAGGGCCAGCGCGACTGCCCGCATGCGCCCCCCCCCCCCCCCAGCCACCCAGCGCAGCGCTTGAAGGCCCCATGGGGAGCTCCACCGAAGGCCCCAGTGGCACCGCCCGCATGCGTCTCCCCCACCCAGTACACCGCTTCTTGGCCCCATAGGGAGCTCCACCGAAGGCCCCAGCGGCACCGTTCGCGTGCGTCTCCGCCACCCAGCACAGCGCTCCGCGACCCCATGGGCGCTCCACCGAAGGCTTGAATGGCACCGTGCACATGCGCCCCCCCCCACCCAGTGCAGCGCTTCGTGGCCCCATATGGAGCTCCACCGAAGGCCCCCGTGGCAAAATCCACATGCATTCGCATGCGCCCCCCCCCCCCCCCCACCAAGCACCGCGCATCGCTGCCCCATAGGGGGCTCCACCGGAGGCCCCAGTGGCTGCCTTCACACGCGCCCCCCCCGCCCAGTACAGCGCGTCGTGACCCATGGAAGGTCCACCGAAGGGCCCAGCGGTAAATTTCGCATGCCTTTCCCCCACCCAGCGCAGCGCCGCGTGGCCCATAGGGAGCTCAATCGAAGACGATACCCACAAGTGCGGTATTCTTGTCTCGCAAAACCCACGCGGCGGCGCTTGCGATGACTGCTCGGCGCTAGCCCGCGCATCGCTGCGGCCGCGCTGGCGCGCGCAGGCTCTCGCGCAGGGCGGCTAGCTAGTCTGGCGCGACCGGCGCGGCCGCGGCGGCGCTGACCGCCGAGAACTTTCCACCGCGTCTCGCAGGCTGCGCTGACGCGCGGGCATCTCAGCGCATGTCGGCGACTCGGGCGGGCGGGGAACCATGGCGACGTCGACAAAGGCAGACATGCCGATAATAATACCGATGCTGGTGACGACGATGACGATGACGACGGCACGGCCAATGACGACGTCGACACTGATCACACCGGTGACGATCATGGCGTCCACGCGCGGGCGATGAAGGATTTGGAAGGTTTTCGACACGCGCGCGTGGCCGGCGGGCGCGAGTGGCCCGCGCGGAATTATTTCATTGGGATCGCGCCCACCCCCCAACGCACCACCACCCCCATGCAAGCGCCCAAGGGTATTCGGATGATTTCGGCACACGCGCGCGAGAGGCCCGCTGGGTCGCAATGGATGATAACGTTGAAAACTCATGGATGTCCTCAAGCATTCGCAAGAGCGCGCGCCTAAAATGTCCAGGAATTCCGGCGCGCGCGCGCGACAACGCGCGCACGTGGATTGTGTCGTTTGTTCAGCAAAGGGTTGTTGAACTAGTGGTCTGCCATAAACGAGCGCGCTCATAGGATTATTTGACGAGGATGCGGGGGGGGTCAACACCGGCCTGGCTGGGATGGTAGAGAGTGAACGATGGAGAAGAATCAGATTTTCACAGAACATCTCCAGGGGGGCGGGGCGATAACCCTTGGGGGAAATCAGCGTCGCGCAACTCCCCCCGTCGACACTGCCCCACTGCTCACGCAATCACCCCCCTGCCCACCAACAAGTTGCACGGCGAAACCCACGCGGCGGCGACAGCGATGATTGCTCGGCGCTGGTTGGCGCATCGATGCGACCGCGCCAGCGCGCGCAGGCTCTCGCGCAGAGCGGCCAGCTAGTCCTGCGCGACCGACGCGGCCGCGGTGGCGCTGACCGCCGGGAACTTCCCAGCGCGTCTCCCAAGCAGCGCTGGCGCGCGGGAACTTCAGCGCGAGTCGTTGACTCAAGCGGGCGCGGCTCGATGGCGACGTCGACAATGGCAGACGCGATGATGTTTGAGTCGGCGATGGTGACGACGATGGCGATGTCGACGGGGGGGCCGTTGACCGCGCCGATGCCGACCACGCCGACGACGGCGATGGCGCCCACGCCTCGGCGATGTAGGTTCTGGAAGGATTTCGACATGCTCGCGCGACCGACGTGCGCGAGCGGCCCGCATTATATTACTTAACATGGATCACCCACCCCACCCCGCCCCACCCAACCCCACCCACGCACCCCACACCACGCCCCCAGCCCCCCACCCTCCCCACCACGCGCCCAAGGGCGTTCGAATGTTTTCGACATGCACGCGCGCGAGAGGCCCACCCGGCCGCATGTCATGAAGAAGGTGCAGGATTCGTGGTTTGCATGAGAATGCGCGAGGGCGCGCGAGCGCTTCTTTGTAGAACCAAAAGAATGTTTCAAGACCACCGGCTGATTTGTTTTTAATGCGTTTGGGACAATCGATGTTGAAAACGAACGGTAACCTAAAGTTGTGGATGGATTCCGGCATGCGCGCGCGCGACGACGCGCACGCGCGTGCATTTAGTCAGCGTTTGTTTGAGGGGGGGGAGGGGGGGGGAACTGAAGATTTGTGACAAACGGGCGCGCGCGATAGCATTATTTGACAAGGATAAGGGGGGGCGTCTTGGCTGGGATGGTACGAACTCATATATAGAACCCGCGATAGGGCAGAATCGTAAGCAAATTGCGCATCTTGGGGCCAGACCAGGAAGTCCAGGGGGGAACTTAGTTTCTTCCGAAAGGAAGCATATTTCTTGTCTGCAGTGAGTTGTCAAATCTATTGCCCGCGCAATCATCCTACCTGCCCACCCACAATTCGTTTTGCAAAACCTACTGCGCGGCGGCGGTAGCCATGACCGCTCGGCGCCGATTGGCGCATTGCTGCAGCCGCGCCAGCGCGTGCAGGCTCTCGCGCAGGGCGGCCACATAGTCTGGCACGACAGATTCGGCCGCGGGGGAGCTCTCCGCCGAGAACATCCCACCGCGTCCCGCAGGCCGCGCTGACGCACTGGCGCTTCAGTGCTAGTCGGTGGCTCGGGCGGGCGCGGTATCATGGTCGAGAACGGCAGACACGCCGATCATAGTAGTGATGTTGGTGGCGACAACGACGGCGAGGCCAACGACGGCGCCAACGCTAATCACACCGATGGCGATGACGGTATCCACGTGTCGGCGACGAGCGTTTTGAGAGGATTCGACACGCGCGCGGCCGACGGGCGCGAGTGGCCAGCACGATTTTATTTTAATTGGACGGTGCCCCCCCTCTTCCACCATCAAGCGCGCAAAGGCATCCGAATCATTCCGACATGCGCGCGCGAGACCCCGTGTCGTCGCATGCGATGGAAAATACACTAATTGTTTTACCAAAAAAACGATGTTTGCCATGCGGATTCGCGAGAACACGCGCGCAGATTGTTGAATGTGTACGTCGCGGCACCACGCAGGCTGGATATGCTTCCAGGACCGTCGATATTGAAACCCGCACGGAGCCTAGGGTTTGTATGTTCGGCATGCGCGCGCACCGCCGCGCCCGTGAGGGTGCTATATCATTGTGTGCAAGGGGCTCTTGGACATGGATGCGTGGTGATAAACCGGTGGTCGCCCATAGTGTCATTGGACACGGATGAAAGGGGGTCGATAAGAGGTGGTCGGGATGATGCAAATTCACACTTCAGATGAACGATGGGGCAGAAACATTGGTAAATCGTATGATCCCAGCGCGGGAGGATAAAGTCGGGGTGGGGGGCCGGTGGTAAATCTTAAGTCTTGTTTAGAGAGGAGCATATATGTTGTGCAACGCAATGCACAGCATCAAAGCTCAATACGACGCAATGAAATGCGAAGCGCGGCGGCGACGGGGCGGCGACGGCGGCCACATAGCCGCCAGATCGACGCGCAAGCCCAGACGATGGGCGACGACGGGGCAGCGACGGCGGTCACATAGCCGCCGTAGCGACGCACAGGTCCAGACGAGGGGTGGCGACGAGGCGGCAACGCGGCGGCGACGGCGCCACATATTTGCCAGACCGACGCAATGGTCCAGCCATCTATTCCAGAAGTAATAATCCCTTAGTGCACAGATTGTTTGGGGAATAAAGAGCCAATATCTACCCTACCCCGTCGACCACCATTCAGGGGATAAAGAGGCTGGGAGGATGGTTGCAGCGCCCTGACTTCGATGGCTCCGCGTCGGGTGGCACGGCCTCCGTGTCAACCAACCCTACGTTTGATGTGCATGTCGAATTGAATGTTGATTGTAGTTCGATGTAGGTGTCGATTGGCATGTCGTTTGCAAGTGGGTTCCATGCCCAATTGAACAACCAAAGGACAGCCTGCGGGACATCCCACGACATTTTACGGGACAAATCACAAGACAATCCACAGGAGGATAACCCACAGAATCCACGGGACAACCCGCGGGACAACCCACGGGACATTTTGACCGAAGAACTTACGGGACAACTACGGGACAACGCACAGGACAACCGAGGGACAACCCCGGGATTGCCGCAGGACAGACGGGGCAGCCCACGGTGCAACCCACGAGACAGCCTCGAGACGAGCACGGGACATCCACAGGACTGCCACGGCGAGCCCCCGCGAGGAGAGGGGGACAGCGGCTTGTTACCAGACTTGGCCCTGGCCTCAGCCGACACATCATCGCTCTCGGGCAGTTTCGCATCGCCCGCACGGACGACACGAATCGAAGCCGAAACCGATTTCCTGGTTGGGGCCACTTCACTGACACAACCCAAGCCACGATCCATTCCAAGCATAGAAAGGTGTCAGCATGTCCATTGTTGCGCATCCAAGGCCATGTTGGAAACATCTCTGGGAGCCTCTTCGAGGGTCTCACGGAGCTTGTTAGGGACTTGGGCCAACTCGGGGGGCTTCTGGAGTGCGCGTTGGTCGTATTGGGCCAGTCGTTGGGCATACTGCTGCTGCCTTGGGGCGGTCGTGGTCTGGTCCGCGCCGGGTGTGGTCAAGAGGGGACGAGCATTCCCACCCCCTTCCTCGGAGGCGACGATAGGGGCGAATAGCCCAGGAGGGAGCAAAACATGTATCCAGGGGTGCCGATGATCTATGTCTTTGACAAGGCTCCCGGGCGAATACGTGTATGCCCGCCCCTGGGCTGTTCCCCCCTATCGTCGCCGCCGACTTCCCCGATCGATTGCAGGACGCACGAAGGCCGATGGATATCAGAAAGCAGCGTGTGTCAGGATCAATTGCGCTGTGCGCCTTCATACTTCTCCTTCCCACCTGCTCATGCGCGCCACTCCCGTGTCTGCTGCCTTCGGCAGGAGGCTGGATAGCTACGGCAGTCTGAAGAGAAGAGTCTGCAGCACGGCGCTGAAGATGGCCGACCGCTCTCCGTTGGCAGAGAAGGCCGTCAACTACAGCCTCAGGGTCTGGGGAGCGGGCACCTCTCTCCGGCTCGTTGTCGCCACAGTGAGGAGGAGAAGGATTTGGCTCACAGCGAGCCAGCGCCTTAGTCTCGATCCAAACGATGCCGCCAGAGCACCCACGTCTCACCATCAAGGTTGTTCATCGTGTGGCCGCCTTTGATCAGCAAAGGCTCGCCAACATTGTCTGTGCGCACGCGCGGAGCTACGACATCGCTGCGCGAGCCCGATAATGCAGTCATGTGTGAAAAGTATTGAGCGAAATTGCCGAACTCGGTAAACACTTTATGGATGCGAGCACGACTTGACGCCTCGGTCATGAAGGCGAAAGCAGCAACGTTCCCCGGGTGATCAACGCATGGCATGGTAAAGCAGACGAAGCATTTCCTGGCAGCGAGACTCGTACCAGGGCCGTTGCCATTGACCATAGATGTTGCGGGAGACGACGCACTACATCCACATGACGAAAGTGCTTCCTTTGGGGTCGGGATCGACGGTTTGAAGTCTTGACCCGACGCGTATGAGATAACCGCCGTCGGATCCAATTTAGTTTGCGCGGATCCGATTTTGGTTTCGGTTGTGTTTCGGTGGATCGGATTTCCTCCCGCACGGATCCGTTTTCGGATGTTGCGGATCCGATGTCCGTATTGTTTTTCGTATGCATCCGATTTCTAACCCATTTTAGATTTGTATTATTGAGTTGAAACGAGGAACGGGAAGCATTGGACCCGCGGACCCCGCAACCGCAACCCGCCCGTGTTAAGATTATACATGGGAGAGGGGTTCGGCTATCAATTTCTCATGATGGGTCCCGCGCTGGCACGCGCACCCCCATCAACTATCCGCGCGCGCGGGCCCGACTCAACATCAACACATCTATACATGTATATATATACATATGTGCATATATATATATGTATATATATAGATCCTCCTGGTTATTGCAAACATCTCGTCCTGACGCCGTACGTTCTTCGGCGGCGCCGGTGTTGCCTCGCGAATTATTTATCGTTGTTTTCACTTCAACTGGAAGACCTGCGTAGATACGAGTCGGTCCTGCGCTTCCTGATCCCAACGCCCAGTGCGTTTCGGTCCCGCGTCTCCTGACCCTAAACGCCCTCCTCCTCCCCCTCCTCCTCCTCCTCCTCACGATCTTCCATCTCGCTACAAGCGGCTACACGGAGCCGGTAAGTTTAGCGTTACTTCACTCTGCGCGACTCACGCAAAGGGCGAATGGGTCGCAGTTCGACGCCGTTGCGACCGCTAAAGAAACCCTCGCTGCACGCACACATGTTTGCTGGTGGGTCCTACTTGCTCGGACTCACTCGGAACTCATCCGAAACCGAGAGATCCAATCAGAGACGCTGGCCCCCAGCAGCTGTTAAATTGCCCAGGCGCTAATCTGGGGGGCCGACGGCCCTGCGCACAGTCCCAGCCAGCCCCCGAGGGAGCCGACGCCTCCGCACGCAGTCCCAGCCGGCCCTCAGGCCTGGCATCGCTCGGAAGTGTGCATTTTTCCTTCGGCGAGGACCATCGAGGAGCATCCCTGATCACTTGGCGAAAAAGCCACGCACGAAACCGAAAAAAAAACACAGGGAAAGGACGTCCGAGCGATGGCAGGTCAGGGGACCCGGCGGCCCCGCGCACGGCCCCCGCCGATCCCCCGAGGGAGCCGACGGTGCCGCGCGCAGGCCCAGCCGAGCCCCAGCAGACCGACGGTCCGCGCGCGGCCCCAGCCGACCCCCAGGGGAGCCAACGGAGGAGGAGGAGGAGGAGGAGGAGGAGGAGGAGGAGGAGGAGGAGGAGGTCCCGCGCGCCGTCCCAGCCGAGCCCGTGCTGCTGCTGGGGGCCCCTGGCCAGACCCCAGGGCAATTGGGACCTGGAGTGGTTCAGGCACGATTTGGCACAGGCCGTGTTGGTTTAGCAAGCTCTTCTTAAGATTCCATTCCCATATTGACGTAGTATGTGGACGGGATCTCGTCGAGCTCGGAGGCGCACGCACGGTGAGCGAGGCCCGACGAGGTCTGCGAGTTGTTTTTGCGTTCGAGGCCCTAGCTCCGAGGGGCCTCCCCCAGCACCCATCAGCCCCAGGTTGAGGTTATGTGCCTAGTGCTCTACGCCTCAGCGCCTAGTTTGTTGAATGCAGTGTGGTGCGCATTCGTGCTAACGCGGGCGTTGAAGGTTCGAGATGGGCCATAGAGTCCCGCAGGCTTGCCCGAGATGCGCATTAAACATATCAGCAGCAATTGTCACGGTTAGAGCACTCACCCACACGGAGGTGGGTTGGACAGCGAAGGCTACGGTTGCCCAGATCTTATGTGTTTGCTCCTCCTCCTTCTCCTCCCCCTCCTCCTCCTCCTAACCCTCCTCCTCCTCCTCCTCCTCCTCCTCCTCCTCCTCCTCCTCCTCCTCCTCCTCCTCCTCCTCCTCCCCTCCTCCTCCTCCTCCTCCTCCTCCTCCCTCGCCCCTCATCCTCCTCCTGTTCCTCCTCATCCTCCTCCTCCTTCTCCCCATCCTCCTCCTCCTCCTCCTCCCCCTCCTCCTCCCTCCTCCTCCCCCTCCTCCTCATCCTCCTCATCCTCCTCCCCCTCCTCATGCGTATTCGCCTCTTCCTCCTCCTCTTCCTCCTCCTCCTCCTCCTCTTCCTCATTCTCTTCACATACCCCCTCCTCTTTCTCCTCCTCCTCCTCCTCCTCCTCTTCCTCCTCCTCTTCCTCCTCCTTCTCCTCCTCCTCCCCCTCCTCCTCCCTCCTTCTCCTCTTTCTCCTCGTCCTCATCCTCCTCCTCCTCCTCCTCCTCTCCTCCTCCGCCCTCCTCCTCCTCCTCCTCCCCCTCACCCTTTCCCTCCTCTTCCTCCTCCTCCTCCTCCTCCTCGTCCTCCTCCTCCTCCTCCTCCTTCTCCTCCTCCTCCTTCTCCTCCTCCTCCCACTCCTCTTTCTCATCCTCCCCATCCTCCTCCTCCTCCTTCTCCTCATGTAACGTTGCCCGCACGTCCGTTCGCATCTAGAAGCATGAGCTGGGGTGCCCATGCGGACAGTAGCGACTGAAGTCTGGCCCAGAAAGTGTTATGACATGATTGTGCCTTCTTGGCGTGAAGAGCGCGGGCAGCCAAAACGACGAGATGCACCGCAGGCCAGCAAGCTTAATGACTAAACAGACGGGGGTCGGAGTACAAAACTCGGGCTTGTTGAGGCTGGAAGTAAGTTCTATTCTCCCTACCTTGGCGCATGGGACCCTCAAGTTGAGCCACAGCTCCACTCCCAGACCTTCATCGCCTTCACCCTGTGAGGCACCAGAAAAGAAGATCACATAATGGTCTGCATACCGAACTCCCCTGGGGTTGCGTGCCTCCTGGATCCCCACAGCATGTGCCCCTAGGGAGTCCATGTGAAGCCTCAACGCTTTGTTGCGGGCTCCACGCGATTCACCTAAAGCCCCCCAAGGTTTACGATTGGAATAGACCTAGCGTTATACTGCACAACATACAAGGAAACACACGTGCCTTTACCTTTAGTGACCTTAGTAGCCTTAAGGTCCTGGATGTGCACATCCGCTGCCACGCATGATGGCGAAGGGCCTATGACAACATCTTTCCAGGGTGGGAAGGCATCGGCCTTGTGGCCGCTCAACTCACCAACCCACTCCCACTCCATACCATGATGCAGGTCAGTGCACTCGATACTTCCAAAGGGAAGAGAGGAGGGGCTTACATCACCCAGCATGGTACCCCGCGCAATGAAATCAACTAAAGCGTTCCATGGATGCCCGTTGTAGGCCTTAACGTGGGTAATGCGGACTGATCTGCGCTGGCAGAGGACAAGCCACATGGCACAGGTCAACCTAGCAATGAGATCGTCCCTCGAGGGCGCTGAGCCTCCTCGCAGGGCTTTGACCGCGTTCAAAAAGTCACTCTCAGTGTGAACTGGCAAGTCATCAGGCAAATAGAGGAGCAGAAGAATGGTCCACAAAAGAGCAACAAACTCGGAACCCGTGCTGGTTAGGGCGTGGTCTGGCGTCGTCCTGCAAGATTGGCATACTCTACCACCATACCTACCACCATACGCAAATCCCTCCTCATCGTGAAATACTAAGATGCCCAAGCCGCGACTTCATCGTCGGCATTTTTCGACACTGCCATCAGAGAAGCCAGAAATGATGTTCCACCCACCTTGCCTGGGGGGACATATATGATCCAGGGTCGAGGGTTTACGGGCCCCCCCCCCCAGATGGTATGGTCCCAGGATTCCTCGGCCCCCCCCCCAGATGGTATGGTCCCAGAGGACGACGACGACGACGACGACTACGACGACGACGACGACGACGACGACGACGACGACGACGACGACGGCGACGACGACGACGGCGACGACTACGACGACGGTGACGACGACGACGACCACGACGACGACGCCGACGGCTGCGGCGGCGACGACGCCGGCGGCGGTGGCGACGACGACGACGACGATGACGACGATGACAACGGCGACGACGACGATGACGACGACGACGACGAGGAGGACGACGAGGACGACGACGACGACGACGACGACGACCTCTGAACCACCACAGCACCACACCACATCCACGGGGGGGGGAGGGGGGCACCGCAGCGCAGCACCACGCCACGCCCACTTCTGAACCACCACAGCACCACACCACATCCACAGGGGGGAGGGGGGGGGCACCGCAGCGCAGCACCACGCAACGCCCACAGGGGGGGCCGGGGGGGACCATCGCGCGGGGGGGGGGGGCCCAATGGCATCAGCATTGGGGGGGCGGGGGGGGCCAAGCCCTGGACCATATATGCAGAGCGAGTTTGGCCTCTTCGGGTGCCCCTTGAAGCCCCTCAGTACTCGGACCCGGCGGAGGAAAGTAGGGGGCCCCCCGACGCTCTACGACAGGGGGGACAGGCGGAACCCTCAGAGACACCTGAGACCTCACGGGGCTCCTAGCGTGAGGCAGAAAGGTGCCACAGGGGTCCTCGGGGCCCTCTTGAGTTGGGTCCACGTGGCCTCCGCTAAGTTTGACAACCAACGACAGATCGGCGCAATAAACAAACATGTAAGAATAACAACACCTCACATATAGACTGTTGCAGAACTGATTAATGCTATGGCATACGCAAACGAGCTCACCAGCAGCTGGCAAGGCTGAAGAAAGGGAGCGATAACCGACCGCCTGCATTAGAGGGCAAGCACGAAAGCACGTACAGGGCATGCGTCCCTCAAACAGTGGACTAGTCAAGGTGCAAACCATGTATTGCAGCAACATGGCCCAATTAATTAGTCCAGACGCAATCAAAACAGCAGCCGAGCGTCCGAGAGCAGCCGTCGAGGATGCCGAGCTATCCGTATGGCTACCCACGTCTGATGCTCTGGGCAAGCCTCCGCACTCACGTTCACTTGGGGCTAGTTGAAAAGGGCACCGCCCTCAAACCTCCTAACCATCTCCTCGCCCTCCGCTTGCTCCTCCCTGTGATTGGACTCGGAGCGCTGCGCTGCTCGAGCTCCCCCTTCTTGTATCCTCGTGATCGGGGACACCGTGGGAGTCAGACGAGCACGCATCTGATGGAAGGGTGGATCGGTGGACAGTTGCTAAGCCCTGTGCCCTCCCACCCCCCCTCTTAAGCCCACCGAGGGAGGCGTCATCGTGGCGCACGAGCCATGCATCTGAAAAAGAGTCTGAGAAAAAAAACGCCAGTCCTTTGCCCTGGATCTGGTTTTGCGGGAGGCTGGTTCAGGCGTGAGGTCGAAGGACTCTGCGAGGCCCTTCGGTGCTGCTGCCTGTGCAACTGATCACCTGCCTCCCCCCTCCCTCCCAGCACCAGTTCTCCCATCGAACGTGCCTATAATTAGCACTCAAAGACAACATGCCTTGACCGGCACAGTCTCGACCTGCTGCATGTGATTTCTGAAGCCACTCATGACAACAGCACTGCGTGACGCAAAAAGCCTTGTCGATACTCCTGTCAACACTAGGGAGTTCTGGGGATGAGTATGGGAAACCACAACACGCAAGGTGAACAAGTCGAGACCTAAGCTTATGAACGAGCTTGGGGATGGGAGAGAGGATACTAGCGGGTTATGTCAGCTCGTAGCCACTCATGGCCAAGCCAGTTGAAATTTGCATACCTAAAGATTTGCCGCTCCCTTCTGCTGCTTGCGCGGTGGGCTTGGCACCGCATCGCACGCTTCTGCAGGGGGAGGGCCGTCTGGAGACGCTCTGTGGGCAGCCTCGATCTTTGCTACCTCTTCCGCGATCTGCCGCGGACTCATCTGGGTCGCTGCCTTCCTCTGAGTGTCTGGCACAGGGATAGGCTCCGTCGTGGAAAATTCTGGCGCTGGGATCAACGAATCCTCTTCTGCACAGCCTCCTGGCGCCATCATCTGAGTCGGCGAAATCGGAGTGTACGAACATGGCACAGGAACTTGAGTGCCATCCTCCATGGGATCCTGCTTCGTCTGCGGAACGCACTCTTTTTTATACTCGGTGTGGCCGTCCCTCCTATCGGTGTCCTCGTCCGTCCAATCGGCGTCGCTGGATCGGGCTGGGCTGGAGGCGGTGTTGGCGAGAGTGGGCAACGACGATGAGCAGGAGGCGTCTCTGCAATAGGCGTCGGTGAAACTTCTCCTGTGGGCGAGGTCGTTGTGTTCGAAAGGCCTGGCTGGGTCCTCGCCTGATCTCCAGCCGGCCCCGTAAACCCCGATGAGGACGTTCTTGTTGGGCTGCGCTTCTGGCTTTCTTGATCTGGCTTGATGCTGCGAACCGCCTCCCCCATGTCAGCGAGCGAAGAACGGTATAAAATAAACTTTTTCGCTGTCGGGGGCGCTTGTGCCTGGGCGGCTGGAAAGTTTATACCCTTACAGTGGCACCGTAGGGGTATAAACTTTCCAGCCGCCCAGTGACAGGCGCCCCCGACAGCGAAAAAGTTGATGTTATACCGTTCTTCGCCCGTTAGCCATGGTAGCAAGGCATTCCTCCTGCGCACTTGTCTTCGATACGACCTGCTGAAGCAGCGACATCACCTGCGCCATCTGCTGAGCCACCGCCCCATTCGCGCCATCGGCGGCTGCGCCACGGGCGGTGGAGGCGGCGGAACGGCTGACGCACCTGTGCCTAGTCCCTTGGACAAAGAGGGTGCACCACCACCCCCCCCGTACTGTAGTGGCGGCGGCACGGCTGTCCAAACGGCAGCGGCCGCCGCTGCGCCATGCTGGGGGGCGCAGAGTGGTTGCCTTGCGGCTGCCCTGTAGGCCCCCATCCCATGTCATCAGCACCATCATTCTCCTGCTCATACTGCTCTAGCTCTTTGACCTCCTGGCACAGGTTCTGAATCGCATCTATTTCTCTGGCGAGCTGGTGTTCTTCATTCTGCAGTGCCACGATGTTCTCCCTCACTGCTCTGATCTTGTCCGAGGCTGTATTCTTCATCGACTTGATTCTACCCAGCTGGACCGACACCGTGTCGCAACTTTGTGCCATCAACTTCAACACTGAGATTTGATTCATCAATGCATTGATTGGTTTTCCTGCTTCCTTTGCCGGTAACGCTAGCAGGCCCAGCTGGTCCATGCGTTGGTATATCTTCGCTTTGAAGTCATTGACCAAAGACGCATCTGCTGGGGGCTCCTCATAAACATATGACAACGGAGGCTGGGGGGGTGTACCTATCACCGACCTTGGCATTGGAACCATGCGAGCCAGGAGTGCCTTGAGCTGCTTGGACCTGGCTGGGATATCTGACTTGCCTTTGTGGCCTCCTTTTCCTCGGGGTGTGCGAGGTTGAGACGGTTGGCGCGCACAGTTCCACTGAAATATATGACCACACCCTGGTTGAAAATTGCTGTCGGCATGCTTCCCACACAGACACGACCAATGATGACACTTCACAACTCTGAAAGACTGCACACAATTCTTGACGCTTCGCGTATCCCCACCAGCCCATCCTTCACCAGGCCCCTCTTCCTCCTTCTCCTCCGCCTTCTCCTCCTCCTCCCTTCCTCCTCCTCCTCCTCCTCCTCCTCCTCCTCCTCCTCCTCCTCCTCCTCCTCCTGGCCGAAGGCCAGCCGCAGCCCTTTGGGTGACACTTGTGCGGGACGCATGGGGCGCCGGTAAGGGAGGGCGCAAGGCGCACCCCCGAAGAGCACCCGCACCAGCACCTTCAGGGTTAGGCAGCCAGGGCGACACCGGCCATCCCTCTTGCATCCCGCCACCGTCTGTCTTGCCTCGTGCGCTCCTCGTTTTCTCGTTCTCCAGCTCATCCTGGTTACCCCATAGAATTGCGTGAGCGGTGAAGCGCACGCGGCGGCAACGACCGCCTCCCCAACCCCTCGTGCACGCGCCAGACGCGCCAGGAACGCAGTCCGCCATCCTCTTATGGGCCTCTAGCCCCGAACCCTGAAATTGCACAGCTGGCGCTATCCCCTGAGCTGCCCCTGCCACGCGCAGGAACACCACGGCAGCATCTCTCATCCCATCGCGCTTCGTGCTCTCTTTCTCGCTCTCTCGCCCTCGTCCTCTCGCTCTCTCTCTCTCTCTCTCTCTCTCTCTCTCTCTTCCGCTCCCGCTCTCCCGGCGCCGCTGCTGCTTTCTCCTCCGCTGCCGTCCGTCCGGCTTCCTCGACCATCCGGCTATTCCTCTGTGCCTGCCCATCTGGTGTTTTATGCCTGCGTTGCTCAGCGTCCAGGGGGTTGTAGCAATTGGGCGGGCCTGGCATGGCATGGCGTAGCTTTTGTTTTTCCTTGTGATTCGTCCTTCCCCCCAACGCTACTCTTGCTCTTCTCGCAGGTCGACGAGCGGCCCCACGGCCGGGACAGGGGTTAACATAATGTCCCCCCCCTGGGGACCAGTGCTGTTGAACCCCCTCCATGGAAAGAACGCTCAACGGCCGCGCGCTGTGTTTTGGGGCCCTCGGAGGGCCCAGGGTATAACTGCTAGGCCGAGGGCAGGCCGATGGACCCACTGGGTCACTTTGGAGTATCCATCTGGACGCTCAGGAAGAGGGGGGCGCATCTCCGTGCCCCAAATCATATGTTGCCAGTGGTCTCAAGGGGCCTCCAAGGGACGATCCACTTTGATGCTCAGACAGCGGGGGAGTCCCAATGTAACCCCCTGCAAGGGGTATCTCCCCCAGGACACAGCCCGGCGGCAACGCCGGCAGTCCTGCAGTCATTGCGCATGCACGTTCGTTCGAATAGTCGGTGGACCCGGCGTTGGCCCCCACATCCACCCCCAATCTTTGTATTCATGCCCCCAATCCAATGACAGTGGGCTCTCGGTACATCTGCACCAGGTCATATGTCGACTGGGGGCTCATGGGTTGGAAAACCCGGCCCCGCCAGGATTCCATCAAAACCATGAACACTGGAAAAAATATTTTAAAACATCGATACGATTAACTGAAATCGAATTCCTGAAAAGGACGGGGGGCAGGCGGAGCCGGCCTATCCGAGCCAGGCTCGGAGGGTCGCGGGCGCCTCGGCCTCCCCGGCCGCCGTGTCCCCGACGGCGGGCTCAGAGAAGAGAGGTGGACGCGGGGGGGCCTCTCCCCACGGCGCCACCTCGCGGCGGCGGCGCGCCTCGCGGAGGCGGCGGGCCGCCTCCCTGTTGGCGGCAATGCGCGCTCTCTGGGCGTCGGAGAGGGGAAGGGGACAGGGCGGGGGAGCAGCAGGAGGAGGAGGACGGGGCCCGACACTCAAGGCAAAGCCCCCCCGCAAGCCTACGCCGGACACTTCAGGCAACGCTCTGATAGTGTACATCATATTCCATACAAAGGAAGTCATATTTCATTGTTAATTTTTCCACGCGCGCCAGCGCATGCATCGTGGCGCAAGCGGGCGAACCGACTCATGGGGCATCCATGGGAGGATCCACCTTGAGTATCCGAAAGAGGGGGAGTCTAGATGCGCCCCCAAACGAGGTGTCTACCTCCAGGACACAGCCCGGCGGCAAAGCCGGCAGTCCTGCACTCATTGCACACGCACGCTCGATCGTGTAGTTGGTGCACACCACGTCGTCCCCACATCCATCCATCCCCTCTCTTGTTTCTCTCCCCTGGTCTTCTCTTGCCTTACTTTCCGCATGCACGCTCGATCGAGGAGTGGGTGTACCCCACGTTCAACTCTTTGCCTCCCGCGTTGGTCGAAAACGGCGACGCCGGGAGTGGGAAGGAGGGGGTTGAAGGTGGGGGTAGGTTTCGAGGTGTTATGACACGTCGGACTCGACTCTGAAAGCTGAGAGAACGCCTGGCCCCAGCCAAATGGGGACTACGGAGTCGAGCACTTAAGAGTGGGGCTAAGCTGGTCCCCAAAGGAAGCGCTAGGGCACCCGTTGTTCTTCAAAGGCAGCAGTATTATTTCAGTTATCTTGTGCACCAGGCAAGGGGAGGGGCAGGGCAGAGGGGGAGGGTCTGGGTGGCCGTCACAGGGGCACTTCACGCCGCTGCGGCGGTCGGCGTGGCGTAGGCGAGCCAGCCCGTCAGGCCGGCAGCGTTGCGCACTACAAACCTGGGAACCACGCAAGCTAAGGGAAAATCGTGCCCGTGCCACCATGCACCTCCCATCCTGCCAGCCTCTGGAGCATCGTGTCTGGTCCCCATTTATCTTGCCTCTGGACTCGTCTGGCGCTTCCCCGTCCGCCCATCCAGCCCTCCTTCCCCGCCACCTCGCCTGTACCCACAGATGCTTCATTCTTCTAGGGAACACACCAGGGTAGGGGGGAGCCATAAACTAAGTCGCACACGGGCTTTCAGCATAATGCGATGCAACACACTGGAAGCAAACATGCCCGGTGCTTATGAGGACACCTGTTCTGCTGTCGCTCACTCACATGTGTCAGTTTCGACTCTCGATTTCACTGCTTTGGGCGCGCCGGCCCATCCGTTATCCTTCCTGCTTCGCCGCCGTCTGGCTTCCCCTTCCCCCTCATCTTGTTTCGTGCTTTCCCTCTCTCTTTTCCCCGTGCTGTCTCTCTCTCTCTCTCTCTCTCTCTCTCTCTCTCTCTCCCTTTCTCTCTCCCCCGCTTTTGCTTTGTGCCCTTCCTGCCCCCCTCTTCCACCTGCCCCTCGCTGGTATCCACATCCATCCATCCTTGCCCCGGTGCTTCCCCATCCTTTGTCCCTGGTCACCCGCAGAGTCCGCTTGTGCGGACTGGGAGTGGGCCAGAACCCCATCCGTTAGGGTACGGCACGACGCGTGCCGCCAGCAGGGCTCGCTGTGCTCCTACACCCTCCAATGGGGCACTTCATGATTCAAGCAGGAGCGATCCGAAGCTCGCTGCGGGCCGTCAGGCCCGCAAAGGTGGCTGCTCGTTCAATGCCCGACCACCTGGGGACCTTCCACCCCTCAAGGAAACGTAAAGTCTCAGAGTCCTCCGCCTCTTCCTCTTCCCTGGTGGCGTCTTGGAGGTATCTTCGAACGGTTTGGTGGGCTCTTGGGCCTCGCGGGCGGGCGGGCGGCGCTCCGCCCGCCCGCGCGCAGGGCGCAAGAGGAGAGTCCGAGACGTCTCTTGAGGCCCTTTTGGAGGACATCGATCGCAGAAGGGGGACGCATTTTTTAGCGTCGCCCCCCTGGGGGGCACGATCCTCGTGAGGGGTGTCGAATTTTAGCCCTCCCAGGGGTCGTTCTTGGACGCTCTAACTACCCGCGGCCCCCCCTGTCCAGGTCAGTGGGGAGGGGGTAGGGGGAGGGGTAAACCCCTCCCCGAAGGGGAAGAAGGAGGGGTGGAAGAGGAAACTCTTTAAACCACCGACGCCCAGAGGGCTGGTGGGATTCCATGTTCGCCCTGGAATAGGTCCTGCCACCCTAGGAGAGTCATCGTGTTGCCTGGAATGTTTGACGAATGATGAGCTTGCAACAACGTCGAGGCTTTCGTCAATCTCAGTATTGTCCGTGCTGATGCTCTTTGACTAAGCAGCCTCCTGTGCCACGAGGGCTCGTGGTGATCTCTCTTTCCTGGCGTGTTTGCCACAAGCTATGCAGATAATCGAAGTATGAAATATGAGGTGATAGTCTGAGGTGATAGTCTGACAACTCTAGTTCTGTATACGAACAATCAGGCACGCGGCAACAGCACGCTTGAGGTTGGCTGCACCTGGATAGTCACACCAAGCTGCAGTGTCGGTGGCTTCCAAGCGTTGGAGCCCAAACCTTCTCCTCCCCCTCCTCCTCCTCCTCTTCCCCCTCCTCCTCCTCCTCCTCCTCTTCCCTCCTCCTCCTCCTCCTCCTCCTCCTCCTCCTCCTCCTCCTCCTCCTCCCCCTCCCCCTCCTCCTCCTCCTCCTCTTCCTCCTCCTCCTCCTTCTCCTGCTCCTCCTCCTCTTCGAACGTCTCCTGGATGCGCATCTCGCCCCCCTGCACCGGCGAGCTGGCACCCGCGGGCCGTTGCGGCGATGGTTTCGGACGCGTGCCTCGAGGCATGCTTCGCCAGCACCTCTGGCTCGTTATCAAGGGTCCCCTTAGCCACGCGAAGCTGTTCTTTCGGGGGCGAGGTGAGCCCTCGAAATTCGAAGAAGAAAAAAGCACGTAAACACAAACTTTCGACGCTCCGCGCGGATTTCTTAGATCTGCGCTGTGGCCCCCTGGCGGCGCCTCCGGCGCCGCCCCTGGCGCGCTCCGCGCGCCAGGGAGGGGGGGCCCAGCGCAAATCCAAGAAATCCACGCGGACCGTCGAAAGTTTATGGTTATGTGTTTTTCTTCATCTACACATTCAGCCCCTCAGGACATCCAGGCATCCTCGACCGTCTCTGGAACGCTGCGACGTCCAGTTGCGGCCCTGGTCGGCAAGGAGGTGCTGAGTTTGGGGGGGACCGGAGCAGCCCACTGCTGCCCTCGAGGCATCGGCGATGCTCTTCGTTTCACTGCACCCGTGCTCTTCCGACTGCCTCGCCAACCGTGACGCCATTTGGTTCTACGCATCGGCGATGCTCTTCGTTTCGCTGCACCCGTGCTCTTCCGACTGCTTCGCCAACCGCGACGTCATGTGGTTCTACGTTTGCTTCAAGGGCGCGTTTGGGAATGCGACCGTAGACCAGGTCATTGCTGAAGCCCAGACCCCAGGATACGCATCTACCTCGAATTTGTCTCGCCCGAGGCGAATTGGAACGACGGTGAGAGAACCAGGAGGGTGACGACTTTCGCGGCCGTCCTTGCAGGCCAGAGCGGCCACCGCGGAGCTCTGCAACGCGCTGCCGCGCGACCTCGCGGGCGAGGGGGGTCAAGCGGCCGCTTTCACAGTCGGAGTTGTGTTGCGTGCTCTCGGAGGCCTCTTCTATTGGGACTGGACTCCGAGACTCTTCGCGTGTTTGGCTCTCCTCCGCCATGCGCGTCGAAGACCTTCGTCTTCGGAGCCATGCGTCGGGTCTCTGGCCATGCCGTTCCGATGGGCAGCCGTGTTTGCCGAAGACACACTTGGACGAGCAATCCCTTTGTGACGCCGTGTCAGAAGGATGCGTTGCAGTCCATAGTGTCGATCAGAGCACGACCAGGCGGGCACCAGCAGGGGACAGGAATGTTGGCAGCTATTCCGACCAACGATGACGTGAAGACAAAATCAACACTAAACTCACATGAGATCTCGGCGCTATGGGGCAGGCGGCCCGCACGGGTCCTTGCACTGACGTTCCATTCCCCCTCTTCCGCTTTCACCTACCCCAGACCTCCTCTTAATCTGCGTTCCTACTCCTCCAGCCGAAAGGGATGATGGGATGGGAGTTCCCGTCGAGCCCGATGGTGAAGAGCTCCCACAAGAGCAGGTGCGTGTAGAATCGGAGGACCCTTGAGTCAGCTATCGCCGCCGCCGTGTGGAAGAAGAATGGAAATGCGGTGGAGGATGATGGAGAAGGAAAGAAGGAGGCTCGGGATCCCGCAAATGGGGGAGTATGCCCCAGGGGGTGTGTGAGATCGATCGGTTTGGCACCGAACCGCCTAACACCAGCCGCAGGCAGCTGCCGATAGTTGCGGACAGGTGGGGCATGCGGGGTGCATTTGTTTGCGGCAGTTCGGTGCACCAACGGATCGAATTCATGCCCCCCCTTAGGGTCGCCCCCCCTTGGGTGGATCCCGAGAGGCGCTCTACGTCTTCTTGCACAGCCATTTTAGGGCGCGGATCCCTTGATGTTCGATCTTATGCTGTTCGCCACCCTTCCTTCCTTGCCCCCTGCTCGCCGCCCACCGATGTCCCCCCGTCCCCTAACCTCTGTGCGCATTCCAAGATGTCTTGCCAAGGACTCCTAGATGGCCCGGAGGATTCGAACACGACCCATCAGGCCCCAAGATGAGACCAGAAAAGATAGACACGTCAGTTCGTCCAGGTCAGCCATGGATTGAAGCGACCACAGAATCTACGAAGCACGAGAGAACCCAACAGGGACCCAAGAAAGGCATGGAATACCATCCATCCTCACCCTTCTCGTGTTCTTCGCCACCCCCTCGTGCAAGAGCCAGGGCACGCCCGTCACAGCTCGAGACCACAGCAGAAGTCGGGGTCAGACCATTGGGCGCCCGAAAGGGAGAGTAGCTCATTGTGATTGTGTGCAAACACGCGTTGACGGGTTGAGAAGTGGCCTGCCCAAAGTAAGACTAAACGGCCAGTGCCGCCCACTAGCCCTAGCGAGACATTGGAGAATGCGGGGTATGTCCGACGTCGACCCGTGAAATGAGGTAGAAGTGCGGACCCTCGTTCTTCCCTTCGAGCTCCCCAAACCTTTGAGAATGAATACAGTGGAGACCCATGCCAAGTAACACCCTGCTTGCCTCCAGGGTGCCGTGGGTTTCTTGGGTGTCGACGGTTTTGCTATGGAAAGCGTGACATTCCCACACCAAAAATCAATGGACGTCCTGGGGTCTCAGGGTTGGGTGTCTTGTGGAAGGTTTCTTGTGGACTGGCCTCCACTGTATGATTCAAACATCGGAACGGTCTACAACATACTAAGATAAATCCGGCGCGACCCAAATTAGGGGGTCTTCTTCGTTCCGCAGCAAGTCGAAGCAGCCCTGAGCAATGCAAAGCGATGCAACGCAAACCAGCGCTTCGCATTGCGTCGCAGTGCTTGAATCGTTGTGTGGCATTGCTTGGCACTAGTTTGCATTGTCTGGCTGGGCACTGAGTGGCATTACTTGACTGTGCTTGGCATTGCTTGGCGTTGTTTGGTATTGACTGTTCAGTGCATTGCACTGCTTGGCATTACTTGGAACCGTTGCCTGGATTGCGTGGCATTGTTTGACGTTGTTTGGCATTGAGTGGCGTTGCTTGTCGTTGCGTGGCATTGCTTGTCATTGCTTGGCATTGCTTGGCCTTAGTTGCCATTGCGTGGGATAGCTTGGTATTGCTTGGCGTTGCTGCGCATTGCTTGACAATGCTTGGCATTGTTTGGCACTACGTGGCATTGCTTGACATTGCTTGGTTGTGAGTAGTGTTGCTTGAGACTGCTGGAGTACGTGGTAGTGGTTGGCGTTGCTTGTTGTTGTTGTGTTGCAGAAGTTGGCTGTGCGTGGTTTTTCGGCGTTGCTCAGCATTGCGCGGCATTGGATATGGATTGCTTGGCGTTGCTCGGCATTGCATGGCATTGTTTGGAATTGTGACTTGACAGTTGCGCTGCCTTGGTTGGCAGTGCTTGGCATGTCGGGCATTGCGTGGCATCACGTGGTATGAGTTGGCAGTAGCCTTGCAGTTGATATCGTCTGGCACTTGACATTGCTTGGCATTGCTTGGCATTACTTGGCGTTGCTTGGTGTTGCGTGGCGTTGCCTGGAATCGTTGTGTGGCATTGCTTGGCTCTGCGTGATATTGCCTGACGTGGTTTCACATTGCTTGGCATCGCGTGGTGGTGTATGTCGTTGCTTGGCAGCTCTTGGCTTGTCTTGGCAGTGCTTGACATTGGCTCGGCAGGGCTTCGCCCTGCTTGACATTGCGTAGCATGGTGTTGAGCCATGGCTTGACAGTGGCTTGGTATCTAGTTGTACTGCTGAGCATTGCACTGGAAACCCAGGCAACCCGGGGCAACCCCGAGCGACGTTGAGGACCATTTTGACAAGATTAAGCAACGCCCGCGGGGAAGGACCCCGCACACTGGTTTATTTCAAAAAAACAGTCAGGATATGTTAGGCAACTCCTAGTTGGAGAACGTCCCTCCTCCCCCCCTTCCCATAATCCTTATCTCTCCCCGCTTGAGAGCGAGGGAGAGTAAGAGTGAGAGAAAGAGTGAGGATGCAGGTGGAGGAAGACGTGGAGGAGGAGGGACGAGGAGGAGGATCTAGGTGTCAGAGTGTTGTGGTGGCGTTTAGGTGGTTCCAGGGGGAGGGTCAGGAGAAGAGGGATCGGCAGAGCCAGAGACACGCCCCGCATCCTGCCAGCAGGTAGATGCGAGCGCGGCCCGTTGCACGCTCATCCGACGCAAAGTCCAGAGGGTGACACGAGTGGACGGGATTGACACCGCGGGCATGCGGCCATCGACGTGTGAGTGCAGGAGGGGGGGGGGGCACTGAGGCGAACGAACGCATCTTCCCCTCATATGCGTCTCGACTTGCCCCTTTGGTCGGGAGGGTGTCCCTTGGTCGAAGCTAAGAACCAATGGCCAGTGCACGTGGAACGGTGGGGGGTGGGGGGCACGGGCAAAGCCCTTGGCCTCGGCATCGACCTTCTCCCGCCCGTCCTCCGCTCGCCCGAGTGACGGACAAGTAACGGACAGCACTTCGACACATCGCAGCACTGCAGCCAAAGCCAAGCCTTTCGGCCCACACCGTGGAACGGGAGGCGCCCTTGAAACAGCGACGTGCGCACAGGTTCCAGTCGTCGCCCTTCCAGGGAGGGTCGAACGAGTGTCCATCGTGTGCCGCTCTGGGTCCAAAGTGAAGTTCCGAAGGAGCAGACAGTCGTTGGAGCAGAGGAGGAACGCTAACCATCACGGAAGAACACGGTTCGCAGCCATTGTTCCTCAACAGATGTGTGTTTCAATTGGGGGTATTGCGCGCGGCAAGCGTTGCAACAACTCATCCTCACAACGCCCCAGAATCGCTCACGTGAGGAAGCAGGACGAGGCATTCCTAGACATATCCCTTGACACGTCTCCTGGCAGGTCCCCAGACATGTCCCGTAGCACGCCCTAAGCACGCCCCCTAACACGTCTCCTGGTTTGACCATTCGTTGAGACGTCCCTGAGCACACCCGTAAACACGTCCGTGGACACTCCCCCTTACACGTCTGCAAGAGCGTCACCCGACACGTCCCCTGACAAGTTCCCTAAAACGTCCGCTAGACATGCCCACTGACACGTCACTACTAGACACGTCCCCAGGAATCCCTTTGGTCACATCTCTAAACACGCATTTTCTGACATGTCCCTTGACACATCACTTGGCACGTTCGCTGACACGCCCACCCACGCCGCCTGACCACTCTACTTGACACGTCTCCGAACTCGGCCCTCGGTCTACTTGGCACGTCCCAGACACGTCGCCTGACACGCCCCCTGACTCGTCCCGCAGCACGTCCCCGTACACTCTTCTGGGACACCTCCCGTTGACAAGTTCGTTGACGCGTCTCTTGTCACGCCTGCTGACACGTCGCTTGATAGTTCCGTGGCACCGTGCGCGAACTGGCACGCACCGGATGCGCCTGGATCGGACGCAGCATACGTCGCCGCGCCGTTCGTTCCGACGCGCGGCCTTCCGTCTCGGGGAGGGCGCCTCGGCCACGAGGGCAAACTGCGCCTCGGGCGCGGTGGGTTCGCCGTGGGTCTGCCACGGTGCCGGCGTCGTCTACTTGGGCGCGGGGCGTAGGGTTTGCCGTGGTGTTGGCGTCGTCCAGTTAGGCGCGTCGAGAACAAACGGCGCGGCGACATACTCAAGAGCGTGAACACGCACGGGATGCATTGGGGTGGGCCTCGGGACCAACTATGTCTCTGGATCTGGGGCGCACCATTCTCGAGCGGGCGTGCACCGGAATGGGATCGTCGGTTCTTCAAGACGGGGCTTTGGTGGGTGGGGAATGGGATCACCAGTTCTCTATGACTCGGCGGCGAGCCCAGGGAGGAAGTAAGCAGGGGCGGGCCTTCTCAGAAGGCTCGGAAGTCCCCCAGCCTTCCTGATTCTGCCCCGAAGACACACAAGACTCCTCAGAAGGCGCGAGGGCATCTGAGAAGCTCCGCCGCCTTCTGAGAAAGGCTTCCCCTTCTCACCTCCCCCCCTCGCTCGCCGCCGAAAGACGGGGGTTGGCGACCCTCGGTGGGAGGCCTCGAGCGGGCACGCGCGGGAACGGGATCACGTCCTGTCCAGGGCGGGAGGGCAGGCCTGTAGAACAACCTTGGTCGACACGGTCTTGTGGTGCGCAACTGCCATGCCTGCGACGTCGCGATGATCTTGCGGCCGTGAGAAGAGATGCGCCCATCCCCAAAAACGGCCCGTTCTGCATGAGAGTTTTCAAGATCTGGGCGCGAAGGGGCCCGTGGATCACCCCTGGTCGACATCCCATCGGGGGGGAGTGCCATGCTTGATACATCGCGATGATCATGAGCATGCGTGAGGCTGTGCATGAGTGAGCCCGTGCAGAAGATGTCCCAAATGTGAGCGCATCTGATTGTGATCGAGTCTGAGTACGAATGTGTCGCAGTATGGGTGAATCTGTGTGTGAGTGAGATAGATGTTCTGAGCATGGCTAAATACCCGTATGAGCGTCCATATAATTATATACATCTACATATACATATACATACAGATATATACATATGTATGAGTGTGTCCGAGCACGAGTGCTCTGATTCTCACTGAGCTTGATTATGAGTGACCCTGAGCACAAAGGGTATGAGTATGAGCGCTCTGGGTATGCGTGCGTCTCCTTCTTAAGCGGTTGTATGGTTATGAGTAAGTCTGAACATGATGAGTGAGCCAGAGTGCCAGTCTGCGTGGGAGGAAGGAGGCAGGAGGAGTGAGGTGGATGGTCACTACAAACAAGAGCCACATGCATTGGTAAGGGTTAAGCAACATGAGTATCCCTGAGGAGGTTCCAGCAGCGCTGATTGCGGATTCGCCTTGGGCGGCGTTGTGCTTCATGCTGACGTCGCGGTCCAAAGTAGGAACGCCAACATTGTACAGACAGAGGCGTGGATTGCCACAGTGCTTTAGTGTGTGGGTGGATCCTGCTTCAAATTCATTATGGTTCCGGTGGAGGAGTGCTCCCGGCTCCTACTAGCAGGAGATCAGTTTTCAATCGTGCTAGGGCAACGACCCCTGGTTCATTGAAACATCGCTGTGGGATCACTCTCGAACCGTAGAATCGCGCATTTCGTTATGCTGAGACGTGGCTGGACTGATGCTGCAACAGATGTTGCTCAATACATCTGTAAGGCCACGCTTCTTGGGTGCAGTCTGCACCCATTCAGGGCAGTCCATGGCAGTCCAACGCACTGCTGCGCGCACTGGGGTCCAAGACTCCAACGTTGCGTCATTGTTTGATCGCCCAGCGATTGGGTCGTGTACACTGTTAGAGCGTCACTTGCGTAGAAAACGCACGTGCCTGGTGCATAGGGTGCGGACCTCCGAAGGAGTCCTACCGCTTATTTTCTGTGTTCTGCAGTTCTTTGCACAATGGATGCAGGGATCACATGGCGCAGTATGCTTGAATTCCCCGCGTTCGCACAACCGACTTGATTGCGGCATTTTGGTACAAATCGTGTCCATCTGTTGTTCAGTTATGAGTTGACCATGACGCGCTTAGCATGCAGTGATTGGTCAAGTGTTGATGGGCGCTTGCCAAGCAAACTGTACAGATTGCGCGATCGAAAGTGGTCTCCAGAGCAGGTGTACACAATGGGCGTACTCGATAGCCAATGTTGTCTGAATAGTGTCGTATCCCCAAGAAGTTTCACGGTCGTGCTCATGTGATAGAGTTTCTACGACGCATTTGAGGGTGAGCCAGTGAGGCGCACGGAGTGCCTCGTTGGTTACGGCCCATTTCTCCCACCATATTCCACACGCTCGACGGGGTCACGTGGTTAAGATACAAAGCGGTCTTCAAAGTTGGCAAAGATGTTGTGGCCCGAAACGTGTATCGTAGAGGCTAGACTTTCGACCCCACGCCCATAGCTCACAGCGAAGCACAAACCATCGAATTCAATGTTCTGCGCCGACGCGGCCTCTGCAAATTATGCAGAGCCTTTCAGCATGTGCTGTTTGGGGAACGTCTGCGGGGCAGCAGTTAGTTCCCATCCAAATCAAGAAACAAGTCATGACCGACGAACCACGAATCGCGCACGAATCGCGCGCCACCACGGAGCACGGACAGCGAACTACGAACCACACACCATGAACCGCGAATCACACCGCGCATTGCCAATCACCGACCACTGTTCACCACGCGTGACCCACGCACCACGACCCATGAATCGTCAACCATAGACCACGCACAACGAATCATGAACCAAGAACCTCGCACGGTGCACCACGGATCGCAAATCACGGACCACGAACCTTGCCGAAAGAATCAGAGGCCGCGCACCACCCACCAAGAAGAGCGAACCACGCAGCGCGAACCGCGAGCCAGGAATCACGCACCACGAACCTTGCACACCAGATCACGGGGGACGAATCACGACCACGAGCCGCAAACCGCGAACCACGTACAGTAGGTTCGTGTCGTGTCAACCGGCGGCGACCCCGCCAGCGGCGTTCAACGTTGAACGCCGCGGGCGACCCAGAATCGTTCGATGTGGAACGATTCGGACGTTTCGGAAACGGCCGATCTTTCAAGGTTGAGCGATCCCCGCGGTGTCAGAAACCAACGCCGAAGTCGGCACGACACGAACCTGACGTAACTACCATGAACCACCATTCCACGAAGTTCGATTCCCCGCGAGTTCCGCACCGCGAACCACGGACCCCGAGCCACGCTTCGCGAAGCCCGCGCTTCGGACCGCGGTGCCTTTCCAGCACGCTGCCGCGGGCGCCACACGGGCGCGGCCGCGGGCAGACGACCGATCGAAAGACTGGCGCCGATCCATCCGACGAGATGCCTGCGCGGGAGTTTGGCCGGAGCCAGGGCCGCGCCACGATCGGGCAAGAGATCGAGGCGAGACAGGCCCCGACCGGAGAACGACCGCCACGCGAGGAGCCCGAGGCAGCCGCTTTTGGACTGCCGCGCCATTGCCGCCGCCACAACCAGGGCGTGGCAGGACACACCTCTCTGTGCCTGCCTGCCCCCACCGAAGGAACGAGGAACCGCGATCAAGTCGGAACCCCCCTCCCCGCACGCGAAGAATCGCGCTGGGCCGGTCGGGCGACGCTCTTGGCCCCCAGGGAAGACGACCCCGAGGCCATCGCGGGGCTCTCCCGGGAGGGCGCGGGAGGCGGCCTGGGCCGTCCCCTGGAGGTGCCGTCCGCGGCGGCCGGGCCGCGCACCGAAGGAGAAAGAGCTGCGCAGGCGCAGACTTTCAGAGCTCCGCGCGGGCTGCGTGGAGCGACCACACGTCAGAGTGACCTTTTCGCCGGAGTGGCCTCTGGTGCGGGCCCACTGGCCCCCCCGCGCCATCGCCGAATGCGCTGCGGTAGCAGCGGCCTGCGCGCTGGGGCCTGGCCCCCTCGCGCGCCCCCAAAAGCCGCGCACCAAGGGCCACGCTCTGCCTGGGGTCACTCCTGCGGTGCAGCCGAGCGAATCTGCACACAGGCGAGAGGGCTATGTCGGGCGTGCCCCCCCCCTTACAGGGGGATTTTGACTGAAACATTAAAAATACCCGAAAATACCCCCAAAGGGTGTTTTATATATATATAAAAAAAAAAGGCCCGACTTACGACCAGGTCCAGAGTTGGCCGCCGCCCGCCACCCCGGCCGTGGGCCACGGCGCGACCAAGCTGCACGGCGGACCAGCAGCCCACGCGCGAGGGGCCACGGCGGGGGCCACGGGGCCTCGACCACAGCGAGGGTCGGCGAGCATGCTGCACACAGAGGGGCCAGAAGAACGGCCCGCGCCCACGCCACACGATGCAAAGCACGACGAGGCGGGCCCACAGGCCGCGAGGCGACGCGCTGGGGAAATGAACGCAGCCCCATCCACGCACGAAGGCTCACGACAGCCCGGCATTCCTGACGCGACGTCGCCCCTGGAGCACTGTCGCTTGTAAAACGGTGCAGTTTACCGGCATGAGCAGTCCTCTCAGGATTGGGTCACGATGGTTCTTTGTCGGAAAAAAACAGCAAGAAGAATGAACAAAAGAAAAAGAAATGAACAAAAAACGTTTGGCAAATGACCCAACCATATGCAGTTGTGCGTATTGCAATTGTGAATCGCTTCTTCGGTAGCGCTCCCTATGTGGCCACGGACCCTGTGAGGGGTGTGCAGAAATGGATGCGGCGGACGCATGTGGACGGTGGCACTGGGGCCTTCGGTGGAGCTCCATATGGGGCCACGAAACGGGTGAGGGGTGTGCCGAAATGGGTGTGGGGGACGCAAGCGGGCGGTGGCACTGGAGCCTTTGGTGAAGTTCACTATGGGGTGGCGAAACGTGTGAGGGGTGTGCCGAAATGGGCGTGGGGACAGCATGCAGGCACCCCCACTGGGGCCTTCGGTGGAGCTCCCGATGGAGCCACGAAACGTGTGAGAGGTGTGCCAGAATGGGTGTGGGGACCGCATGCGGGCACCCCCACAAGGACCTTCCTTGGAGCTCCCGATGGAGCCACGAAACGTGTGGGCGGTGTGCCAAAATGAATCTGGGGGCCGCGTGCGGGCACCCCCACTAGGGCTTTCGGTGGAGTTCACGATGGGGTGGCGAAACGTGTGAGGGGTGTGCCGAAATCGGTGTGGGGATCACCTGCGGGCACCCCCACAAGGACCTTTCTTGGAGCTCCCTATGGGGCCACGAAACGTGTCAGGGGTGAGCCAAAATGGGCGTGGGGGACTGCATGCGGGCACCCCCCCTAGGGCCTTCGGTGGAGCTCCCTATGGCGTGCCAAAGTGAGGGAGGTGACTGGAGGAGGCAGGAGGGGAGGGAGGAGGAGCACAGGAGAACGCGGGGACCGTCTTGTCAGAAAGAGGACCCAACACCACAGGATGGTTGGGAGGAAAGAAGAACAGAAAGCAAAAACAAATTTATCCGGGCGAAAGACCCAACCATACGCAGTTGTGAGTAACGCGTTGTGGGTGCCGTTTTCGGTGGAGCTCCTTATGGGGCCACGAAACGCGTGAGGATCGTGCCGTAATGAGTGGGGGAGACGCATGCGGGCGGTGCCACTGGGGCCTTCGGTGGGGCTCCCTACGAGCCACGAAACATTGAACTGGGTGTGGCGGACGCCTGTGGCCGCCCCCACTGGGGCCGCAGATGGAGCTCCCTATGGGGCCACCAAACGCTGTGTTGGGTGTGGCGGACGCATGTGGCCACCCCCACTGGGGCCTGAGGTGGAACTTCCTATGGGGCCACGAAACGCTGTGTTGGGTGTGGCGGACGCATGTGGCCACCCCCACTGGTAGCTTGAGGTGGAGCTTCCTATGGGGCCACGAAGCGCCGTACTGGGTGTGGCGGACGCATGTGGCCACCCCCACTGGGGGCCGCAGGTGGGGCTCCCTCCGGGCCACGAAACACTGCACAGGGTGTGGCGGACGCATGTGGCCGCCCCAATTGGAGCCGCAGATGGAGTTCCCTACAGGGCCACGAAACGCTGTACTGGGTGTGGCGGACGCATGTGGCCTCCCCCATTGAGGGCCGCAGATGAAATTCCCTACGGGGCGACAAATCGCTGTACTGGGTGTGGCGGACGCATGTGGCCACCCCCACTGGGGCCGCAGACGGAATTCCCTATGGGGCCACGAAGCGCTGTACTGGGTGTGGCGGACGCATGTGGCCACCCCCATTGGGGCCATAGGTGGGGTTTCCCGTGGGGCCACCAAACGCTGTACTGGGTGTGGCGGACGCATGTGGCCGCCCCCACTGGGGGCCGCAGGTGAGGCTCCCTCCGGGCCACGAAACACTGCACAGGGTGTGGCGGACGCATGTGGCCGCCCCCATTGGGGCCGCAGATGGAGCTCCCATGGGGCCACGAAGCGCTGTAGTGGGTGTGGCGGACGCATGTGGCCACCCCCACTGGGGCCGCAAATGGAGTTCCCTATGGGGCCACGAAGCGCTGTACTGGGTGTGGCGGACGCATGTGGCCGCCCCCACTGGGGCCGCAGATGGAGCTCCCTATGGGGCCACCAAACGCTGTGTTGGGTGTGGCGGACGCATGTGGCCACCCCCACTGGGGCCTGAGGTGGAACTTCCTATGGGGCCACGAAACGCTGTGTTGGGTGTGGCGGACGCATGTGGCCACCCCCACTGAGAGCCTGAGGTGGAGCTTCCTATGGGGCCACGAAGCGCCGTACTGGGTGTGGCGGACGCATGTGGCCACCCCCACTGGGGCAACAGATGGAGTTCTCTATGGGGCCACCAAGCGCTGTACTGGGTGTGGCGGACGCATATGGCCACCCCCAGTGGGGCTTGAGGTGAAACTTCCTATGGGGCCACGAAACACTGAACTGGGAGTGGCGGGCGCATGTGGCCACCCCAACTGGGAGCTTGAGGTGGAGTTCCCTGTGGGGCCACCAAACGCTGTCTGGGTGTGGCGGACGCATGTGGCCACCCCCACTGGGGCATCAGGTGGAGCTCCCTATGGGGCCACGAGACGCTTTGGTGTGGCGGACTCGTGTGGCCACCCCACCTGGGCCCTTAGGTGGAGCTACCCATGGGGCCGCCAAACACTGTACTGAGTGTGGCGGACGCATGTGGGCGCCCCCATTGGGGCCGCAGATGGAGTTCCCTCTGGGGCCACGAAACGCTGTACTGGGTGTGGCGGACGCATGTGGCCACCCCCACCGGGGCCTGAGGTGGAGTTCCCTATGGGGCCACGAAACGCTGAACTGGGTGTGGCGGACGCATGTGGCCAGCCCCATTGGGAGCTTGAGGTGGAGCTCCTAATGGGGCCACGAAACGCTGTGTTGGGTGTGGCGGACGCATGTGGCCCCCCCCCCCCCCCCCCTGGGGCATCAGGTGGAGCTCCTAATGGGGCCACGAAACGCTTTGGTGTGGCGGACTCATGTGGCCACCCCACCTGGGCCCGTAGGTGGAGCTACCCATGGGGCCGCCAAACACTGCACTGAGTGTGGCGGACGCATGTGGCCGCATGGGGCCACGAAACGCTGTACTGGGTTTGGCGGACGCATGTGGCCACCCGCACCGGGGCCTGAGGTGGAGTTCCTTATGGGGCCACGAAGCGTTGAACTGGGTGTGGCGGACGCATGTGGCCACCCCCACTGGGGCCTGAGGTGGAGCTCCCTATGGGGCCACGAAGCGCTGTGTTGGGTGTGGCGGACGCATGTGGCCACCCCCACTGGGGCCGCAGATGGAATTCCCTATGGGGCCACGAAGCGCTGTACTGGGTGTGGCGGACGCATGTGGCCACCCCCACTTGGAGCCTGAGGTTGAGCTCCCTGTGGGGCCACCAAACGCTGTCTGGGTGTGGCGGACGCATGTGGCCACCCCCATTGGGGCCGCAGATGGAGTTCCCTATGGGGCCACGAAGCGCTGTGTTGGGTGTGGCGGACGCATGTGGCCACCCCCACCGGGGCTTGAGGTGGAGTTCCCTATGGGGCCACGAAACGCTGAACTGGGTGTGGCGGACGCATGTGGCCACCCCCGCTGGGGCCTGAGGTGGAGCTCCCTGTGGGGCCACGAAACGCTGTGTCGGGTGTGGCGGTCGCATGTGGCCACCCCTACTTGGGAGGGGGGGGGGGGGCAGCGGGCGGGAGGAGACGCGGGGACCGTCTCCTCAAAACGATGGCCCAACACCATAGGATAGTTGGGAAAAAACGAAGGTTCACGAGAGGCCCACGGGCCCGCGACCGTTCCGGTGAAAGAGTCTTGCGCACACGCGAGCGACCACCAGCGGGCCAGCAACCTCACGGAGACCAAGTCGGACTGCGAACGCCAGCCCGCACGAAAAAAACCACAGGCGGCCAAGGGCCGCGGGGCGAGGAGATCGACAGCTGAATGTCACCCCAAACTCGAAGGACCACGAGGGGATTCGCACCCGCGACCAAGTCGGAAGTTGCCGCCCATTCAACAAAGCCACGAGGAGCTACAAGGGGGCCACCGGCCACGAGACGGCCAGGTCACAGATTGCACGCCGCCCCAGACATGAGAAACATCGGGGGCGTCACGGGCCCGCGACCACGTTGAGAAGCTGTGCCGCTCCACTCACGAGGGGCCGCGAGTCAGCCATGGGCCACGGAGCGACCAAACCTAAAGTCGAACGCCACCCTATGCGACAACCGCAAATGGTCCATGAGCCCTCTCTCCGCCGGAACAGGCTGGTGACATTTTGTTTTTATTATAGGACCATGCAGTTGCCAGGGTCCCCAATCAGTGCTTTTTAAATCGGGCTCATCGATTGAGTAGTGAGTTGACGTGTGTGGCGAGGTTTCGTTTGGTGTCCGTTCGTGGGCGCCTCGTGGGCGCCTCGTGCACTTGGTGGCTTCACCGCTTGCACCATACAGCTTGCGCCTCATAGGTTCTCTTTTGTTTAGTAGGATTGGGTTCTGCCACGCCCAGACACACACACACACACCCTGGGATTATCTGCCCGCCTCTTCGTCTTGCAATGTACATATGACTTTGCCTCATCGCCAATCCTAGACACGAACTCGTATCATCCCAGCCAAAACGGATTCGAGCCTCCCCCCTACCATCCTCTACCAAAACAATACGCGCGCGCTCGTCAATCAAAACCAATCAATGTTCAAGAACTCCTTGGGAAAACGAGACGAAATGCACACTCGCGCGACGTCGCGCGCGCATCCCGAAATCTTTCAAAAACCGTTGGTGTCGTAAGGAGTTCAAAACCGAATGCCCCGAAGATGTGTAAGAATACACCTGGTGCTGCAGCATCAGTTTTCGACAAGAAAGTCTGCGCGCGCGCTCTTGCGAAAACTATACCGTAGTGTTCTCAACACTTCCATCAACTTCGACCAAGCGGGCCTCTCGCGCGCGCACGTCGAGATCATGCGAACGCAATTGCTCGCGTGATAGGGGGGGCACGATCCCTGTCAGATAATACCATGCGGGCCACTCGGGCGCGTCGGCCGCGCGCGCATGTCGAAATCCTTCCAAAAGAACTTCATCACGGACGCGAGGAAACCATCATCGTCATCGGCGTCATCAGCATCGGCGCCGTCATTCGCCATGCCATGTTCTTCGTCATCATCGTCACCAGCATCGTGTATAACGTTGCCGACGTCGCCATGGTGCCGCGCCCGCCCAAGTCATTGATTGGCACTGAAGTGCCCGGGCGAACGCGGCCGCAGAGATGCATCAGTCATCACCAAGCGGTCACCGCCATTGCTGCCGCATGGCTTTTGTCAACCAGGTTGTGGATGGGTGGGTGGGATGATTTCGCGAGCAATGGACTTAACAACACAACGTCTTACACCATCCGTTACATAACATAGTTTGCATCCATCGATTTTCCCACACAGATACACCACATAGCTTGCACAACGTGTACATACAACTTAGATTTCACCACACAGCTCACACCACATATGTTTTATATTAGTACATACACATAGGTATAGGTAACACGCGCATACGTGTGTGTATGTATAGATGTGCGCGTACACAGAAAAAAACAGGTGTAAGCATATATATATATACACACACATATATACATATATATATACATATATACATCTACGTGTACAAATACAGATACAAAGACACATGCTTAATCATACAAAACATTTTTGTGCATATATACACATATATATACATATATGTGTATATGGTTGTAAACATAGAACGTGGCGATGCATGTATTATAGCACGCAGATGTTACCACATCGATTGCACAGTACAGTGTCTACCACATTGGTTACTACAGACATTGCACCGCATAGCTTCCACCACGTAGCTTGCACCACATACATTTAACCACATGGCTTGCACCACACCCAGCTGACTCCAGCTGTTCCACGACCGCTGAAACGCAGCATTATGGGAGGCAACTGTTCGGGAAGGCAAGGGGGCAGACTTGCTGGGGGCGTCTCGGCGCAGAAGGCTCCAATTCTTGGTTCGCATTCCCATTTTAGGAGCAATTATCGTGGCCGTGTTGGGCAGTCATGGGTGCTTCTTGGACCGTCTTGGAGCCCTCTTGGGCCGTCTTAGAGCTCTCTCGGGGTCCTCGTGAGCCGTCTCGGGGGAATCATGAGTGCCTCTTGTGCCATCGTCGAAAAAGCGAGAACCCCAAGAGCAAAAAGGCTACGGACCATCAGCGGTTGTTACGTTTCGGTGCCCTTTAGGGGCCTCGTGGGGGCCTTTTTGGGCCTTTCTGGTGCCTCCTGAACCTTTGTGGGGCAGAAGGCTCGAAGTGTCGGTTCGTGTTCACCCTCTAGGCCGCTTCTTGGAGCCGTCTTGGGACCTTCTTGGGCAGTTTGGGACGCTTTCTCGGGCCGTCTTGGAGCCCTCTTGGGCTGCCCCCGGAACTTGTTAGGAGCTTGTCGAGCCATCTCGGGACAGTCTTTGTGACGTCTTGAGTCGTCTTGGGATTTCGGAAGCTCGAAAAGGCGAAAACACGACAAACATGGGAAAACAGAAAAGCAATCAATGAGTGTTGCTTCTCGAGGCCCTTTTGGGAAGGCTCTTGGTGCTCATTTTGGAATGTTTCGACGGCCTCGTGGGCCGTCTTGGAGCCATCCTGGGCCATCTTGAGGCCAACGTGGCTCGTCTTGGAGCGACTTGGGCCGTCTTGGAGACATCTGGGCGTCGGGAGCACGAACCTGTCGTGCGTTGCAAAGGATTGTTGCTGGGTGCGAAGAGCAGAGGGGGGGGAGCGTTAGATATGACACGAACGCAACCAGACAGACCTTGACAGCCTTCCACGCCTCGACGTGCACACCGCACGGTGGCGGATAGATTGCACCGCGCACCGCATTGCTTGACCCACGTCGATAATTCCACGCCTCCTCAGTGCAATAACACTGATTGGGGCCCACGCTGGCAAACATGGGTGGTATCGCACAGAGAAAAACGCTGTCGGCTGCTGTTTCGCAGCTTGTCGCTCGCGAGCGCCAAGAAGTTCCAAGAGCTACGCACTGCGCAGCCCGCCCCACACAAAAGTGTTGCGAGCCAGCTGGGGAAAAGGAGCACGCGCCACCGAATCATTGCTTCGCAAGCCAGTCCACACACGAATGCCAAGAGGGGCGCGGGCCAACAAGCGCAGAATCGCTTTTTTGTCCCAGCCATCCTGCGGTGTTAGGTCCTCTTTTTGTATAGGGAGAGGGGGAAAAGAAAAGAGAGAGAGAGAGAGAGAGAGAGGGAGAGAGCGCCCCGCGTTCCTCCTTCTTCCCCCCCCATGCCTCCTCGACCACAGAACCGAACATGAAGGAAGTGCACCGAACATGCTGGCACAAAACTTTGCATTATTGCTCGTTCAGGCCAGTAAGGCAGTAGGAAGTTAATGCCTGTTCTTCTCGCAGCGATTATGAGGCTCGTTGTTTGCAACCCTCTGGCCGCAACTTCGAACGACAGGCTGGAGGAGATCAGTCAGAAATTGCGAGGATGGGGCGTTGGTGGTACTGACGGGTACATGCACATGGGCTGGGCTAGAACCAGCACAGACGACGTATTTAAGCCACCACTTGGGGATGCAAACTGGAGGGGAAAAAAAGAGATGGAAATTTAAAGCGTGTGGAGCCGCACTTCCGGTGGCACGACACATAGACACAAAAGATTTCAGGCGCATACACCGACTGCCAGAAACAATGCAGGAATATTGTTAGCCAGCAAAGAGCTTCACGTGACCACCTACCTACCACCGACGAATTACCGCCACGATTGGCAAATATCACAATCTCAAAGTAGGCGGAAAGGCGCGGCGATATAATAGCATGCGGATCGGTGATTACGGTCGGAGGTAGAATCAACAGCAAGCTGGGATTGCACAGAGGAAGACCACGAGGCCCAGAGAGAAACAGGGCGCTCACAATCGGGCCACGGGCGAAAAACAAACAGAAAGACAGCGATACGGAATTCAGCAGCTTTACACACTGAATGAACTTGCGATTGCGGGAACAGATTACGATTATGGACCATGTCACTACAGCGCGACGGGAACAGCCATAGGTACCAGCCGCGTTGCAATCACGGTGGCCGGATTACATGCGGTCAGGAGCCGTGCAATTGTCAGAGCTACTTCGAAGAGGCCACACGTGGTCAAGAGCAGAGGGACAGGGACCACATACTAATAGGGATCGTGCTGCATGTGCCTGAAGCAGAGATTCCCCCAACCCAAAAGGATCAGGAAGTGGTAGACACAGAAGCGCTCACGGAGTGCATGAGGGGCGGCAAGATGCGCGGCGAGTCCTTTCAAGAACTCGAGGAAAAGAAACTGGAAGCGGGAAGGGAGGACCGGGAACCGATCTTGTCTGAAGCCACACCACATAGCGCTTGGAGAATGTGGGAAGAAGCTGCGAGAACGGCAAAAGCGGCGGCCTAGACGCTTTTTCCGCGGCGGCCCAGACGCTTTTTCCTTGAGAGAAGGACACCTCGAATTGCAATAAAAATGAAAAGAATGGGAGAGAGCGTGGTCGAGGTTCAGTCGCAGCAAGAGCATTGCAGCACTTGGCTGAAACATTGGCAGCCGCTTTGAAGAGGCGGAACAGGCGAGAAAAGCGATGTTGGCGCAAGCAACCTGGCAAGCTTACGAAGCCAACAACCCCAGCGAGGCGCACCGATTCAGGATTGAATACTGGAGCAATGGCAGAGGACCGAAGAAGCTGTACCCTTACTCTCCACTGGCTTGGCAGGAATCTTACGGCCGGCAAGCAGAGCTGGCAAAACGCCCATGCGATGGGAGGACTAGCAGCAGAAGGCACGAGCTTGGAATCAGTTGTAGATAGGGCGCGGACATCAGAGCTACAATTGGCAGTTGAAGATAGGGCGCAAACAGTTGTAAGTAGGGGGGACACGCCTCAGCTACCAGAAGGCGCGGACATCAGAGCTGTAATTGCCGAGGGCAAGCAAGACATGCCGAAGTAATGTAAGAAGCCGGCAAAGAGGAGAGCCGACCCACAGTGGGGAGCTATGGTAGAAGTGAATTGCACGATTCTTGACCCGATGGTGAATTAAGTTAGGAACGGCTAGAAGCGTTGAGTAGGAAGACCGAGGAGATGAAAACCAGAGCAGCAGGGAAGAAGGAGGACAGAGAGGAGATATCCAAAACGGTTCGATCTTCAGACATGCGAGACGAAGCGCTCTGCTACACAAGGTGGACGACGGGTAATAAAACATTATAGAACAGAGCGGAGGACAACCGTGGAGCAACACCTCGCGGTTCAGGATGTATCATTGCACCATGTGGGGCGGCATGCAGGCGCAGGACTGGGAACAAAGCAGGTTGGGAATGCAGAGATCCCGCTTGCCTGGCAAACTAGACTGAACGACGTCCCCACGCCGCGCAGGAAAGCAGAACTGACCCCTCTGGATCGGCACAGATCGCTTTCGCTTGCAGGAGACAAGCCCAGCGGGAAGGACGGGGCAGGAGGAAAGAGAGTGATGCACGCAAATTGTTCCACGGGGATGGCACGGCGCAGGGGGGCACCCACTAGAGAACAGGCGCCAAGGTAGTCACGTTGAGCACAAGAAGGACTCAATGACAGATGCGGACGCGCACTGCAGCGACATCGCGGAGAGCAAAGGGTGCAGGAGCCAATTGAATACACAGTAATGACACTTGTATGGATGCGTTTGCCAGCGCTTACTCACCACTAATCGCCGTTTCAGCGTGGGCGACGTCAACGGAGAGAGACATGTCATTCGCAATGCAAGCCGTTAGTTGCACGACCACGAATGTGGAGTCGGCGGTTGGATACATGCATCCGCGAGACAGGGGGCGCAGATGGGTTGCACACTCTGTCCAAGTCAGTTCAACGACACATGCACACATGCAGCATCCACGCTAACAAATGGAGGCAGGAAGAGAGAGAGAGAGAGAGAGAGAGAGAGAGAGAGAGAGAGAGAGAGAGAGAGAGAGAGAGAGAGAGAGAGAGAGAGAGAGAGAGACAGAGAGAAAAGAGAGAGAGAGAGAGAGAGAGTGAGAGAGAGAGAGAGAGAGAGAGAGAGAGAGAGAGAGAGCGACGAGGACCAAATTCTGCACGATACGAAGCTTCCGACAACGGGGGGCGAATACGATTTGGATGTAGGTACGTTCATGGACGAGATCGATACGCGGGCGAGTACGATCAGACAGGGGATGAAGACCAGGAGATCGCGAAACCGCCCAACAATCTGACTCGATGATTCGCTCGCACAATCGAGAAAAGAGAGTGGAACAAAACCTCTGGGACACAAAAGTAAACTTCTTTTTCCATGGGGCGATCGGGAAACGCGACGACTACCAGACTGCCGCGACGGATGAAGACATCGGCATGAGCCACCACGCGAGATGCGAGCACCAGGGCCGCGCGCCCCGGGAGATCCGGGACTTGGAGGAGAGACGCAGAAAATATGTCCACCGATGAGAACTGCTCTGAGACAGCGCCAGAGCCGCTGGGGACCAGAGGAGACCGCAGACCAGGTCAAAAACAACATGTCCATTGCACCTGCGCTGGGAACTGGACTCCGCGGGCTGGCGGCGCGCGCCCCCCCCCCCCCCGACAGATGCAGGGATGCACTGGGAGGAAGAATGGGGGAAAACGGGCTGCGCGAACCTTGACGGGGAATAAAGATGCCACGGCGCCAAGAGCGTTTTCAGGGATTGGGGCCTGGAAAGATCCAAAGTAGCATTGGGTGCGTTGCGACTACGGCGGCGCCGACAATGGGCGCCGCACCCGGGAGGCCACGCGGACGCGCGCTGGCAGCTGCGCTTGGGGGGGCTCAATTGGACGGGGGGGAACGTGGAACGCAGCGACCTTCATTGACGGGAGAGCACGCGCGACTTCCACGCCTCGGGCCAAGCAGGTCTTGGAGGATGCCATGCAACTAACGGGGGGCAGCGAGGATGTGGAATTCTGCTTCGGGGGGCGCAGCATTCACGTAGCGATATTCACACAAGGCGCCAGAGGGTGGGAATGCCAGGTAGGCGCAGACGCAGGAATACGAAAGCGCGCAACAATACATTGAAACGAGAAACACCTGCAGCTGCAGAGGGGAAGGGATTCATCATGGGGGAGACGGAGGGAGGAGGTGGACAGAGGTTTGGGGCAGCAGCGGCCCGAGCGGCCCAGGAGACACAAGAGAGAGAGAGAGAGAGAGAGAGAGAGAGAGAGAGAGAGAGAGAGACCCTCCTACCCCTTGCTCGCTAGTGACGAACCAGAGCTCACGGTGTCTCAGTACATCTGCGAATAGGAAATTTGCCGTGGACCGCGTGCGATGAGCGACAGGGGTCCACGGACTGCGCCACAGGGAGCACAGTTGCCGGGGGCACCTCTTGCAAGAACCCTTCGCACTCAGCACGGACAGCTGCAGCCTGTAACCACAGGGGCGCAGGGCCTCCTCCGAGTTTCCGCATCGCGCTCGGCCACGCCGCCCAGCGCCTGAAGGAGCAGCACGCGCAGAAGAAGGATAACGCGGGGGCGGAAGCGACCTGGAGATTGAAAAGACGCGGGGGCGGGGCCGACATCGGACCCCAGAAAACCATAAAGGGGAAGGGCAAAGAGCGCCAACGGGCCAGGGGGCGGGGCCTACTCTCAGACGGCGGCAGGCAGCGTAGGAGATGGGGGCCATGGAGACAGAGGGCGACAACCATTACAAAGACTACCAGATATCATTGCCGCGGCCAAGGCCCAAGAAGCGCAAGCGAGATCAGTGGCTCCATGCGCGGGAACACCGACTTCTGCAAATAGAAAGGAAACCGCCCCTTTGTTCGGCGGGGGGCTCGGGGCGGCAAACTGCGCAGAGTGGGGCCTTGAAAGAAAACATGGCCCTCAGCACGCGCAAGTGGCGATATCTGTCGCAGAAGGCCCGCAGGGGCTCGCAGGGGACCTGGCAGTGAGAGTGGGCCAGGAGAAGGAAAAGGAGAATGGAGATGGCCAAGAAAAGTACCGACCGACTGGTCGACGATGATCAGCACCAGCAAGATGGGCCCGACGATTATCACGGCGAGCACCCCCGCGTGCAAGGCGGCGGAAGCACGCGGGGGGAAGACGGGCGCCTCGGAGATAATGGACAACGCACAGAGCACGGGGAAGATCACGCTAGCAGACAGCCCAGCGCCTCAGTTCAAGGCCGCACCTGGCGGCCGTAGAAGTAGAAGGGGGTGCGGAGAAGCTGGGCAGATTCCGAGGGCATCGCCTTCCACTGGCCCGCCCCCCATGTTTGTCTGCCGCTTGCCCCCCATCCCTTTGTCTCTCCCCCGCGCGTCCTCTAGCCAGTGGCAGGGGCCCTCCTCCCCCCATGGCCCCCTTGCCCACGCGGTTCCCCCTCTACCCTTGGCCCAGAGGGAATGGGCCTTGGGCGTGGACCCAGGGGGGAACGCGGCGGGGAGGCAGAGGAGAGGGCGAGCGCCGACGCGCGCCCCCCCCCCCGCCGCCGCCCGCCCACGGGCGCCGCAACTTCACGCCCCCCCCCCCCCTTCCCCCCCTTCGGGAGAGCCCCCCACCACCGCCGCCGCCACCACCACCACCACCACCACGCCAGCGCTTGGAGGACCCCATCGGCCCCGCTCTCGCTCTGCTTTTGAGCCCCCCGCCTTTTTCTTCGCGGGGGCCGCGGGCGCCCCAGGCAGGCCTCTGCGAGAGCAGGGCCCGCGTTCACATCTCAGCAGAGGCTCGTGGAAGCCCGCGGCCCCCCGTGCAGGGGCGGCCCTTCGGACCCGGCCCCAACGGGCTTAACCCTTGACCCCCTTCCCCCCGCCCCTGCATTTGCCCTCCGCATGTCCGCCCGTTCGGCGCCGCCGAAGGCGCCAGGGGCGACGTTCGCGCGCGCCCCCCCCCCGCCCATGTCGGCGCACCCCTCGCGCGCTTCGCGACCCCACAGGGAGCTCCACCTCGAGGCCCCGGCGACGTCATTCGCACGCGCCCACCCCCCACCCCACCCCCACCGATGTCGAAACACATTGTTTCACGCGCTTCGTCGACGCACCCCTCACACACTCCGCACCTCACAGGGACCTAGTGGCGACGTTCGCACGCGCCCCCCCGCCCATCCCCCCCCTCCCCCCTGCGCAATTTCGGCGCACCCCTCAAAGTTTCGCGGCCCCATACAGAGCTCCACCTGAGTTCTCAGTGGCGACGCTCGCACGCGTCCCGCCCACCGACGCGGCGCACACCCCACGCACCTGGTGCCCCCATAGGGAGCTCCTCCGAAGGCCTCAGTGGCGACGCTCGCATGCGTCTCACCCACCAGTCGGCACACACACACACACACACACACACCACGCGCTTCGTGCCCCAATAGAGAGCTCACCGAAGGCACCCGCGGCGACGTTCGCATCGACCATTGTGGAACACGCCCCACGCGCTTCGTGGGCCCATAGGGAGCTCCATCCAAGGCATCCTAAGGCCCCAACGGCGACGTCAACATGCGTCTCCTCCACCCATGTCAGCACACCCCATCATATGCTTCGCGGCCCCATAGGGAGCTCCACCAAAGGCCATTTTGGCGACGTCCGCATGCGTCCCCCCACCGATGTCGGCACACTCCTCCCACGTTTTCTGCCTCTATTGGAGCCCCACCGATGGCCCCAGCGGCGACGTTCGCATGCGCCCCCCCTCACCCAACCAATTTCGGCACACCCATGACACGTCGCATGGCCCCATAGGGAGCTCCACCGAAGGTCCTGATGGCCGCGCCATTCGCGGCCCCGTAGGGAGATCCACCGAAAGCTTCAGGTGCGACGCTTGCATTCGGACCTGGGCCCCATTTCCCGAGCATTTTCTTGGGGTGGAGGACTCAGAGTGAAATGCATATAGGCTCTTGCACTTCGAAATTCAGTCCGTATTGTGGTTCACCTTCTGCAGATTCAAACTTCGAAACTCAGGTGAAATAACATTTCAAATTTCACCCTTTGCCCTCCACCCAAAGGAAATGCTCGAATATCGGCGCACCCCTCACACGCGTCGTGGCCCCATGGAGACCTCCGTCGAAGGCCCCCATGGCATAGTTCGCCTACGCGTCCTAGAGCATTCCTTACCGGCACGCCCCTCGCGGGCTTTTCGTGGCGCCATATAGGGAGTTCCAGCGAAAATTGTCCTTTCAATTGCGGCACGCACAACTGCAAATGGTTTGAAGTCGGGCATGTCCCTCTACGGGAGGAATATTCAAAAATAGACCAAAAAATCTGGGGACGATTTTGTAGTTATTTTTGAACATTTAGAGGGCATTGTTGGAGCATGTTTAATTTGTCGCCCATAATCCCCCTGTAGGGAGACCGGCCCGACCTAAAGATGGTTGGGTCCTTCGCCTGGGTGATTCTTGCAAGCCAAAGCGACGACCGCGAGAAGCCAGGGGCGAGACAGCAAGGAGGCCACTGCAGGTCAGGCCAGCCACGGGAGCCACGAGGGGCGGCAGGCCACAGGCTAGGCACAACCGACTGCGCATCTGCAGGCCGCGGGACCTCGAATCACGGATGCCGCTCTCTGCATCCACGGAGGCCACGAGGCCACGAGGATAGCCGGCTCCAATCCGTAGATAGGGGCACGAGCAATGACATAAACATAAAAACTCGGAGGCCCGCGCGGATTTCTCAGATCCGCGCTGGACCCCCTCTGGCGGCGCCTCCGGCGCCGCCCCTGGCGGGCTCCGCGCGCCAGGGAGGGGGGTCCAGCGCCGATCCGAGAAATCCGCGCGGACCTCCGAGTTTTTATGTTCATGCAATTTTTCGTCCCCCCAGTAAAGCAAGCTCGGCCGTACCGCGAGATCGAAAATCGATGCCCATCTTCCTGGACGAATTTGGTATGGTGATTGACGCATCAGTGTCCCCACCAGTCCACAGGAGTTGCCCGAAGGAGGGACGTAGGTAAGCATGTGCTGAAGCAAGAAGGCCAGCATTTGTGAAATTGAACCTCGGGGAGTCTGGTGGAGCCGTCCTGGGGCAATCTGATTTGGGGGCCTTCTAGAGGGCCATCTTGGAGGCTATCATTTATTAGATCGCATGGAAAGAATTACCTTCACATGGGTTGGCTGGAGGGGGCTCGCTGGGAGGATTGGCCGGATTCTCAGGGGTTGGCCGGGGCGGTGGTTGAGTTTACCGTTGCAGTGGGAGTTGACACCGTCGCGAAGAGTATACGAAGTTTCCCCATTGGAAGCGATATTGCCGAATCGCCGTCCTGATTATCCGCAATGCCCCAGGCACTCTCATATTGACCCTCTTCGTCCTCCTCCCGCGGCTTGCTATTTTATCGTAGTCCTTTCTTGCTTATTCCCTACCTAGGCTCTGCCTAGAGGGTTCTTACCGTGTTCTCTTAAAGGGCCGGGCAGTGTAAAGCGCCCCGGGCGGTTCCCCCAGGATCCGCCCCGCGGTTCCCCCAGTCCCCTGGTAGCTTTAGCTTTAGCTTTAGCTTTAGCTTTAGCTTAGTTTTAGCGTAGCGTTCGCTTAGCTTTAGCTTAGTTGTATCTTAATTTTAGATTAGCTGTAGCTTAGATTTAGCTTAGTGTTAGCTTAGATGTAGCTTAGCGTTAGCTTATGTTTAGCTTAGCTATAGATTACTTTCAGCTTAGCTTCAGTTTAGCTTTAGCTTAGCTTTAGCTTAGATGTAGTTTAGCTTTAGCTTAGATGCAGCTTAGGTTTAGCTTAGCGTTAGCTTAGCTTTGGCTTAGCGTCAGCTTAGCTTCAGCTTAGTTTTAGATTCGGTTTAGCTTAGCTTTAATTTAGTTTTAGCTTAGACTCAGCTTAGTTTCAGCTTAGCTTTAGCGTTAGCTTAGCTTTAGCTTACCTTTAGCTTAGATTTAGTTTAGCTTTAGATTAGCTTTAGCTTAGTTTTAGCTTAGCTTTAGCTTAGATTTGGTTTAGCGTTAGCTTAGCTTTACTGTTACTACGAATGCTGCTTTCCTAGGGGCTCCAACTCCTAGGTAGGGTCGCACTGGGATAATCTTTCATCGTCCTCAAGCTTCTTCTCCCGAGTCATCTTTCTCGTCCTGCTTCCTCCCTCGCTCTCTGTGCGTCTGCGGGGGGTAAAGGGGCGTGGGCGTGGCAGTTTCGGTCGTCCTGCTTCCTCCATCGCTCTCTGTGCGTCTGCGGGGGGTAAAGGGGCGTGGGCGTGGCAGTTTCGGGCTCTGGCCGTGTGCAGCTCTGTCGACGACACGCCCCAGCTGCTGGGCCAAAGCTTCGTGCACAGGCTCTACACAAGTTGCACAATGGATTGGTTCTCCTCCCCCTCCTCCTCCTCCTCCTCATCCTCCTCCTCCTCCTCCTCCTCCTCCTCCCCTTCCCCCTCCTCCTCCTCCTCCTCCTCCTCCTCCTCCTCCTCCTCCTCCTCCTCCTCCTGTCCAAGTGTTGGCATCATGTATGATTCGAGCTACGCTGGCGTCACGCTGGCCGGCCTCCAGCATCAGTGGCCCCCACTACGCACGCGCGCACGGAGCCACAGGTCCGCTACGACACGCGTCCGCGCATAGAGAAAATCAGCGCCATGGTAAGGGATGGGAGGGAGGGTTAGGACGTCAGATGTGACGCGAGCGCACATAGCTTGCCCTCCCCCTCTTACCCCTTCACGCTCCTGCTCCACCCCTTACGCTTGCTCCTCCTTTTTCTCTCCCCTCCATTCCTGCCCGTCCCCGCGGAGGCAAACGGATGCGGCGAAGGAGGATGAGGAGGAGAGGGGAGTTTTTGCTAGGAGCTGCAGGCAGCACAAGCATCAGGAAACCTGAGATTGAACGCCTGGTGAAACAGACACGGATCACGAGGAGATCCGACCACCCCCACTGCAAGAGGAGGTTGAGGGTGTAGGGGCACTGTGCCCACTGTACCCTTCACCCCAGGAGCTGATTCCGCACCTGGGAGGCAATCCCTTCCTGAGGCGCTGCAGCGAAGTGTACTGCGCCTTGACAAGATCATGTCGACCATATTGGTCGACTTCACACAAACCTGTTAGAAAACCAGGATTCGCAGAGGACGTGTACCGTCCGTGTTTACTACAAAAGCAATACGAGCCTTTCTCCCACAAGTCGTGGGAGGTGTGAAGCATCTTGCCAAGAAATCCCCTGCCTTCAAGACGCCTGGGCGGGTGCGATCCACAGACAGTCCTGAAAAGAGCCTCATCTATGGGCGGAAGCCTTAAAAACTTATCCGAGAGCACAACAGCTCCTGGCCTCCTTCCTCCACCTCCACCAGACCCCCACCCCTTTTTGCCACGCCCCCCCTGGTGAAACAAGGGGGCCTGGCCTTCAACCCCAGCTTCTGCAGCAGGAGGCTCTTGGGCGGGACCGGGGGGGCGGGCGGGGCAGGCAGTCCTCAGGTAGGCCATGACGGATGAGCTGCTGGAGAGGACCAGCTTGCCACACCTGAGGCGACGCCAGCCCGCACCTATGGCCTGAAAACGGTGGGAGGAGGCTGCCGCTGCCGCTGCCGCCTCGCGCCTCTTAATCCGCCTCTCATCGGGAGGGACTGGCACGGGCTTGACCTCTCGGAGCGGCACACGAGGACATGAGGCAGCAGCAATTGACAAACTCGCATTGCGGAGAAGAACCGCCTCAGCCTTGGCGACGAGGTCGAGAGCTCTCTTGCAAACATCAGGGGCGATCTGGCAAAGCTCGCACCTAGAGTCCGCAAGGCCGTCCGCTACTGAGTTGATGAAGATAGCCCCAGGGGGGGCACCTGCAGCCAGCCTCTGAAACTTAGTCTCATCTTCGGCCAAGTGGGACGGCACATGCTGCAGCTCAAAATTGCCTGAACGCACGTGCAGGAGAGCATACAGCTCATGCCACAAATCCGCGTGCTCTAATTTAAAACAGTGGTGTCTCCCTTTGCTGAGGGATGGAACATGATTGATGTGATCACACCAGATAAAAAGATCCGCTGAATGGTCGACAGCCCTAACGCACTCGACAATAGCACACAACTCGGCCCTCGGCACAGACTGCTTAGGGCTGTCGACCACACCGGTGCACCCCGAGTCCCAACCTAGGCCATCAAGACCTTCAGGATCCAGGCGTGCACAGGCCCAAGACACCAGCCGAAGAAGTGAGCTCTTTGACCAAATGCCCCCTGAGCCATCGACCCCATAAATGCCCCCAGGGAGGTGCGTGCCCTCAGGCCGTCGAATCCAGACATGGTCCTGGGACGAGGGAGGAGGAGGGAGCTCCAACCAAGCAAGGGGGACCAGTCCACGGCACCAGAACACTGGCAGCTACCAACCTCCTGGAGGGCTTCGGGGATCAGCTGGTTGGTGGCCACGACTTCGGGCGGGGGGGGCTGACTGCCTACTTGGAGAGCCCAAGCCTCATCATACGTGTTGCACTGGCAGCTCCAAAATCTATGGGAGCTGGTCTCCGAACCGCCTTGCACCTCTGGCAGTCCGGATCCGAGCGGTAGCCTGCCTCGAACCTACGCTGCTCAGTCCAATAGCCTCCACAGGCAATGAGACGGACCATACTCGCCATCGCGCGGTTATCATCGGCTTCCAGCCTGGAGGCAAGGGAGACTACATGCTGCCACCAGACCCCAGCTTCAGAGCCAGCTCCATCAAGGTGCTTCGCCGCTCGCTCCCAAATCGAAGCCTCCACAGAGGCCTCGAAAGCATCAAGAAGGCAGGAGGGGGGAGCAAGGCCGGCATCTTGAAGGGCCCATTCGTCACCGTTGGGCTCCACCAAGCTCGTGATCGACGGGCAGCTCCAGCCGAGGTCCAAAATTGAGGCTTGAAAAGCACCTAGGGGCCCCCGAACTAAATTCCAGCCTTTTTTCACATGCTCGAGAGATTCCGACCACACCGCATCGATACGTGCAACTAGCTCAGGGGACCGAAAAACTCTAGCGAACCAAGCTCCGACGAGACGCCTGATGTACATTATAGCAGGGTCACGGCTAGAGCCCAGACTGATTCGAATAGCCGTGGTGGCGCAAGAGCCTCTCTGCGGGCACTTACTGCTCAGCCGCGCCTGTCCACGGAGCTGCTTGACCAAGCTGGGGGCCAGCCCATGGACTTCAGGGGCCCAGACAGCTTTCGGAAAAGCGTTGGAAAGGTACAGCTTCGAGGACTTAGGAGAGGTCCTAACTAGACCAGCAATCTTGAGAGCCGCACGCCTGCCCTTCAAAAATCGGGCTTTCCTAACCTTGACCGACCTGGAGGCGCCCATGGTCGTGTCGTGGCCCAAATCTCGGGCCGCGGTGGCCTGGCCTAGCTGAGGAGCTTCTCCCCAAGCTTCCTCCGCCCAGCCGGCTAGCTTGCGGCGGAGGCTGGCCGAGGAGGCCATCAAATAACAGGAGGAGGAGGAGGACGAGGAGGAGAAGGAGGAGGAGGAGGACTAGGAGAAGGAGGGCGAGGAGGAGGAGGAGGAGGATAAAGGGGAGGAATTGTAGGACGAGGAGGAACGAGGCAAATGACGGAGTTTACGAGAACGGAGGAGGGAGGTACGGAGGATGTGGGATTGTTTGAACGTGCTGGCTTGCGCACGGCGCACTTCGCTGCACCAGCGTTGCTTGCAAAGATTTTGCCAAGTAGTTCGTTCGGTGTGCCAGACTGCGTGTTGCGAGCATCTGATTGCCAGCGGTGTTGCCAGGATGCCAGGAAGCCTAGTCCGAGCGTGCGGGCCCGCTCCCAGTACACAAAAGCAGTGCGAGCGTGTTTCTCTTGATGAGCGTCCCGCTACAGTTCCCGTACGTCTCCCCTCCAGTGTCATTCTGGAGCGTCGTGAACGTGCTGGCTTGTTTCCACTGCACTTCGCGCTGCCAGCGTTGCTGCCAGGACGCGCATGCCAAGCGTGCTGGCTCGAAGGAACCGCGCATCGAATTACCAGCGCTGCCGGCAGGAAGCTCACTCCGAGCGCGCCGGCTTGCTTATGGTGCCTTTCGCATGGCCAGCATTTCTGACAAGGATTGTGCGAATCAGCTCACTGCAGGAGTGCCCGCCTGCACTTGATGATCATCACGCTGCCAGCGTTGATGCCAGGAAGCGCGCTCCAATCGTGCCGGCTCGCGGGCACCGCACATCACATGGCCAGCGTTGTCGGCAGGAAGCTCTCTCGGAGCGCGCGGGCTCCCTTACGGCGCACCTCGTTGCCAAGAGGCTCACTGTGCGTGCCCGCTCGCGCGCGATGGTCATCGCGCTGCCGGCGGTGGCACCAGGGAAGTCAGTGCCAGCGTGCCCGCTCGCTTCCAGCACGCCTCAGGTTGCCTAGGACGGTTGGCCGGGGTTGGCCAGGGGGAACGGCGGTGGCAATTCTTAAACCAACAGTCCCATCAGATATGGTAACAAAGATGGCCACGCGTATAATGCTCCCCCCGTCCTGTCGGAGCCAGACTAGCCATATTGGGGCCCTCCTGGGGCTCTTTTGCGCGATCTTGGTGCCATTTCGAGGCCCATCGGAAGCTAAAAGGCGATAAAGAATTGACCGCCTCAGGTTTGAAAAGGATTTTGGTCTCTCGGGAGCGTCCTTGGAAGGCTCCGTGGCTACTTGGAACCGTCTGGGGGCGGTCTCGGGGTTTCTTGGAGGCATGTAAGAGGCTATATCGGGCCACTGTTGGCAATATTGTAACAGGTTGGACGCCAGGTTGAGCCGCATGATGCCATCTTTTGAGCCATATGGAGCAGTCTTTTACGCTCCAGTGCGTCGCGACCCCCCCTCCAGACCCAGGGGGGAGTGGAGACGGGGAGGGGCAAACCCCTCTGAGGGGGAAGTGGTTTAGCAGAACGAACTCGTCAAGCCATTAATGTCCAGGTGGGTGGTGGGATTAGAGGAGAGGAGACTACAAGTGAGCGGCCGTTGTGGAAAAACGCAGGCCACCCGCGCCCTCCGATTCGCAGCTTCAGCTAAAGCCCGCCATCACACCAGCGCTGCGTCCAGCGCGCGCCCGCGGGATGGCTTCGTTCACAAAGGGCTCGCAAAAGGCGCCTTGATGTACCCCAGCTTCTTGCCTAGAAATGGGATGAATTCACAAATCGCTTCGTCACACCATTGTTATGGCACGCGCAAGTGTTCGTTGTGGTCTTCTTGCTTCCAGGACAGTGCATCTACCACGACTCGAGCCTGCAACGCAATTGGCCAAGATGTTATGTATGCAGTTCGTTTGTGTTCGCGTGCGACTGACCTCGAATCTGAGGCTCTATCTGGTACCATTCCGGGCGATGCTGCTTCATGTTGTTGGATTGACATGTGTTATGTTTTTGTTGGGCATTCCGTGCGTGTATGCCCGTAAGTAGGCAGACTGGACGTAGTGAGTGGCCAATGTATGGAAGTCCCCACCATGGCCCTCTCAAGTGACATCATTTTTGGGGCAGACGGTGTGTTCCCTAGCCGTATCAGGTTTTCGTCTGTGTGCGTTCTTTCGTATTCATTATGTTTGCTCCTACGCACCCCTCCCAAAATCCGCGTCATCCGGATCTCCCCCCCTCTCGTATCCGAATGATCTTCGTTCGGCCCTTCCTTATCCTCGTCCTTACCCCGCTGTGGCCGCAGCTTCGTTCAGGCGGGCACCAGCGTCAGCGGCGGAGGATGGGCCAAGGTGACGCCCGCACCCCTGCAGCTTTCCTCCGCGTGGCAGTCAAGGACACCGGCACAGTCAATGTTTTCTACTGTTGTGCCAGTTTGTCATGTCTAGTTGTGATCGTCGAGACCACACCTCCCCTTCTCGGGGCCAGTAGCAATCAAGAATGAGTGCAGCCTGGCACGAAGCAGCCAAGTGACCATCGGCCCAAACTCGCGCGCTGGCCCGCCTGGGCTGTGTGCGGGGCCTCTCGTGGCGGGCCGATGCCAGCGAACCAGGGCGCTCGCGCCAATCCGTGTGCTGGAGGTCGCGTGCAGCTCACTCCTCGCCGCGCACGCGGCCGCTTGGCAGACAAAGGGCAGCGTGGAGATGCGCGAGTTTGAAGGCCTTCCCTGCGTCGCCGAGCGCCCGGTCAGGGCGGCGGTGGCCATCGTGGCGGAGCCCCCAGCGCAAGCCAGAGCCGGCGACTGCCGCGCCCGCCGCCGCTCGCAGCTGGCGGCGGCAGGGCAGGCGCGCTGGCTTGACAGCCGAGGCGGAGGCTGTACAGTGGAGGCCCACGCCAAGAAGCACCCTGCTTGCCTCCAGGGTGGCCTGGGTTTCTCGGGTCTCGATGGCTTGAATTGGAGAGCGTGACGTTGCCACACCAGAATTCTGGGGGACGTCCTGGGGTCCCAGGGCTGGGTTTCTTGAGGAAGGTTCTTGTGGTCGAGCTCCTACTGCATGAGGGCGGAGGTGGACGGGCGGGACCAGTGAAGGAGGGCGACGCCACGGAGACCGAGCCGTTGCCGCCCCACGGCTGCGCCGACGCGCTTCTGGTGCGCCGCTCCGCGCCATGGGCTGGCAGGGGGAAGTGCTCCGAAAGGGCAGGGGCACGGGCGGCTTCACCTCGGCGGAGGAGCTGTTCATCGAGAGGAAAAACTCCACAAACACTAACTTTTGGCGCTCCGTGCGGATCTCTTGGATCCGCGGTGGCCCCCCCGGCAGCGCCTCTGGCGCGCTCCGCGCGCCAGGCAGGGGGGTCCAGCGCAGATCCGAGAAATCCGCACGGAGTGCCAAAAGTTCATGTTTAGGTCGGGCATGTCCCCCTACAGGCGGATGTCTTACGAAAAATACCCCAAACAATTCAAAAATAGTCTCACACACATACACATATAGATATATATGTATATATATACACATGTGTATATATATAACCAAAAAAAGCGTCCCCAGACTAGCTGTTGACTATTTTTGAGCATGCCTCCTGTAGAGGGACGCGCCCGATTTAAGTTTATGATGATGGTGCTTGTTCTTCCAGTTCAGTAGTCCCCGGGAGGGCTTGCAGCTGCTCTGACGCTTCTCTCAGCATCGCACCTCCCGAAGGAGCCGCAGGGCCGGAGCTCCTCGAGGCGCTGCCCGACAGCCCGACGGTTAAGTCGGGCGTGCTCCCCTACAGGAGGAATATGCCAAAATAGTCAAAAAGATAATTTGGGGACGACAGTTTGACTATGTTTGATCATGTTTGGAGTATTTATTAACTATTGTGAAGTTTCGCCCAAAATTCGCATGTAGGGGGACATGCCCGACCTAACCCGACGGATGGCGTGCACGGGCTGCTCCACGCAGCTGGTGCAAGGCTGCGTAAGCAGCTCGCCGGCGGGGTGCTGGCCTGCCAGCCCGCGTACCACGGGCCGCCACGCGCGGGCAGCGCGCTTTCCGAGGGCCGGCGGGTGTCTTGCAGCTCGCCTTGAGTGGGGCACGCCCTTTTACAAGAGGGATATTCGAAAATCGTCAAAAATAATCGGGGAAGGATATTTCGAGTATTCGCCAAGTTTTGAATGTTTGTTTGCGTACCTTGCATTTTTCCTGAAAATGAGCTTGTAGGAGAACATGCCCGACCTAAAGCTCGCCCGCGAAAGCACCATGGGCCGGTTGAGCCAGTGCCAGCACTCGGCACCATCATCGCATGGTCATGGTTTCGTTCACCAGCCGCGCTGTTGCGACATATCCGCCACCGCACTTCGCGATGCATGCGCGGGCCGAGCACCAACCTTGTTACGCGTTCCCAGTCCATTCGGAAGAACACCTGATATTTGCAACGTTGGGCTACGTGTGAATATGGGCATGGCCTCCGTGAGTATAGACGCAGCCATGATGGCGCAGGTAGGTGCGACCACGGGCGACGAATCGCAACTGTGCTCCTCTGATGCGCGATTTGAATTGTCACACGATCCCATTGGTCGTGTGCAACTAAGGCCGAAACCTTCTGGGAAGGATCCACAAAAAGTGATTGGCCCCAGAGTTCAATAGCCACAGGAGACTGCGGCTAGGACCGTAAGAGCGAGAACCGTTTTTTGATGGGCAGCGTTGGGCAAGTTGCACCGCAGCCCAGCAGTCAAGAGCAGGTGAAGCTGGGACCGTATGGGCGACGCCCCCTGCGCTATCGTCACCGGAGCCCCACGGTCAGGCGCAACAATGACATGGATCTTTCGGGCGGAACCACATGAGATATTACCACCAGAGCCCAGCGACATGGGACAGATAAGGCCGAGACTTGATGGGCAGCACCTTATAGAAAATCGTCGCTACATACTAGAGTCCAGTCGTCAAAGACAGATGAGGTCAGGATCCAATGAGCAAGTACCACTGGGGCCCAGCAGCCAGGGGCTATCTTTCAGGAATCAAGTATGAGCTTTGTAGAGCACGCGCAATACGAACTATCATGGCGAAGGACCCAGCCATATGCAGTTGTGGGTTCGGTAGAGCTTCGTATGGGGCCATCAAACGCGTGAGGGGTGCCTTGTAATAGGTGGGGGGGGCACATGCGGTCGCAGAGACTGGGTTTGCGGTGGGGCTCCTGTGGGGCCACGAAGTGCTGTGCTGGGCGGAAGGTGCGCGTGCGGCCGCGGCCACTGGGGCCTCAGGTGGAGCTCCCTATGGGGCACCAGAGGGGTGTTAGGTGGAGCTCCCCATAGGACCACAAAATGTGTGAATGGTGTACCTAAATGGGTGGCGGGGAAGCATGCGAACGGCACCATTGGGGCCTTACGTGGAGCTCCCCATGGGAGGCCATGAAACGTGCGAGGGGTGTGCCGACATAGGTGGCGGGGACGCATGCGAACCGCACCATTGGGGTTGTGGGCGGAGCTCCCTATGGGGGCCACAAAACGTGTGAGTGGCGCGCCGAAATCGCAAACCGATGCGGGGAGCAGACGTAAGGAGGGGGAGGAGGAGGGAGGAGAGGAGGAGGACGCTCTACAGGATGTTTGGGAAAAAACCAGATCGAAGAGGCAGGCTACAAGAGACGCCAGAGGGCGAGCAAACAGAAAGCTGCATAGGCGGCAAGCCACTGGCAAACGAGGTTGATGCCACAAGACAAGCCAGAAGCTAAGCAGTAAGGCAGGTTGCATGGCAAGCCAGCAGACAAATTGGAAGGCTGGGCAGGCGATGGGGACAAGTTAGAGGACCAGCAGAAGGCAGACTACAGGGCAAGCTAAAAGAAAGCTAAACAACAGGCGAACGGCAGAAGAACCATGCGGACCAGGAAAGATCCGAAGAGCCATTGTTGACCACGCGCGTCAGCAGAACTTCCAGCCAAGCAGGGTCCAGAGAACGGAGAAGCCGTGCAAACGTTGGCGGTGGTCAGGATATTGATGATCGTGATGGCTGTTTTGTACTGCCAGGATGCATGTGTCATGAGATGAGTCGACCATGAGCGAGCGGATTGCAAATCAGACGCGAACTTGTAGTGGGCAGGAAGAGTGAGGCAAAAAAGGGGCGCGCAGATGTTGCAGCACCATGACGCGCGCATCCCCCCCCCCTCCCGCGTATCGCCACGGTGTTCTCGGCACGTGTGCCACCACCCGTCTCGTGTCGCCCGCTTTCCAGCTTGGAGGTAACCTGGGCACGCGCATGGCGACCTGCAAATAACCGTTGCGCGCTAGTTGCCGCAGCATGCCGCTCCGCTGCGCAGCCACCGTGGCGGCCTGCCGCCGCCCGCGCAGGCGAAGCACAGCACGGGCGGAGGAGGCGCCCAGACCCCTCTCCGCGCGGCGAAGGGTTCAAGAATGGCAAAGCCCGAGCCCGGCTGACCGTCTCCGTGCCCCCGCGGCCTGCTCGCTTCCCGGTGGTCTCATCGAAGGAGAACCTGATTTCTCCAGCAGGTGCCGTACGGAAGTATACGATTCCCCGTTGACCCCATTGACCCAATCGGACTTCTGGGATAAATCTGGCGTTGGCGAACACCTTGTCCCCAGGCCATATAAGATTGCTGGTCGCTTGTAAAATCCATCACCAGCTGCCCTCCGTGTAATTGTGCCCTGGTGTCTGAATCGCCCCCTTTTTCGATTGAGCCCCACACGGAGGGAGCAGATGCCTCGGTCACACTACGCAGCGGTTCTGAGTCGCCACTTCCCGTTCATGATGCTCGTAATGTTCTTCGTTTCTGCCCCCTTCCTCATGTTCCTCGCCCTCTGCTCGGAGGTTGATAGACCTCCTACCCCGACACGTCGATGAGCGAACTGGCCGTTTCTGGGTTCGCGAGAGGGCGTCGCGGCCGTCACGTTTGCGGATCCCGGTCCGTCGGTTTCGGTCTTAGGCCGTTTTCATTATTAAAGGGTGGTTTACGAGAGGGACATTTGTCCACCGCCGATTTGCCTCGCCCTCGCCATCGCACGCCTCGGCCCTGCTGGTCGAAGCCGCCTCCCGCAGCCGCTCCGAGCTGCCGCGGGGGCTCCGCCGTGTCTGGGCCGCTCCGGCGGCCGGCTCCCCTCCTCCTCCTCCTCCTCCTCCTCCTCCTCCTCCTCCTCCTCCTCCTCCTCCTCCTCCTCCTTCTCCTCCTCCTCCTCCTCCTCCCCCTCCCTCCTCCTCCTCGTCCTCCTCCCTCCTCCTCCTCCTCCTCCTCCTCCTCCTCCTCCTCCTCCTCCTGCTCCCCCATTCCTCCCTCTCCTTTTCCTCCTCCTCCTCCTCCTCCTCCTCCTTCTCCTCCTACACCTCCTCCTCCTCCTCCTCCGGGGGTCCACGCAGAGGGGGGTCAGCCTGGCCGCCAGATCTTGCAGGATCCTGCAGAGACAGGGTCGCATTGACCCAGGCTTGGGCCAGAGGCGACGACAGGGGCGAAGAGCCCAGGGGAGAGCAATACATGTAGACTCAGGTGCGCCGATGATCCATGTCTTCGCAGAGGCTCCCGGGCGAAGACGTGCAGTGCCCGCCCCTGGGCCATTCGCCCCTGCCGTCGCCGCCGATTGGGTGCAGGATCCTGCAGGATCTTGCAGGATCCCGCAGGGCCTGACTGGCCCGGGTCTGGATGGAGCCCCGCCAGAAGAGCCCCGATCCTGAAGGCACAGGGCGCCGACCACGACGGGCCGACAGCGGTGCGCGGGGCAGGGTCCCTCGAGCCAAGATGCGGTCCCTGCAGCCAAGACGTTGAGGCAGGGACACGTCTCACGTTGCGATGCGGACTCGACGCAGACTTGGCGCGGATTCGACGCGGATTCGTCACGGATGCGACGCGGATGGGGCCGCGACGAGACAGGGAAGGTCCCCCGAGGATGCAACATACCATGTCGGGGTTCAGTGGAAGCTTTGATTTTCAGCCCGTTCCTCGGATCTAGATCGGGGACCATCTGCATGGCCGAAGCTTGCAGTGGCCAGAAAATGTCATCCGTTCTTTATGCAGCGTTCCTCGTGGTAGCGCGATGACTGCAAGTGCAAGCAATGTCGGGGCAATCATGCTCTGCGGGGAAGCGTTGACGATCGCCAAGCTCTACGAGAAGGTGGCAAATTCTTCTACACGGTTCGTGAGTCCCCACCGGCATATCCGACGACCAGTGTTTGATTGTGCGTGATTTGAGCCAGTGTGATCGGTTGCTGCGATCTGGTTTTGTTTGGTCGGATTTGGTCACGGACGTCTTGGCGTGCACAGTTGGCAATCAAAACACGTGCGGTGTCTCAAGTGGCTCCTCCGCCCCATCCGCGATCTGGTTTTGTTTGGTCGGATTTGGTCACGGACGTCTTGGCGTGTTCATTTGGCAGTCGAAACACGTGCGGTCATTCAAGTGGTTCTTCCACCCGATCCGCTCATGCATCTTGCTTGCCCTTGCTGATGTCCCCTGTCCCCCTCTCATGCCTGTCCGTCGTCTCTTTCGTGTTGCTGTGTCTCGAACGCCACGAAGCGATGTTGCATTGCATATAGCATGCTTGAGCTCGGAGACGTTCAAGCAAGCGAGATTTGCACAATCCGCAGCCTGAATTGCGTGTCCGTTGGGCGCGGGAGAGCGGCTGCTGACCCATGTGGAGTCCCGTCGTTCCTCCTCTCCTCCTCTTCTTCCTCCTCCTCCTCCTCCTTCTCCTCCTCCTCCTCCTCCTCCTCCTTCTCCTCCTCCTCCTCCTTTTTCTCCTCCTCCTCCTCCTCCGTGGCCATTGGTGGTTCAAGACGGCATTGTTTGGTTCTTCCACCCCCCAGATTATTTCTGCGTATTGAGCGAATGGCTTTGTCATTTGATGTTTATGGTTATATCTCTGTGTTATCTGGCAAGGCGTTGCGGTTGATTGTTGGCTGTTCCGATAAGCATTTCGGTGGATTGAGCGTAGATGTACATTCGCAACGATTCATATTGTCGTCGCCTATTCGACGTCGGTTGCGACAGCTAGACAATGCCGTTCAAATCCTTCGTCACCTTACCGACCCGTGGGTAGCTAGTTTCCTTGGTGATGTAGAAGCACAGCTGGCTGTGGCATATCCCGAAAGGTGTGTTGGTCCTTTGGTCGTTGCCAGACGCTTTGCCGATCGCCAATGCCTCCCACCGACTGCGCTTGCTCCAGGTCTAAGCAAGGATGCGCCAACCTTCAATCCTGTTCATTATTTGGTCGCCGCCGTTCCCGAGGTTGTGCAGCATGCACAGACCATGTATGATTCTCAGCTGCCCGCATATCAGAATCTTGTTCTGCTTCGCTACGTGCAATTTTGGTAGATGGTATATCTGGCGTGCCAGGCGCGTCTGCTCAACCGGAGGCTCGGGACTATACGGACATTCGGGTTCGAGAGTTTGCAACGTCGTTAGCTGCGAAACTTACGTCTGCTACCAGTTCGGGTTTGGATGCTGCGCGGGAGCAGCAACTTATAGAACCCATTGACAACCACTGCCAGAAAGTGAAGGAGTCTTTCGGGCAGATGATCGCGCTGGGCACCTCAACAGTGGTGGGCGAGGTTGTGCCTCCCTTGGTCCAGAAATCGAGCGCCTCTATCCTGGCTGCGTTGGACAAATGTGAGGTGCACCTGGCTAACAAACTCACGATGATGGATGGACTTCACAACAAGGCTGACGAGATAGACTTCATTCTAAAGCGCTCTGGCGTCAGGGCTTCCTCCTGCGCACGGTCGCCTTCTTCTGCCAGTCGTGCCCAACCGGCTGTCGTTGCTGATGATCGCGTGTGCAAGTTCGGAAGGGGATGTCATCGCCTCGATTGTACGTATATTTCTCCATCCTAACGGTCGGCCCATTGAGAATAATTCCCGCAACTCAATGGCTCCGTCGGCACCTCGTGGGCGCAGCGTCACGCGAGACGGTTCACAGAGAGTTCCGCATTGTGCATCACCTTTGGCCTGCTCTAAGTTTGAGCGTTTGATTGTTGAGGACGATGAAGGAGAGCTTCCCCGCGTAATGGGGGTTTGGGGGCATCCTCCCGAAACCGACGTGGATTAACTACTTTAGAACTGTCTTGTGGCGATGTTTGTATTCACGCGAGGCCTGGTTGGAGTAAGGATCGCCACATGGAGGTCGTGCAGCTGATGAGTATTATCTGAGTGTTCTGTGCGCAAATCCTGCTGTATTCCGCCTTCGCGATTGTGGACATCCCGTTCGGGCTCCCGTGTAGGAGGTTCATTAATTTTGGTGTCCGCCTTCTCCCAGTGCCCTTTTCCGAGGGCTTGTGGTTCCTCTGTAGACTGTCCGGCCGCGGTTGACAGATCCATCATGTACGCTGTGCTCCTCCTCATCATCATCATCCTCCTCCCAAGAGTTATCGTATGTCATCCTCCTGGGCATCGCACTTTTCCTCCGCCTCCATTTTCTTACCCTTGAAGTATTCACCCTCCTCTTTATTAGCATCCCCCTAATACTGGATCCTCTATTTCCCCCCTCCACTTCCGACATCCATTATCCGCCTTCATCACGCATGTATACCTTTCGCTGCCCATGTGTTGTTGTTTCCTGCTGGCGACATAACTGCTGACACCGGAGTGGATATTTCTGATTTGGCTTGGAGTTTCCCGCTCGCGTATGGTAGGTTCCTGTTTCCGGAGGTATCGTAGGGGTTTTTGAGGGCCGTCCCTGGGAGCTTTGGCGCCGCCGTTGCGCAGCTTGGAGTTATTTGGGGCAGCATTGCAACTTTCCGAGGCCCGTGGGGCGACCCCTGGGACATATCGACAGTAGTGCGCGCGTTTAAGCGGTCTGGGCGATGAAAGGTGTCGACGATGAAAGGTGTCGGATGGTGGAGGGCCAGCGACAGCGGCCGAAAGGCTTGTGGAGCGGCTCCGAGGGCCGAACCGAAGGGTTGACCCACCACGCAAAACGCCCGGCACCTTGTGGGCACGTCAGAGGGAGCGGCGGATCCAGCAGCCTATGTCCCATGCCGTGGAAGGCCACGACGCATGACCAGACATGTGCTCAGCCGGGTGTATTCCAGTTTTTGGATATGTGGGCGTCTTCGGCGCCACTTAAGGGCTCATGAGGGGCCCCTTGGAAGCCGATAGGGTCCTTTCTTGGGCCATTACGGGCGTTAGGGCACTCCACTTCTCTGCAGGGGCACGGCGGCAGGTTGCCCCCAGAGTGCGATTCTGCAGCGAACGTGCAGTGCCAAGCCAGTACTGCAGAAGTTGGGTTGCTCCAGGTGGCAGGTTTTTGTGGCACCCGTTGTTTCAAAAACTTGGCTGCGCTAGTTCAACCAGGGGCTGGGGATAGGATACGGCAGTAGAGCATCCCTCCCCCCAGCATGCCATGTTATACACGTTCCCCATACAGCGTTTGCACCAGAGGTACACAATGTATCATAGTACGGGTTAGGAGTGCTATGGCTATGGTTCTAGTTGTTCCCAAGCTGCGTGCGGCTTCACGGTCCATGCAAGGAGTCCCCTATTCTCGGCCATACGGCGTGGCACCCGAAGGGTCTTCTCAGTTGCGACAAGCAAGATGATAGGTTGTTTGGGAGGTCTTCATACGCAGTCAGCTAGCAGTGCCCCCGACGAAGTTCGTTACTTTCAATCAGATGATAGGCCCCGCATGGAACATATTAAATGGTGCTTAGATCTTAAGTGATAAGGACCAGCAAGGGCGACCGTGATACAGGCATATGCTGGGGCCACTCAAGAGTGACTCATTGCGATCGGATGATAGAGCACCATCAAGGTGTTCTTGCTTGCGGTCGGAAGAAGGCCCCTTTAGATGTCCTAGTCTGGTCAGACGGAAGGATCCCCCACTGTTTTACCGATGTGCGGTCAGATGGCACTGGACATTGCAAGTTCGGCATGCGGGAAGACACAAGTGTGCCCTCCAATGAAGGTTGCATCCTGCATCGGGCGAGCAGGTCCCCCAGGGCTGTCCACATGAGCGGTCGAACAACGGGGCTCCCTGGAGAATCCCTTCTTGGTGACCAGTGGCGAGGTGGCAAGATCGACACATGATGGTTTCTAAGTTTGTGGCCACATGGTAGGGTCCCCTGAAGATCTCCCTGGGTGTGGACAGATGGTACACTATCTCAAGGACTCCCGCAGGTTGCAGCGATATGGCAAGACCAACAGAGGATTGCACTGCTCCATGCTCTTTAATGAACAGCACATGTTGCCAGGCCTGTTGTCAGTCCTGGAAGGTGCACTGCCATGGAAAATCTCGGTTTGATAGTGCGCGGCGTGTCTGGCGCAATGTGTGGCGTAACTTGTGGCTCAATGCACGGCGCAATCTCAGGAAGATAGACATGGTGGGGAAGTCGCATTTCGGTGGGGCGCAGGGTGTCTCGCGCAACCTGTGGCGATAGTTCATGGAAGGTATACCGAGCGGATAAATTGCGGTCCAGAAGGGAGCAGGGTTTCGGGAGCAGTTTACGGAGCAACGGATGGAAGGTAGACAGATCGGGGAAAATTGTGCTCGGTAGCGGTAGGGCGTAGGGTGTTGAGCGCAATATGTGAAAGGCAGACAAATCGCGTTTCGGTTGGGTGTGGGGTGTTTGGCGCAATCTATGGAAGGTGGACGGTGGAAATACAATTCGGTAAGGCGCGGAGTGTCGGGCGACAACAGATGGAGGGTCGAATCAGCGGTGAAATCGCAGTTCGGTAGGGCGCGGGATGTCTCGGCGCAGCCCACGGTGAAACTTATCGTAAGCTAGATAGGGTGGGAGGTGGCAATTTGGTAGACGCGGTAGGCGCGGGGTGTTTGGTGCCACTTGTGGAAGATAGCAAGGAATGGGAAATCGCATCTCGGTAGGACAAGCGTGCGCAATTCACCACGCAAATTTGAAAGTTTGACGTTATGGTGACAATGTGTTGTTACAAGGGCGCGGACTGTTTGGTACAACGTGTGTCACACATTGGTGGAGGTAAACAGAGTAGTCGGAAGTTGAGGTCACATAGGGCGCGGAGTATTTGGCCAATTGATCGCGCAATCTACTAAATATAGACACATCGCGGTTCGGTAGGCCGCGAGGGTTTGGGCAATGTTTCTGGCGCAACCGATGGAAGTCAGACAGGGTGGTGAAAACGCCACTCCGTAATGCACAAGTTTCTGGCGCAGCACGGCGCAATCTATGAAAGATAAACAATAGGAACCATCAAGATTTGGCAGGGCGCGGGGTGTCTTGGCGCAGCCTACAGCGAAACCGCAGATGGGGAAATCGCAATTCGCCACGGTGCCGAGTGTTTGACGCGAACTTTGGAAGGTAGAAAGAGTGGAAGGCGCAATGCGCCAGGGCGATGGAGGTGCAACCTATTGCGCAATTCAGAGGAGGTGGACAGAGCAGGGAAGTTGCGATTCTGCAGGGTACGGGGTGGCTGGCGCAACCTACGGCACAACCTGTTGAGGGACGACGACCGCGCGGGTAGATTGCGGTTCGGCAAAGCAAGGTATGTCTGGCGCAATCCATGGCAGGTAGATTGAGCGAAAAAGTTGCGGGTCGGCAGGGCGCAGGGTGCTTTGAGCAGCCGTTGGAATGTAGGCGGAATGGATAAGTCACGATTCGGTAGCGCGCGGGGTGTTTGGCGCATTGATTGGACAGTGGTCAGGAATGGGAAATCGTGATTCGGTGGGGCGTGGAGAGTCTGGTGCAACATGTGGCGCAGTCTATGGAATGTCAACATTGTTAGGGAAGACGCGATTCTGCTGGGGGTGTATGCCGTAACCTCTTGGACCAAGTAGGGTGCAGCCTATTTCGTCACTTGCGGAAAGTAGCCGGAGTGGGAGGAATTACGGTTCGGTAATACGCCGTATGTTTGGCGCAGTTTGTGGCGCAATTTTCGCGAGGCCGACAGAGTGACAAAATCGCGATTCGGTACGGCGCGAGGCCTCTGGCGCAATAGATGACGCCACCGATGGAGAGCAGACAGCGAGGTTGGCGCGAGTCGGTTGTCAGGTGGGGCTGGCGCAATGTACGGCGCAACGTACCGCGCGTGTCAAATATTGGTGAAGGACGTGTGATATGTGGTCAGACGACAGAGCCATCCAAGTATTCAGAAGTATAAATGTTCATACGGTGGAGTCCGCTAATGGCCGCTTCATGCGTGGTCAGATGATAGGGTCACCCTCGGTGGGGTCCCCACTGGCCCCCCCCATGAATAGATGTTATGTCGATGTATAGATATGTAAGTGTGTACACACATACATATATATATATATATATATATATACACATACATAGATACATACATGCATGCATACAGACAGACAGATACACAGACAATCAGACAGACATATAGACAGACAAACATGTGTATATGAGTACATACACATACATCTCGAGACAGGATACATATACGATGACGACGGCGACGACGGCGACGACGTCCTCGTCCTCGTCCTCGTCCTCATCCTCGTCCTCGTCCTCGCCGTCGTCCTGGTCGTCGTCCTCGTCCTCGTCCTCGTCCTCGTCCTCGTCCTCGTCCTCGCCGTGCACATGCACACACAGGAGGAGCAGGCCCCAAAGGGCTCCTGGGCGGGGCCCCGAGGCTTCTCGGACGGCTCCAATGGGGGAGGAGGGGGAGGAGGGGGAGGGGGGGAGGGGGGAGGGAGGAGGAGGAGGAGGGAGGAGAGGAGGAGGAGGAGGAGGAGGAGGAGGAGGAGGAGGAGCAGGAGGAGGAGGAGGAGGAGGAGGAGAAGGAGGAGGAGGAGGAGGACCCCTGGCGGCCCCAAAGGGCTCCCGGGCGGGGCCCCGCGAGGATTCTCGGACGGCTCCAATGGCGGCCCCGGGCGGCCCCAAAGGGCTCCCGGGCGGGGCCCCGCGAGGATTCTCGGACGGCTCCAATGGGGGCCCAGGCGGCCCCAAGGGCTCCCGGGCGGGGCCCCGCGAGGATTCTCGGACGGCTCCAACGGCGCCGCCAGGACCGGCTCGAGACCGCCCCAGACGCCCCGCTCGGGAGCCCCCAAGCGGGGTGTGGTGACCACACCGCGTGGTGAGTCGGCAGGATTCGGGGCCACCGGGTTTTGGGACTCGGGTCCCTCTCCGAGGACGTCTCGGGCGACAGGGGCCTCCAGGGTCCCAAAACCGTGCGGTGACGGACCGTGCGGTGAGGTCTTGGGAGATTTCGAGGTCACCGCACGGTCCGTCACCACCGTTTCGGGACTCCAAACCAATGGCGCCGCCAGGACTGGCTCGAGACCGCCCCAGGCCCCGCGAGCGCTCCAAGAAGCGCCTCGTAGTGGGGTGGTGACGTTGGCACTTTGCCGGCTGACCATGGCTCTGAGTTTTGCGAGCCAGTGTGGCCGTGCGCGGGAACGAGAGGCTGAAGAGGCTGCCGTACGCCCAACGGCTTTGGTGCTCATTTGTTTTACGAGTGTGTGTGTGTGTGTGTTTTGGCACAAAGGTTTTGTGTTTCGCAACGTGTCCAGACGAGTATGACGTCGTTGTGCGCAGAAAAAAAGACGCGCCCAGATGGCCTCAAGAAGAGCCAAGATTGCCCCAAGAAGACAAAACATGTTCGGCTCCCAAAGGAAAACGTACATGCTCAGCATATACGACTATCGGGCTTCCACAGCGTCCCCGACGGCCCAAACGGCCCCCAAAGGGGCCCCAAGACGGCCCAAGAGGCTCACAAGAGAGTCCCAAGATTGCCCCAGAAAGCCTCAAGACAGCCCAAGGGCCGCCTCAGACGGCCACAAGAAGGCGCCAAGAGGGCTTCAAGATTACCCAAGAGAGCCCCTCAGACCGCCAGCGGGCCCCAAGAGGGCCCCCTGAGGCCCCAAGAGGCCCCCATACAGGCCGCACAGAGGCCCCAAGAGGCGCCCAGACAGGCCCGAGCAGGGCCAAAGAAGCTTTCAAAATCTCTTCCAGGGGAAGCACAGAGGTTACCCGATATACCCATCACATCTTCCTAATCAGGCCAGGCCTCTAGCCCACTTGGCTGCAGCCGTCCCTCTTCGAGTCAAGTTCTCCCGCTTCGCTGCCACTGGTCGCCATGGGGGCGCTGGGCTCCCTGGGAACCATCCCCAGCGGCCCGAGAGCCGCCCAGACGGCTTAAGTGGCGTCCCAGAGGCCAGAGGGTTTCCAGATGCGCTGCGTGGCTTCAGGACGGCCCCAGGTAGCTTCAAGACGGCCCAGGAAAATTCGACGAGCGTTCCCAACAAGAGGGCTCCAAGGGGCAAAAAGCATGTATTGTCTTCACGTCTTGCCCCAATTCGGCTTGCCTCAGGGGTTCTTCCTTGATCAAATGTTGGTGCCTCGGGGGTTTACGTCGCCCGTTCCCCGGAGGTTCCTCGGGTTCCTTGGGTTCTTCGGGTTCCCAACCTCCGGTGCCTCGTACTCCTATTTTGCCCATTCCCCAGAGGTTCCTCGGGTTCCCCGGGTTCCTCGGGGTCCCCGCCCCCAGTGCCTCATACTATTACGTTGCCCGTTCTTCGGATATTCCTCGGATTCCTCGGTGTCCTGGGGTTCCCCGCTCTGGTTGTTGGCCTTGTTTCCCAGCCATGCTAGGCAACGCTAAGCAACGCCAAGCAACGCCAAGCAGATCAAAGCAGAGCAAAGCAACGCCAAGCAGTGCCAACCAACAACAAGCAACGCCAAGCAATGCCAAGCAACGCCAAGCAATGCCAAGCAATACCAAGTAATGCCAAGCAACACGAAGCCGTGCGAAGCAACGCAAAGCAATGCCAAGCAACGCCTAGCAATGCCAAGCAGCGCGAAGCACTACAAAGCAACGTTGAGTCATGCCACGCAGCGCCAAGCAGCGCCTAGCAATGCCAGGCAACGCAAAGAAATGCCAAGCAACGCAAAGCAATGCCAAGCAATGCCAAGCAGCGTCAAGCAATGCCAAACAACACCAAGCATGACAAAGCAATGTCAAGCAATGTAACACAATGCAAAGCAAAGCGATGCAATGCCGAGCAATTCTAAGCAACGCCGCTTAGGAAGCGTTCCACTAATTGGGGTCGCGCCAGGTTCATTCAATGTTCTTGGGGTTCTCGACTTTTCGAGCTTTCGACGCTCGGGCCCAAGACGGCCCCAAGTGAGGCCCAAGAGCAGGAGCCCGAAAGGACAATTCCAACCTTCCGTCCCAAGATGCCCCCAGACGGCCCAAGAGGACTCGACGAGCGCTCTCCAGAGGGCTCCAAGGGGCAAAAGCCTCTCGATGCTTTGAGCTTTCGACGCTCCACACGTACCAAGAGGCCCCCATAGACCGTCCCAAGACGGCCCAAGAGGCCCCTCTAGAGGGCCCCAAGATGGGCCAAGAGGGCCCCAAGACGTCCCAAGAGGGGCCCAAGACGGCCCCAAGAGCATGAGCCCGAAAGGACAATTCCAGCCTGCCGTCCCAAGATGCCCCCAGACGGCTCAAGAGGACTCGACGAGCGCGAGGCAAAAACCATTGGTTTCCCAGATTCTTCAATTAGGCTTGCCTAAGGAGTTCTTACTTGGTGAGAGGCTGGTGCCTCGGGGGCTTACTTTGCCCGTTTCCCGTAGATTCCTCGGGTTCCCCGGGTTCCCTGCCCCCGGTGCCTCCTTTTGTTACGTTGCCCATTTCCCGGAGGTTCCTCGGGTTCCCCGGTTCCTCGGGTTCCCCAGGTTCCCGGGTTCCGTGGGTTCCTCGGGTTCCCAGGGTTCCCCGGGGTCTTCGGGTTCCCCGCCCCCGGCGTCTCGTGTTCTTATTGTGCCCGTTACAAGCAATGCCAGGCAACGCCAAGCAATGCCAAGCAATGCCAATCAATGCCAAACAATGCGAAGTAATGCGAAGCAATGCAAAACAATGTGAAACAATGCCAAGCAATGCCAAGCAATGCCAAGCACTGCGGCCATGCAATCGAAAGTTTTCCCCTAATTGGGGCAGCGCAGGGTTCATGTTTCTCCATGTTTTCGGGGTTGTCGACTTGTCCGGCTGCCGGCACCCCACGACCTCCCAAGAGGCCCCCAAGACCGCCCAGACACGGGCCAAGAAGCCCCCAAGAGTACCCAAACACGGCCCAAGGAGGCCCCAAGCGGCCCAAGACGCCCCAAGACGGTCCCACGAGGGGCCCGAGCGCAGGAGCCCGAAGCGATAATTCTAGCCGTCTGTCCTAAGATGTCCCCAGACGGCCTAAGAGGACTCGATGAGCGCTACCCAGATGGCCGCAAAAGGCAAGAACCGACTATTGGCCTCAGGCGCTTGTGTGTTTTCGAAGGTCTCGACTTTTCGAGCTTCCGACACTCCACGACGTCTCAAGAGGCCCCGAAGACCGCCCCGAGACCGCCCACGAGGCCCCTAAGAGGGCCCCAAGACGGCCCAAGAGAACCTCAAGACGGCCCTGGACGCGCCCAAGACGCCCCAAGAGACGGCCACAAGAGGGCACCAAATGCAACACTAATGTAACGCAAATCGCTTCCTCGCAGGGACTGCATGTGTTAAATGTGTGTTGAATTGTTGGAGCTCTGGGGCCGTTCTGGAAGCTCCCTTAGCGCCCATTTGGGCCCTCCCAGGTTGTCCTCTAGAGCTCTCTTAGGAGCCTGTGGGAATTTCAGGAGGGCCCAAGGAGGCCGATAGAGGCCACACGGATCTCCAGAGCTCAGATGCCCCCCGAGGCCCCGGAAGAGCCAAGCACGCCCCAGAACGTGTTTTCGTCCGATCACGTCCACAGACGACGACCACCAGGAGGAGGGGGAGGAGGAGGAAGAGAAGGAGGAGGGGGAGAAGGAGGGGGAGGAGGAGGGGGAGGAGGAGGAGGAGGAGGAGGAGGAGGGAGGAGAGGAGGAGAGGAGGAGGAGGAGAAGGTCCACCACCACGACCACTTCACTACCACGACCACCACGACGATCCTCCGCGCGGCGGCGGCGGCGCGGCGGGCGGGGCGGGGCGGGGCGGCGGAGCGCGGCGCCCGCGGGGGCGGCGGCGGCGGCGGCGGGGGGGGCGGGGGGGCCTTGCTCGGCCCGGGCCCGTGGGCTTCGGCCGCCGTGCCCCGCCGTGCCAGCCGCGGCATTTGCGCAGTCCAGGAAGCAGTCGGAGCTTTCCGGCGCGGTAGACTTAAGTCGGGCGTGTTTTTCTACAGGAGGAATAATCACAAAATAAATGTTGTATAAATGGGCACGAGCGTTGTCGTATGATGATTGCGTTTGTGTGAAATAGTGTTTCTTTTGTCTTCCAAAATCCGCCTGTAGGAGGACACGCCCGACCTAAGGCTGTCCCCCGAGAAGGCCCAGCACCTCAACGCGCCAGGGGCAGCCCCTGCCCGGGGAGGCCCTTTCCTCTGGTGTGTCTGAGTTCGCGGATGAGCGCGAGGTCTACTCCGGATGGGGCAATATAATCGCCCCCCACCCGTGGATCCGCTGGCTGGGCTGGGCACGTGCTGTCGGAACGGGTGGGTGGGGCGGTTGGATGAGGAGGAGGAGGGGGAGGGGAAGGAGGAGGAGGAGGAGGAGGAGGA
>CAUYUJ010006137.1:0-2500 GCA_963575745.1 Prorocentrum cordatum
CCCGTACGAGGAAGAGTGCTCTCTCTCTCTCTCTCTCTCCCCCGACGGGAGAGGAGGATGGGAAGGAGGGGACGAAAGAAGGCTCCCCGTCGACGGGACCAGACAGACACCCCACACACGCCGACAGGGTCGGCGGATTTCTTTTCGCTGCGGGAAGAGCTCCGTTGGAAAACAACCGTTAAAAAATGTTCAACCGTGCCATAGCACCATGCCTGGGAATTCAACGCCGCGAATCAACGTGACTGTCGCGCCCTGACAATCCGAAATCGTCCCGCAACACAATTTCTAGGACGTCAACCGTAACAATCATTGAAACTGTTGTAAGCTGTTGAGACTAATGTGCGCGGCGCTGATGCGAAAGACACAGTTTGAAAAGGAAACGCTTTCCATCCGTGAAGCTCTTGCAAGAATGTGCGCGGCGCTGAGGCGGGAGCCACAGTTTGAAATGGAGCCGCCCTCCATCTGCGAAGTTGTTGCCAACCTGTAAGTCGAAAGTGCGCGGCGCTGAGGCGAGAGCCACATTTTGAGAACGACCCGCCTTCCAGCCGTGAGTCTGTTGCCAGCTTTTAGAACTAATGTGCGCGGCGGTCAGGCGAGAGCCGCATCTTGAAAACCACCCGCCGTCCATCCGTGAAGCTTTTGCAGCAGCTCTCGAGCTTCAGGATCAGAAATGGTGAGTCGGGGGTGGACAGAACCCCCAACAGTGACACGTCGATTAGTGAATTGTCCGTTTTCGGTTCTCGAGAGGGCGCCGCGGTCCGTTTTCGGTTCTCGAGAGGGCGCCGCGGCCGTTATTTTCCAGGCTCGCGCCCGCCAGGTTTGGGCCTCAGGTCGTTTTCACTAAACCACGTTTTGCTAAAGGGGGGTCTGTCCATCCCCGAGTGAGGAAGTCTCAGGCGAAACGCCCGACCCGCCATACCGACACGTCCCGGGGTGCGACATGGAGGAGTCACGTGTGAGGGCGACGGACGGAGGAACCGGAAAACGAGGCGGGGGACGGGGATGGGGGAGGGGGAGGAAGAGGGTTCTAAGCAATTGATCCTACAGGTGTGCCCCATGCGCCAACACTGGGTGGGTGGGCAGCTCACATCAACCACAGGCATCATAGACCCCTGCGGCAGATCTGCTCGGCCCGCCATCGAGATACACGCCGCGTCTCGCGGCAAAGCTTAATGCGGCGGCGACACAAGCCACTTAACATGGCCAGCGCCCTTCCGTTGGCGGAGATTTGTTGAATCGGTGTCCCCGGCCCCCCGCACCCTGAATTTCTTCGCATGCGAACTCTTTGCCTCCTGCATCCCTCCGAGATGCAAGGCCTCCCAGCACTGCTCGGGGCGATCCTTACCGCCGCGGGTAAACTTCTTCCCTGATGCGGAACAGCTTCTCCCATCACTGGCGGCTCGGTCCGACGCGTATCTCCTCAGTCGGCGCAATCTGGCCGCAGACCGTGCAGAAGTGCAGTTTGCACGTGGCCCAATCTCTTTCCTCATGGGTCGGGTGCGTCTCCACGCCAAGACCGCCGTGGCTGACTATGGGGACCACGCGAGGCTTGGTCGAGGCAAGCAGGGCACTCTCGCACCGCACCCTGCCATCCCGTATCACAGAACATGGCCAAGTGCCTTGACTGCACCAGTGGCTCACAATGTCGGCACTGCCACCTGCACCCGGTCTTCTGCAGGCTGTGTGCGGAGGCTTCCATCGCGAGCTTGAGGCGGGAGGGGGGGACCTTCCTCTGCCTCCAGGCCTCTCCTCCAGGGGAACGAACGATGACAGACTCCAGATTTCGTAATAAAAGGGAGGGGGTCTGGACCCTCCAAGACAAGCCATTTCAGACCTCCCCCGTGGGAGAACCCTCCAAAACATCGTCCCCAGACCCCCCAGGCCCTCCGAGATAGCCTGGAAGAGACCCCCCCCGAAATGAGACCCCCCTCCCTTTATTACGAAATCTGGATCGGATCGGCGCTCAGACCCCCCTCCCCCGGCGCGCGGAGCGCCGCCAGGGGGCCCCGGCGCCGATCCGAGCGGTCCGCGCGGACCTCGGAGGTCTGAGGCTCATGTTGCTGTTGTTGTTGTTGTTGTTGTTGTTGTTGTTGTTGTTGTTGTTGTTGTCGTTGTTGTCGTTGTCGTTGTCGTTGTCGTTGTCGTTGTCGTTGTTGTTGTTGTTGTTGTTGTTGTTGTTGTTGTTGTTGTTGTTGTTGTTGTTGTTGTTGTTGTTGTTGTTGTTGTTGTTCGTTCCCCTCTCCTCCCTCTTCGCTCTCTGGCCGTCCGCCTCCAGGGGCAGCTCGGGGGCGCGCTCCGCGCGGGCCCGGACGAGACCCGCAGCGGCACCCCACGGCCCAGCCCTGTCGGCCGCGCGGGCGCGGGCCTCCGCGTGCGCACCCTCCGCCCGCCCGCGCAGAGCCGCCCGCAGTAGTGAGCAGGCTCCCCGTGGCCGGGACGACCTCGCGGCTGCAACGGAGGCGCTCGCGTGTGTGCAGGGACCCGCTCCTCGCGCAGGCAC
>CAUYUJ010006137.1:10000-55823 GCA_963575745.1 Prorocentrum cordatum
GCACGACCGGCCTGAGCGACAAGGAGTGTGCGGACGTCCTGCTCGTCAACGCGGCCGTGCGCGGGGACGTGGAGGACCTGCAGCGGGCCTTGGAGCTGGGGGCCTCGGTGGACACCACGGCGGAGCTGACGCTGACGATGGGAGACCTGAGCAAGGCGGGGGCCCCCCTGGGAGGTCGAGCGTCGTCGGGCGTCGTCGAGCGTCGTTGGGCACCGCCATTTAGTCGTCGTCGTCGTCGTCGTCGTCGTCGTCGTCGTCGTCGTCGTCGTCGTCGAGCGTCGTCGAGCGTCGTCGAGCGTTGTCGGGCGTCGTCGGGCGTCGTCGAGCATCGACGGGCGTTGTGTAGCGTCGACGGGCGTCGCCATCGTCGTGTTCGTCGCTGTTGTCGTGTTCGTCGTCGTCGTCGAGCGTCGTACAGCGTCGTGGTCGTCGCAGATCGTCGTGGTCGTCGCAGAACGTCGTGGTCGTCGAGCGCCTTCGGCCGTCCGAAGCTCGTGCTCATGCGCCTTTCCGCTCGTCTTGAGTCGGGTATGCCCCTCTGCAGGAGGAATAGTCCCAAGTAGTCAGAAATAGCGTGGGGACGATCTTTGGACTGTTTTGGAACATTTTTGAATACTTGTTTGACAAGTCTTTATTCGGAAACTGGAGCATATACATTACCAGTGGCGGGCTGTGTTTCAATCCCAGGATTTTTGTAGGGTCGGGGGCGACATCGGGGCGGTGTGGTGTATACTTTTACCCCGCTTTCCCGAGGAAGCAACGAAACATGCACACACCAGGATCCCGTATACACCAGGATCCGCTTTCCTGTGCGAGTTTCAGTGCAGGGCCCGAAATAGCGTTGGTGTATGGAGTTCGGTTCCCTATTTATCCTTCCTCAAAAATCCGCCTGTAAGAGGACCCGCCCGACCTGACGCTCGTCTGCTCCCCCCGCCCGCGAGGGCGTCCGGCCCGCCCCCACGCACGTCACGCCGCTGATGCGGGCCGCGGAGCTGGGGCACGCGGGTGCCGTCGAGCGGCTGCTGCGGTCCAAGGCCTCGTCCGTCCTTCTCCTCCTCCTCCTCCTCCTCTCATCTCTGGCCTTCGCCTCCTCCTTGTGGGAGGAAGAGGAGGAGGTGGTGGAGGTGGAGGAGGAGGCGGAGGAGGAGTAGTAGTCCTTCTGCTGATCTTTCCTCAGGTTCTTCCTCCTGCTCCCACTGCCCTCCCTCTGCCCTCCCTTTGTCCTCTTTCCTCCCCCTTTCTTGAGGTTCCTCCTCCTTTGGCTGCATCCTCCTCGCCTCCGCCCTGATGGGGTTTGTAGACAAGCCCTCCTCCCTCACTCCCTCCTTTCTTCTTCTCGCCCCGCCCCTCACTCTCTCACTCCCCCATCCCCCTCGTTGTTGCTAAAGCTTCCTCGGCCCACCTCACTTCCTCCTCCTTCCTCCCTCCCCCTGGCCTCCTCATCCCTCTCCTCCTCCTCCTCCTCCTCCTCCTCCTCCTCCTCCTCCTCCTCCTCCTCCTACATCTCTTTCCCTTGTAAATAACTCCCCGTCGCACCCTCAGAAGGCTTGTTTGGGCGGGCCGGCCGTTTGGCCTGCGACTTCTCACCATTCATGTTCCTGAAGCTTGAAGTTTGCAACAGTTTCATGGATGGAGGGCGGGCCGTTTTCAATTTGTGGCTCTCGCATTAGCGCCGCGCGCATTCTTCTTCAGCCTTTGAAGCAGTTTCACGCATGGAAGGCTGGTCGTTTTCAAAAGGTGGCTATCGCCGTAGCGCCGCTCACATCCATCTTTCAACTTACGGCTGTTTGAGATATTCGTATGCTTTGAAGTCCCAGGAATGGTTGGTATTCTGGCACGGTTTCGGATTGTCAGGACGCAACATGTATGTTGATTCGCAGTGTTGAAATGCCACGAGTGGCGTTCTCGCACGATGTAGGGATTTCAGGACGTCGCAGTCACGTTGATCCGCGGCCTTGAAATCTCAGGAATGGTGTTTTGGCATCGTTGAGGATTCTCAGACGGTTGTCTTCTAATGGGCCACTGCCCGCAATCAATGTAATGTGTTGTAGGAACTTATGAGGAGGGAACTTGGACGAAGGGTTTATCGATACATCGTTGATGCGTCTTGGGTATAAACTGGTCCTCCTTCTCCTCCTCCCCCTTCTCCTTCCTCCTGCTCCTCCACCCCAACTGGCCGTATCAGGTCTCGAAAAGACCGCGCCACTTCAGAATTCAGGAAATGTCTGAAGCGACAGCAGCATCCAGCCGTGTCAGCAGAGTGTTCAGCGGCGCTTCTTGGGCAGGTGAGTTTCGTTTCTTACAACCCGCATAACGCCACCCGTGGGCGCGCCCAGGACCATATTAGACGAATCGCATAACGTGACAGTCGTGGCCCTCATCGGCACACAGGAGAAGGAAATGCAGGGACCCAGGGAGATACGTCGCCTGTCTTCGTTCTGGGGGTTACACAGAAGGATGGAACAGTGGAGCGATGTCTAACAGATCTTGTGGCATTCGCATTTGGTTTCGCAACCGTTTTTTTTGCAGACCCGCTCACTTCCGAAGAGTAATACCAGTCCCCAGGGGGCTTCAGGGCAGAGTCTTGGGATGCAGAGTAGAAAGGCAGTCAATTCGTGTAGCGTTTATTTCCATGTACTTCCCGCCATGCACACGGAACATCGCTGAACAGTTCAAACCTCTGGATTGTTGTGAGGCGATTGTGCGATGGCTTTCTCGGATAGTTGGCTCGATGGCGGGAAGATGGGTACAAGTTACCACAATGGATCTGAGCTCAGCTTTTACAGAAAATGTCGAGGGAATTGTAGGGTCGTGCAGACACGGCGAGGAGGAGAGAAGGTCAGCAACGTTGCCCAAACCAGTTCTCATTGCCCACGACATGTGCATGATATATACGATGCGAGACGCAGGACACATTTTTTGCTTCCAGTCGGGTGGCGAGGACACTCGATTACATACATTGCCTTGCCATCAGCACTTCAGGCTTCGGTCCAGTGGTGCACGACATTCAGAAGAACTATGAGAAGGCTGCAGCCGCACAGGTGGGGGAGGAAGTGGGACCACCAATCGCTGGGTATAGGAGTGCGATGAAGCAGGAGCATGCCACGCAAGAGAAGTAGCAGCGCATAGGACCTTCGGCAGCGAGCGTGCTTCTACAGAGAGGCTACATAATGCGAGAGTTCACAAATATCGTGGATGATACAACATCGGCCAAAGCTGCATGGGTGAGAAGTCAACCTGGATATATCATGGCGGTGGCTGCAAGCCAACTATTCGTCGAGGCGCTGGAGGCAGGAGCGAGAGCGACGTGTGCAAAAAGGAAAGATACACCGAGAGCCACGAGCTGTACGCGAAGGAGCTGCGCCAGCTACTACAACGAAGACGAGAGGTGCGTGAGCGACTGGCGTGGGCATGCACTGTGAAGAACGAGGACGCGCAGCTGGAGCTCACCATCAGGATCACGACCATAAGCAAGTGGCTGAGGCAGCACAAACGGCAGCATTGGCAGAGACTCGAAGAGGATCGGGTGCGGGCCTTGACAGAGGCACGACAGCACCGTGATGTTCATGAAGTGCATCGGCCGGCGAGAATCCTCGCGGCCAAAGGACGAGGGCCGCGATGGCGTAGCTACCGACAGTTACAGACCAGTCGAACAGCTACCGAATGGACCACGAGGATGCAAGAAGTAGGCGCGCAAGGTGGCGCATCAGTTCGAGTCGTTGACTACGCCGCAACGCTGCAGATGCTGCGCGAGCTACCCGAGCAGTTCAACGCCGTGACAGCCGAGGAGACGGAGGAGGGCGTCGGGGTCGTCGAGCGAGAGGTTTTGCGGCTGCAGTTGCGGCGAGTGGCTCCGCAGGAGAACCTCGGTTCCGAGTTCTATCGCGCGGCCATGTTTCCCAACTGGGCCAACGAGGGGCGCAAGCAGATGAACTGCGGTGTCGGCTACGAGCACGAGCAGGAGGAGAAGATTTCGGCTCTGCCCATTGATTTCATTCCGTGGTGTCTTTTCAAAGGAATTCGGGAGATGGGCAAGCTACCCATGTCTTGGATTCTGTCCGACGCACGCAATACAAGGAAAGGCAATCATAAGGAGGGAGTTGACAGAGAGAGACTCATCATGCTTGTGTGTGCCATAGCGAAGGCGTGCTGCATATGTTTGCTGACGAGAGGCACCTTACCTTAGGTGGAGTCGTGGATGTGCGGATGTCTACCTGGCAGGCGACGCGACGGGAGGCAGCAGTTATCGTTCAGCAGGCCTTCTCATGGGGGAAACCCGAGCCGGCCAGTCGCGCGTCGAGAGGCTCCACGACGCGGCCACCGCCATTCTACAGCATCGACCGCGGCAGCCTGCGCGAGGAGATTGGGCACTTTTCCGCGAGGAGGACTGGTAGATCATGAAGTTCAGGGCCGCTCTCGCGTGCTTCGGAGCACCGGGCGACTCAGCCAACAGTGTCCTTCTATTGCAGCAAGGACGTCAACCAGGAAACCCGGCGATGGCGAGGCTGTTCGTGGGAGCGTGCGCCACACAATGGGAATGGGCCCCTCCTCCTCCTCCTCCTTCTCCTCCGTCTCCTCCTCCTCCTCCCTTTCCTCCTCCCCCTCCTCCTCCTTCTCCTCCTCCTCCTCCTCCTCCTCCTCTATCCTCATTGTCCTCCTCCTCTCCTTGTCCCGTTTTTCCTCCTCCTCCTTCTCCTCCTCCTCCTGATCCTCGTCCTCATCCTCCTCCTCATCCTCATCCTCGTTCTTCTTCTTGTCCTCCTTCTCCCCCCATTCCTTCTCTTCCTCCTCCTGTTTCTCCTCCTCCACCTTCCTCCTTGTCTGGGAGTTTGCAGAATGGTGTGGACAAGTGTCTGGGGGGGAACTTGCGTTTCGGTTGGTGCTTGCAGCCGCGCCAGGGTTGTCTTTCCATTGGCCCGCTCCACAGCCCCCAGGGGCTCGTTCTGCAATCCAGGGGGGGGGGCTTGCGCCCCTCAACCCATCGCGTGCCTTCCCGGGCCGCCCCCCCTACACGGCCACGGAGGGCCCCAGGGCGCCGCCGAGTTTCCAATTGAGGGCCCCAGGGCGCCGCCGATTTTTCATGTTGATATTCCCCAGGGCGGATCCGGATAGGCAGAAATCACCGCTTCCTGCTCGCCCCCGGAGAATCAAAACATGCCAGTTCCGTCTGTTCGGCATTTTTTGGATTCTTGGGGCGAGGCTGGATACAGATCGTGTGCCTGGGCAGAAGTTGCCCCCGGCGGATTCGACTTGAAAGCTAGACGGGCGGCCCCTGCACCTGGCGTCGATCCGTGGGCCCATTTTGGCACCAGACCTCAGGGCCCACTCCGCCCCTCACGGGCTCTGCTGGCGAGGGTTCCATTTTCGATGCCGATTTCCATTTCGTTTCGTATTCCCAGAGACGCGCGCGCAGCGTGAGCACGACGTTCCCACCGCGGGACACGGCAGTGGCCTGGACGCAGCTCTCTCAGTGGCGGAAGTCCACTTCGCCTGGCCGCGGGCCCGTAGAGGAGGCGGTCGCTTCTCTCCTGGGCGATTTGAGCGATCGCGTGGCGATGCTGTCCCTGCTCGACACCCGAACTTTGAGGGCGGCGGTGGGCGCGACGAAACTGGGGGGCCCAGATGAGTCGCAGGCCTAGAGGTTGACACCATCACCAATATCGGCGGTGTGCCTCCACCGAGGGAAGAATATCCAGATCTCGGTGATGGTGTCAATAATTGTGGCTTCCAAGGTGGCCGAAATATTGCCACCAACACCGAAATCTAGGATCATCTTCCCCATGTGGAGGCAGCCCCCTGTGTTGGTGTTGGTGCCCATGTCTAGGCCTCCAAATGAACTGGTCCTGTTTCGCTCAACCTGATCCACGCAGTTCGGGTGTGACTGATGTTGCGCCTCGCGAGGACGGTTGCGTCCACGGCGAACGGGGGCAGTGGGGTGGATGGGGCTGGGCGTCAACCCGCTGGACGAGGCGACCCCTGTGGAGACCACGGCAAGGCGCCGGCGGCAGTGGCCGCGTTCGGCGCGAACGCGGTCAAGTTGTTGGCGGTGCATGACGAGGGGGACACCACGGAGGTCTCCTTTGCCGAAAAGCCCAAGTACGACATCTGGCGCGCGGTTTACGCGGCTGCCGCGTAAGACACCCCGCCAGAGGCACAAGAACCGACGCTGGAGCAATTATCAGTTCTCCACTGCCGCGTGGCGGTGCTCGGCGTCGCGCCTCACGCGGACTTCGCCGTTCGGGCCCCGTTCAGCAGACGGGGGCTCAGGGCGGTCAAGTTCTGCTGCGTGACGCCCGCAGGAGGCAGCGCGTTCTGTGCGCGCGAGATCGCTGGCCCCAGGACTTGTATGCAGTCGGAGTCATCTTGTCTCCTCGTCATGGTGGCCGCGATCATGCTCGACATTGCCCCTCGCGCGGCCCTGGGCGCCTATCGCCAGAGCGTGGGGTACCTCGTCATGGGTTGGCCTGAGTGCTGGCGCGCCATTGCCCTCGCCGAGGGCAAGATGCGCGCGGAGCATCTCGAAAGGCTCAGGCGATCGCTCGAGGGCGAGGCGCGGGCGACGGGGCAGCGCCCCCCGGGGCACTCCGCGGCCGGGCTGGGGCCAGCAGGTCGGGCGCCCGGCCGCCTCCCGGGTCGCCGACGGAAGAAGCGGGGGGCCCCCTGGCGCATCTCGGGCGGCATGGCCGCCGCTGCCCCGCGCGCTGACGGGCGGGGCCCGCGGCGGGGCCTCCGCGCGCACAGGGCGCCGCATCCCGGGCCTGCCCCCGGAAGCGGAGGAGGCAGAAAGCCAGCCAGCGGCCCTCCTCCGCAGGCGCCTCCTGCGGGGCCAACGGGGGCCCGGGGCGCCAAGGGCCAGTCGTCCGGCAAGGGCGATGAGAGCAGGAGGAGCGAGGAGAAGCGCAGGAATCACAGCGAGGGCGGCGGCGCAGAATCTGGGCGGCTGCCGCCGAGTTCCACGCGCCCCCCCCCCACGGGAGGCTGCAATATGTGCTGGACGCGTGGGCGCACGGGGCACCGCGCGAAGGCTCACGTGCCGTGGGCGCTGCGGCGGGCTCGAGGACTTCGTGCCGACCCCCGAGCCTCGGCGCGCCCGCGCAGGCAGCCACGCCGTCCTCGACGAGGCCCCCCGCGACGGCAGGGGACGGCCACCCGCGCCGCCGCGGCGGGGCGGCTCGGCGACGGCGCACGCTCGCCGCCCCCTCCGGGCGACGGCGAGCCAGGCCCGGCGCGCGCGCCCCGCTGCGAGGCCTGGGCGCGCGGATTCGCGAGGCGCGGCCACTGGGGCAGCGCCCTCGTCAGGGGGCCCCCGCTGCCGCCGGGGGCAGGTGCGCGTGGGCCCGCTGCCCGCTGCCCGGGGGCGCCGCCGCGTCGGGAGCCTCCGACCAAGAGGCAGGCTCAGAGGGCAGAGGGCCGCTGAGCGCTCGGCGGCTTGCGCGTGCCGACTGAGTCGGTGCCCAGGCGGCCCCGCCTGCGGGGCTGGGGGCAGGAGGTGGCATCGCACTTCGACGAGCTCGCCGCTTGTCGCCTGCAGGTCTACGAGGCCACCCAGCGCTTTAGAGACAAGACCTGCGCGGGCCCTCCTGGGGACCACGCGCGGGGGCGGCGAGAGCATCTCGGGCGCGCCGTGGGCGCGCCGCCCGAGCCGCCGCCCCCCGAGACTTGGATGCTGCGCTTCCCGCTCCAGGGCGAGATGCTCCGCGTGCGCCTTCAGCGGGGAGGAGGCCCGGAGACCCATCTGCGGGAGTGGATCCAGGTCGGCGTCCCTCCTGGGCGTTGAGGTCCAGATCCCCGCCGCGGGCATCTTCCCCGAGGCCGCCGCGGACGGGGACCAGCCAAGTGGCGGCGAGTTCGCCCTGTCCGAGGTCCTGCCCGAGGTGGGCAGGTACGCCCCTCCTAATCCGTCTCCCTCCTCCTCGATGTCGTCGTCGTCGTCGTCGTCGTCGTCGTCGTCGTCGTCGTCGTCGTCGTCGTCGTCGTCGTCGTCATTCCCCATCCCTCCCTTCCTCCCTCCCTCCTTCCTTCCCCCCTTCCCGCCTCCCTCCTCCCGCTCCCCTCCTCCTCCTCCTCCTCCTCCTCTTCCACCTTCTCCTCCTCTTCCTCCTCTTCCTCCTTTTCCTATCTCCTCCCTTCTCCTAGCGTTCCTCCTCTCATCTGTCGCTCCCCAGCCTCCTCCTCCTCCTCCTCCTCCTCCTCCTCCTCCTCCTCCTCCTCCTCCTCTTGCTCCTTCTTCCCCTCTGCCTTCTGCTCCCCTTTTCTCTCCCCCTCCCTCTCCGGGCACCTCCTCCTCCTCGTTCCCTTTGACCTTGCAGTCCTCACCGTCTTCGTCGTCCTCCTCCTGATCCTCCCCTGTGCTCCCGATGTTGGAGCAGGGATCACAGGCGAGGCCCCGCCTGTGCCAGCGTGATCTGCGCTCCACCGATCACTGAACAGCTTCCTTCTCGTCGCTTCGGCCCAGTGTTTCTCCAGCAGCTCGAGGAGGCCCGCGCGGCTTTTTTGCGCTTCTCCCGCCCTCGGGATTTCGGCAAGCACTCGACGAGCCTGCCACCTGCGAGAGGTTTTGCGAGCAAGCTGGCCCAGGTTTCGCACAAATGTCTTCCTCTCATCGCTACAGTTGGTGCAAACATCCCCACAAAGACGTCATGTTCCTCCTACCTTCTCCCTCGTCCTCGCTTTGACTTGGCGATCCTTCGTCGACAGGCGCGTCGTCGACCCTCCAGACGAATCGCGGGCTTTCAAGCCTAGCATGGGCCGCACCTCTGTGTTTTTAAATTATTTTCATGTGCTCGTCTGTCATCGCATTCATACGAACGTACTATCACGGAAATCATAATGCTCTTGTGGACGTTACGGCCGAGTCACACATGTAATATTCAATGATTCGCATGCTCACATTTGCAGAGCTGCCGGGGTGATGCGCTCTTTGACGGCAGCCCGTGTGCACGGTATACGCGCATCGGTAACCGATTGTAGGCGTTACGAAAGGAAACGAAACGAAATCACCCCGCGGTGTCCACGGCCATTGTGGGGGTCTCCGCCCCCCCCACCCCCGCGGTTCCCCGAAGGCCACGGCCCACCAGTGCGACAGCAAGGGGTGGAACGCGCTCTGCTACGCCCTGGGCTCGGGCCAGATCTGCACCGCCAGGAGGGCCAGGCGGAGGAGGAGGAGCAGGAGGAGGAAGAGGAGGAGAAGGAGGAGGAGGAGGACGAGGCGGAGGAGGAGAATGGTGATGATGATGCTACTGATGATGATGATGATGATGGTGGTGGTGGTGATGATGATGACGCTGATGATGATGATGATGATGATGATGATGATGATGATGATGATGATGATGATGATGATGATGATGATGCTGCTGATGATGATGATGATGCTGCTGATGATGATGCTGATGCTGATGCTGATGATGATTGCTGATGATGATGCTGCTGATGATGATGATGCGATGATGATCCTGTTGCTGATGATGATGGATGATGCTGATGATGATGATGATGGCTGAATGCTGATGCTGATGCTGATGATGATGATGATGCTGGATGAGGGGGGGGGGTTGATGTTAATGGATGATGCGCTGATGATGCTGATGATGATGATGCTGATGGTGATGTGATGATGATGATGATGATGATGATGATGATGATGATGCGATGGATGATGCGCTGATGATGATGATGCTGCTGATGATGATGCTGATGCTGATGCTGATGATGATGATGATGACGATGCTATGATGATGATGGTGATGATGATGATGATGAGAAGATGATGGTGGTGGTGTTTGGTGGTGATAATGATGATGCTGGATGATGTGATGCTGATGCTGATGCTGCTGACGATGATGATGCTGATGCTGATGCTGATGATGATGATGCTGATGATGATGATGATGCTGCTGATGATGATGATGATCATGACGATGATGATGATGATGCTGCTGCTGATGATGCTGATGATGCTGATGCTGATGCTGATGCTGATGATGATAATGATGATGATGATGTTGATGATGATGACGATGTTCATGATGATGATGCTGCTGATGATGATGATGCTGATGATGATGATGATGCTGGTGGTGGTGGTGATGATGATGATGCTGATGATGATGATGCTCATGCTGAAGCTGATGATGATGATTCTGATGCTGATGCTGATGATGATGTTGATGATGATAATGATGCTGATGATTATGATGATGATGATGATGACGATGTTCATGATGATGATGATGATGATGATGATGATGATGATGGTGATGGTGATGATGATGCTGCTGATGATGATGATGATGATGCTGCTGATGGTGATGATTCTGATGATGATGATGATGATGATGATGCTGATGATGATGATGATGATGATGATGATGATGGTGATGGTGGTGGTGATGATGATGAGGATGCTGATGATGATGATGATGATGATGATGATGATGATGATGATGATGATGGTGGTGGTAACGATGATGATGATGATGATGATGATGATGATGATGATGATGATGATGGTGGTGGTGGTGGTGGTGATGATGCTGATGATGATGATGATGTGTATGATGATGAGAGATGATATGATGATGATGATGATGATGATGATGAGGAGATGATGATGATGATGATGATGATGATGATGATGCTGAGGTGGAGGAGGATGAGAGGAGGGAGGAGGAGGAGGAAGAGGAGGAGGAGGAAGAGGGGGAGGAACAAGGGGGAGGAGGAGAAAGAGGTGGAGGAGGCGGAGGAGGAGGAGGGAGGAGGAGGAGGAGGAGGAGGAGGAGGGGGAGGGGAGGAGGAGGAAGAGGAGGAGGAGGAGGAGGAGGAAGATGAAGAGGAGGAGGAGGAAGAGGAAGAGGAGGGGGAGGATGAGGAGGAGGATAAGGATGAGGCGGAGGAGGACGAGGAGGCCCTGACAGCGAAAGATGGAGGTGTACGCATATGGTGATGAATGGTTGGATTAGCAGGATGATGTGGCGGCGAATTTGACCATTAGGAGGGGGCAAGGAGGATGACCAGGAGGAGGAGGAGGAGGAGGAGGAAGAGGACGATGCGGAGGAAGAGGAGGAGGAGGAAAACGACTAATACGAAACGACGAGCGCGAACACGAGTACTAATGTTCATGATGATAAGGAGTCTACTGTTACGAATCGGGCGAATATTAAGACTACTGGCATCACTACTACGGTGCGGAGAGTACCACTACTACTACTACTACTACTACTACTACTACTACTACTACTACTACTACTACTACTATTACTACTAATACCCATAACGGCATACTGCCCACACAGGTAATACTAGTAATACTGAGACGACGAAAGCGACCCATACTGGTACACATCAGAAACACATTACCCATGCTAATCAGCAGAACGTTGACACTACTACAGATTGACTAAGATGAGCACGAATTCGACTCCCACTTCTAATAACAGTACTAATTCTATCAATGCTAATATTAAGCATACGGGTGATACCTGTACTATCACACTACTACTACTACTACCCCTACTACCACTACTACGGCCACTACTACTAGTAACGCTAGTACTAGTCCTACTATTTTGAATCGTCGTATTCGTAGTAGAAGTCGTCGCCGTAGTGGTCGTAGTAGCCGTGGTAATCGTAACAATAGTAGTCGTAGTCGTAGACGTAGTAGTAGTAGTAGCAGTAGTAGTAGTAGTAGTGGTAGTAGTAGTAGTAGTAGTAGTAGTAGTAGTAGTAGTAGCAGCAGTAGTAGTAGTAGTAGTAGTAGTAGTAGTCGTAGTATAAGTATTAGCAGTAGTAGTAGTAGTAGTAGTAGTAGTAGTAGTAGTAGTAGTCGTCGTCTTAGTAGTAGTCGTAGTAGTAGTAGTAGTAGTAGTAGTAGTAGTAGTAGTCGTAGTAGTCGTAGTCGTAGTAGTAGTAGTAGTAGTAGTAGTAGTAGTAGTAGTAGTAGTAGTAGTAGTAGTAGTAGTAGTAGTAGTAGTAGTAGTAGTAGTAGTAGTAGTAGTAGTAGTAGTCGTAGTCGTAGTAGTAGTAGTAGTAGTAGTAGTAGTAGTAGTAGTAGTAGAAGTGGTAGTCGTAGTCGTAGTCGTAGTAGTAGTAGTAGTAGCAGCAGTAGTAGTAGTAGTCGTCGTAGTAGTAGTAGTGTAGTAGTAGTCGTAGTATAGTATAGTATAGTATAGTATAGTATAGTATAGTTTAGTGTAGTATCGTATAGTATAGTATAGTATAGTATCGTATAATATAGTATAGTATAGTGTAGTAGTAGTAGTAGTAGTAGTAGTAGTAGTTTCAGTCGTAGTAGTAGTAGTAGTAGTAGTGGTAGTAGTAGTAGTAGTAGTAGTAGTAGTAGTAGTAGTAGTAGTAGTAGTAGTAGTAGTAGTAGTAGTAGTAGTAGTAGTAGTAGTAGTAGTAGTAGTAGTAGTAGTAGTAGTAGTAGTAGTAGTAGTAGTAGTAGTAGTAGTAGTAGTAGTAGTAGTAGTAGTAGTAGTAGTAGTAGTAGCAGTAGTAGTAGTAGTAGTGGTAGTAGTAGTACGACTAATACTAACAACATCAGGAACATATCAATGCCATACGTAATTTCATTATTACCAATCATACTACTACCAGCAACCACACGAATGGTACTACGAATGCTACTACTACTAGTACTAGTATTTCTTCTTCCTCTTCTGATACGACCACTACTATTTATACTATTCATAATATTAGTAATTCATATCAATACTAGTCATACTACTAATAAACTGGTTAATACTACCACTAAGGCTCGACAAATAACAACGATAATACTGATCCGAATAATCATACGTATAGTAATGAGAAGCAGAATGCGAAGATGAAAAAGAAGAGGACGAGGAGGACCAGGAGGCGGCTTGGGAGCTCCGAGCGCCAGCTGCATGCGGCTGACTCGCTAATTCCGCTCTTTGCTTGCCCCCCTTTGAGTTTTCTTTGGTGCACCGGGCCAGGGCCTCACCAGCTCCGAGGTGTGGCGCGGGGGTTGGAGGGATGGGAGGGTGATGGAGTCAACTCTCCCCGAAGCATCTTTCCTCCCTCTCCCCCCTCTCATCTCCATTCCCCTCTCCCCCCTCTCCCCCTCTTCCCCCCGACTCGGCATCGAAGAGTTGTCGATTTTGTATTTTGGGCAGCTGGCGTGAGCTGGTTACTTAGCTGTCGCGGTGCTCTTCTGAGGCGTCCCACCCGTCCCAGGTCTTTGACGGGACTTCTTCTTTTCTCTTCCCTTCCCCCCCAGTCCCCGCGCGGGATTGGCGGGGGAGAGAAGGCGTGAGCGTCGTGAACCCACGGCGTGGGTTCACGACGCTCACGACGCCACTCGGTGGCGCCAGGGCCCGAGGCGGGCTTCGGAGGCCGAGATCCCCCAGACTGGGCCTGCCTTCAGGGGCCCGCACCTGCGGTGCGGGGGGCGGGCCCCTGGAGCGCCCAGGGTCGGGCCACGACCGCCCCCTGCAGGGTCTGCGCGTGGGTACGGGCGTGTGGCTCGACGTCGGCCGTCGTCGAGTTCGTGAGGCTTTGGCGGCCGAGATCCCCCAAACTGGGCTTGCCTTAAGGGCCCGCACCCTGCGCTCGGCAACACCCCAACATACTTATACTATATGTGCGTCGCCCCCCCAGGGGCGACGCGCGCACCGAGAAATCTTACAGTATGTGCGTCGTGGCGGGCGCTTTCTGGCCACACCGCCCGGGAAACGGTATACTACAAGATGGGTATACTGTATGTTCGGGTCGAATGCGCGCCTCCAAGGAGGACATATAGTACTAGTATGTCCATGTGCGTCCCATGCGCTGCGGGGGGCGGGCCCCGGAGCGCCCAGGGCCGGGCCATGACCGCCCCCTGCAGGGTCTTCTGCGCGGGTGCGGGCCTGTGGCTCGACGGCGGTCGTCGTCGAGGTCACGAGCCCGAGCTCCGGCGCAGGAGGAGGAGGAGGAGGAGGAGGAGGAGGAGGAGGAGGAGGAGGAGGAGGAGGAGGAGGAGGAGGAGGAGGAGGAGGAGGAGGAGGGGAGGAGGAGGAGGAGGAGGGAGGAGGAGGAGGCGGGGGAGAAGGCTTTGGCGGCCGAGATCCCCCAAACTGGGCTTGCCTTAAGGGCCCGCACCCTGCGCTGCGGGGGGCGGGCCCCGGAGCGCCCAGGGTCGGGCCACGACCGCCCCCGCGCAGGGTCTTTTTGCGCGGGTGCGGGCCTGTGGCTCGACGTCGGTCGTCGTCGAGGTCACGAGCCCGACCTCCGGCGCAGGAGGAGGCGGAGGAGGAGGAGGAGGAGGGGGAGGAGGAGGAGGAGGAGGAGGGGGAAAAGGAGGAGGAGGAGGAGGAGGAGGAGGAGGAGGAGGAGGAGGGGGAAAAGGAGGAGGAGCAGGAGGAGGAGGAGGAGGAGGAGGAGGAGGAGGAGGAGCAAGAGGAGGAGGAGGAGGAGGGGCCGCTTGAAGATCCACATGCTCTGAGAGCTCTCTGGCTGCTCCGCGGCCGCTTCCTTCTTCTGTCTTGCTCCTCCTTTCCTTCCGCCGTATTTTTGCTGCGGGCGCGTCCTACCGCTGGCCCGACCGCTTGTTGGATCCAACTCGCCGCAGACCGACAGAACAAGTGTTTGGGCATCTGTCTTGGCCTGGGTAGAATTCGGGCGCCTCGTAGGGCACACGGCATGGGGCTCCGGGGATCCGCACATGTTGCACGAGCGACGTGTCCGGGGTTCACGCGCTGGCACCATTCCCTAAGAGCATTTCGCAGGAGGGCTCTGATACTGAGGCGATCGCAAACATGACACCAGAAGGCGTGGATCAGCGTCGGGCCCCGTTTCCATGGGACATCGCGGATTCCCGCCGCCGAGCGAGGCGGCACCGGCCTCACTCTGGGGAGAGGCACTTCCCCCGATCCATATTTGCCTTGGCATCGCTCGGACGTGTGCATTTTTCCTTCGGCGAGTACCATCGAGGAGCATCCTTGATCATTTGGCGAAAAAACCACGAGCGAAACCGAAAAAAGCAGGGAATGGACGTCCGAGCGATGCCCAGTTGCGCGCCCCCGAGATACTTGTGAGAGCGGACCACAGAAGAGTTCCACAGGGGGCACGGGGAGCCCGAAACCGCCTGGTCCGGCAGCCGTTTCGTCTATATATTGGAGCCTCCGGCCTGTGCCGCCGATTTGTGGGGCGCTCCGGGGCGCTCCGTGCGCATTGCTCATGCTCGATGGTTTGTGAGCTCGAGTTTGAGGAGGCAAGAGGGAGGACAAGGAGGGGGGAGGACGAGGCGGAGGATGAGGATGAGGAGGGGGAAAAGGAGGAGGAGGAGGAGGAGGAGGAGGAGGAGGAGGAATGGGAGGAGGATGAGCAGGAGGAGGAGGAGGAGGAGGAGGAGGAGGAGGAGAGGAGGAGGAGAAGGAGGAGGAGGAGGAGGAGGAGGAGGAGGGGGAGGGTGTTGGCAGTCGCCTTAGGCAGTCAGTCTGTGTTGAATGGAATGTTTGCCTCGTGTCCGTCTGTCGAGCTTGCTGGCAGCCTAGCTCCCCGACGGGTTGGCTCATTGGTGGGTCGTTGCGCGGGTCGAAGCCCGCTGGTGGTCTTCAACCCATCCCGCCACCGTGCCTGAGTTGTGGGTCCGAGGCTTGCTGGAGGTTCGTTGGGATTTCGTGGGAAGCGTCTCGGGGGTCTCTGGGAGGTAGTTTTGAAGCCTCTTAGGGGGCCGCTTGAGAACCTCCTTTAGGCCTCTTGGGTGCCTCTTGAGGTGTTCTTGGGGGCCTTTCAGGAGCCCCTTGGGGCCTCTCGGGGGCCTCTTGGGGCTTGCTGGGGGCCTTTCGAGGCGGAAGGTTGGAATCGTTGGTTCGTGTTCCTCTTTTTGGGCCCCTCTGAGGGGGCGTCTTGGGCGCATGTTGGCCCGTTTAGGGTTCTCTGGGGGCGGTCTTGGTGTCCTCTTGGGCCGTCTTGGAGCGTTGGCAGCTCGTAAAAGTGAGAACCCCAAAGCCATTAAGCAACCAAAGCGAAACCCATGATTTGTGCTTCTTGGGGCCCTCTTGGGTCCTCTTGGAGCGCTCTTGGGGCCAATAGGGGGCCTCTTTGTCCGTCTTGGGGCCATCTTGGGCGTGTAGGAGCCCTTTTGGGCCGTCTTGGCGGCCTCGGCTGCGTTGCCGCCTCCCCCCCCTTCCCCCCTTCCCCGGCTAATCCGCCCAGGCACCCTTCCTCCTGCGGCGGGGTATCGGCCCCGGAAACTGCAGACCTCCCCCCCGCCCGCCTGCCTTCACCGGCAGAGCCACCCCGGCACCCCGCCCAGCAGGGCTGAAACTCCGGCTGCAGTTGTTTTTCAACTCGCACGCCCGATTGGCGGACTTTCTCTCACAATTTGTGAAACAGTCGTGCTCTCGCCGCGATGCCTGTTGCATTTTTGCTTCGGACGGCCACGATCTTTGACGCAATGTTGCATTCAGGTGCACATGGCTCTGCCCTCACCACTGTCCTGGCTGCCTGTTTCCCAGGAGGAGTACGTGGGAATGCACGCTTTCAAGACCTCCCGCTCCTCGGCCCGCCTCTCCACCTTTACTGCTCTCGGGGTGCTCTCTTGGGACAACTTTGCAGCCGCGGCCGAGGTCTGAGTCCAGGCCTGCCCTCTCCCCCCCTCGCCCCTCCTCCCCCCCCTCCCCCTCCCCCCCCTCCTCGCTTCTTCCCTCCACTCCCTCCCCCTCCCCTCCCTTCCCCCCTCCCTCCCCCCCTCCCCCCCCCCCCTCGCTTCCTCCCCTCCCCTCCCTCCCCTCCCTCCCTCCCTCCCTCCCTCCCCCTCCCTCCCTCCGTTTAACAAAAAGGTTTTCTCTGGCGTTAACCCTCCGCTGGGCGAGCATCAAGGTATTCTCCCTGAGAGGGGGTTAACTCCAGATTAGACCCTTCTCGTGGACGCCGAGCGTCGCAGGGATCCACCCTGAGGAGGGTTAATTCAAGATTAAACCCGTCTCGTGGAAGCCGAGCGTCGCAGGGGTCCACCCTGAGGAGGGTTAGCTCCAGATTAAGCCCTTTTCGCAGACGCCCCCCTCGGTCCCCGCGTGCAACTCGCCACCTGGCAGGATAACGAAACATCTAGAGTGAACCCGTTTCGTTTGGACACTCCCTAAGAGGCCGAGGCGGAGAAGGTGGAGAGCGAGGGAGAGAGAGAGAGAGAGAGAGAGAGAGAAAGAGGGAGAGAGAAGTAAAGTAACAGAGAGATGGCGAGATAGAAAGAGAGAGAGAGAGAGCGACACATAAAGACAAACGCATAGCGAGATATGGACAGAAGGAGAGAGAGAGAGAGAGAGAGACAGAGAGCAACACAATGCAGAGAGAGAGAGAGAGAGAAAGCAGAGAAATATAAACCTAAATGAAGGGAGACATTCAACACAACTTTCATGTAAACAGATCTGTATGTGCAAGAGAAAAGACGCGGGGGGGGGGGAAGAGAGAGAGAGAGAGAGAGAGAGAGAAAGAGACATAAGGTTAAAGCGAGCGATATCCGTATATACATACATGGTAGCAATAACCGCACAAACAACACATAAAAGGAATAGGGGAGGGAGAGATGGAGAGCGAGGGGTGAAAAGTGACGGAACCTGTCGCCTGGAAGCTCCTCGGCGGTCCAAGGACTTTACGGCCTTGAGCGTCGCGGCCTTGTTAACCAATCCGCAGCCGTGTCGGGTTTTGCTGGAGATCGTGTTGGGGCTGTTTGCGGGTCAGAGGGTGGTTCTCTCGGGTTCGTCAAAGGGGCCGTCAGGTCGATTCGGGAACATCTTGGGAACGCCTTGAGATCATATGCAGAGGTCGCGTTGGGGTCATTTTGAGGTCGCTGGAGGGTCGCATTGGGGTTATATTGGGGTCGCCTTAGGGTCCTGATATCGCTCTGGGATCATCATGGGCTTGATGCTGTTGTCCCGGGGTAGTCCTAGGGCCAGCCACAAGGTGATGGGGTCCTCTCGCAGTTGACGATCTCATTAGGGCCGTCTCGGGCTCACCCTGTGATCGTCACGGGTGCGAAGGGCCGTCTTATGTCGTCTTAGTGGTCATCAGGGGGTCGTGGGATCATTACAGTGCCATAACGCCCTTCCGAAAAATCAGCATTGTCCTCGTCATCGGCATCAATACCATCATCATCAGCATCATCATCATCCTCATCCTCATCCTCATCATCATCATCATCATCATCATCATCATCATCATCATCATCATCACCATCATCATCATCATATGTCCTCTTCGCCTCCTCCATTGGACATCGTTCTCTTGGCGTCTTCGGGCCTCCTTAGCAGGAGGAACCAATCGGCTAATTCAGTGACGAAGGAGAGAGGACATGTTTGAATCAGTCGGGAGCATGTTGGGAATCTCTTACCGGAAATGCCGGTAAAAGTGTTTATTCCAAAGTTAACCTTCCGACAGGAGATCCCGTTGAAAGTGTTAATTCTGGAGTTAACCCCTCTTGGAGGGGAGCGCAAACTGCATCTGTGTTGCTGCTGTTGAAGAGAGCGCCTGCAGACCCCGGAGAAGGGACCGACGAAACAAGAAAGCCCGCAGCGTGTGAGGAGCAATCGCCCTAGATCGGAGCTAGAGTGACGAGCGACCTGAGCCAGAAAGCCTGCAGGGCAAGAGACACGCGCGCACTGAACCAGCAAGCCTGCAGAACGAGAAAACACATCGAAAACCAGACAGGCCAGCAGAGCTGGAAAAATAAGCCTCCAGAGCCAGGAACATTGCAAAACTAGGGCAGAAGGGATTCATAGCAAGAGAGCACTCGTATCTGAAAAAAGGGGCCGACGTCACCTGAGAGCCAGCAGCCCCAAACAAAACAACCCTCGGAGCAAGAAAGCCTGAAGAGCGAGGAGAGGTGGCTCAATAAACGGGTTGCTCAATAATCAGACGGCAGGGCGAGAGGAGGGCGGCAGAACTAAAATTACAAGACCCACCCCCTTGAGCAGCCTGACGAAACGTCGTCCATAACGTGAAAGACTGTGGAACTGGATTAAAAAACGAGTCGATTGCAGAGAAGCCGGCGCAACTTCAGAAAGTAGCCCCCGATAAGAAAAAACCCGAAGGGCATATGGAAGGAGCGACTGCGCCGCCGTAAGTGGGCAGCCCCAGGGCGAGAATGCTTCGAGCACGGGGCCCAGGAAGTGAAAAGAGCATGCGCCGCGGAGATGGAGAAGAGGCGAAATGGTCGCCAGTGCTTCAGATGTAGAGAGGTTAAATCTGGAGTAAGCCCTTTCCAATGGTGAAGCGCTGCAGGTACAAGTTCAACAAGGTTGAATCCAGATTGAACCTGTTTTTAAATTCGTGATTGCACACTTTTTCCCTCCCCTCCTTCCCCCTTCCTCCCTCCCCCCTCCCTCCCTCCCCCCCCTCCCCCCCTCTCCCTTTCCCTCTCCCTCCCCCACCCCCTCGCGTCTGGCCTCGGAAGGATGCTGGCCGAGGCGTCCCCGACGGCGCGCGCCGGGATGCCGGCCAGCGTCCTGGCGGAGGTGCTGCACAGGTCGGCGGCGAGCAGGGGCCTCCAGCGCGCTCGCAGGGGGGGGGGGAGGGGGAGGGGGAGGAGGGGGAGGGGGAGGAGGAGGAGGAGGAGGAGGAGGAGGAGGAGGAGGAGGAGGAGGAGGAGGCGGAGGGGGAGGAGGAGGAGGATGCGGAGGGGGAGGGGAGGAGGAGGAGGAGGGGGAGGAGGAGAGGAGGAGGCGGAGGGGGAGGGGGAGGAGGAGGAGGGGGAGGAGGAGGAGGAGGAGGAGGAGGAGGAGGAGGAGGAGGAGGGCCGACCCGTGTAAACCCAAGACGCGCCAACGATGGTGCAATGGACCCTCCCTCCAGATGCTCTCTTCATAGGTCCCTACAAGATTTTCTGAGAATCCTCAACCGTGCCAAGACACAATTCCAGGGATATCCACACCGCGAATCACCGTGACTGTTGCGTCCTGACAATCCTGAATAATGCAAGAACACCATTCTCAGGACTTCATGCATGCGACTCCTTGAACCTGTTGCAAACTTTTCAGACCAGAGTGCGCGGCGCTAAGGCGGGAGCCGCATTTTGAAAAGGAGCCGCCCTTCATCTTGTAACATTGCTGTAAACTTGAAAACGAATGTGCGCGGCGCTGAGGCGATGGCCACATGTTGAAAGCGATTCGCACTCCATCAGTGAAACTGTTGCAAAGTTTTGAGACGAATGTGCGCTGCGCCCAGGCGGGAGCCGCATTTTGAAAAGAGAACGCCCTCGGTCCATCTATCTGCTGGAAAGTGTTACGGATAATGTGCGCAGCGTTAATGCGAGAGCCACATTTTGAAAAATGATCCGCCCTCCATCCTGGAAGTTGTTGCAGACTTTCAAAACGAATTTGCGCGGCGCTACGGCGAGAGCCAAATGTGAAAAAGGACTCGCCCTCCATCCGCGAGGCGGCTGCAAACTTTCAAGACGAATGTGCGCGGCACTGAGGCGAGAGCCACGTACACGTTGAAAAGGACCCGCCCTTCATCCGTGAACCTGTTGCAAATGTCAAGCTTCGGGATCATAAGTGGTGCACAACTCTCATGCGGAACGCCTAGCCCGCCCTACCGACACGTCTGGGGGCGCGACAGGGAAAGCTGTTTGGAAGGGAAACGAAAGGGGAGGAGGAGGAGGAGGAGGAGGAGGAGGAGGAGGAGGAGAGGAGGAGGAAGGAGCTGGAGGAGGAGGAGGAGGAGGAGGAGGAGGAGGAGGAAGCGCTGGAGGAGGAGGAGCTGGAGGAAAAGGAGGCAGAACCAGGACGGGGCCAGGAGGGATTCGGAGGAGGAGCAGGACGAGGAGGAGTTTGACTCCAGCACCGTCGGAGGCGTTCGGGGGCTGCTCTTCCGCTCCTCCCTTTCGTCCGTTCTCCTTCTTCACTCCCCCCCGTCCCCTCCTGCCTACCTATCATCCCCCTCCTCCCCTCCTCCTCTCATCCTTTCTTCCCCCCCCCCCCCTGCCTCCCCTCACCTCCCCCCCCCCCCCTCCCTCCTCTCCCCTCCTTTTCCTCCTTGTCCTCCTCCGTCTTCTCCTGCTCCTCCTCCTCCCCCTTCTCCTCCTCCTCCTCCACCTCCCCTCGCCCTCCTCCTCCTCCAGCCCTCTCACTTTCAAGGTAGTTCTCGTTGTTGCACAGCCGAACACCGAACGTGTGGGTAAGGGCAGGGCGGGCAGGGCGGGAGGTCTTCAAACATGGGGCTAACATGGCTCTACGGAGGGGGCATTGGCTCTCAGTTGAGGCTTGACCATGGGTAACATTGCCGGCCTCATAAGATACGGAGTCCTCCAGGGTCTGAAGCCTCCTGGGCACATTCTTCAACAAACGTGGGAGGCTACATGGGTCTTAACACATGTGGGAGGCTAAGACCCATGTGGGCGCCGCCCACATGGATCTTAACACACTCGAGCAGTTACACGGATCGATGCCATTCCTTTTTCAAAATGTGGCTATCGCTCCATTGCCGAGCACATTCGCTGCCGAGTGTCCAACGTCGATACGGATGGAGGGCCGTTTTGTTTTCCGAACGGGGTTGTCGCACAACACCATTTTACCACTCATTCCTCAGACATAGACGTTGTTTAACGTTTTCACGGATGAGGGGCGGTGCCTTGTCAAAGTGGGGCGACCGCTTGATATTTCAAGGCTTATTCCCATACTTTGTTCTAATGACGCACCAGCTACACCGATGAAAGCGGGTCTTTACTTCCGAACGGATCTCTCTCTCTCTCTCTCCCTCCCTCTCCCTCTCTCCCTCTCTATCCGCCTCCTTGCGATCTGTCGCAATATTTTTTTGGCGTCCCTTAGATCTAAACGACTTCTTTCTTCCTCTCCTCCGTCTCATCTCGTCTGTACTCCTCCACCTCCAGCGGACTCGTAGAGGCCTCTTGCCTGGCCGGACGGGCCCCTCGAGGACCACGGCTGCTCGCGAGCAGGGCATCGTCGGGCGGGAAGCCATCCTCCGTGGCAACCCGCCTGGCGCTCTCTTCCCGTGGGCTCTTGACGCCGTGCTGGTAAGCAGCGGGCTCCAAGGAATTCCTCCTTGCATCAGCATCGTTTAACCGATTCTTATCCCCATGCCCATCCCCATCTCGACCCCATCATCCCACCACCCCAGCTGGGGATAGACCCCTCAAAACCCAAGGGGAACAGTCTGTATCCCCATCTGGGGGGGTAAATCGGCTAGTGGGCCCAGGCCAATCGGTTAAACGACTCATTGCACCCCACCCGGCCTCCCCGCCCTCCCCCCTTCCCCCTCCCTCGGCTCGCCGCATCGGAGGTGCCGGAGGGAAGCTGGCGCCACCCGCGCCGCAGAGCTGGAGCTCCAGTGGGGCTGGGGGCCGAAGCGTGCGCACAGCAGCCCCCGTTGGTAGCCCCTTGGGCAGGCAAGGGGAGGAGGAGGAGGAGGAGGAGGAGGAGGAGGAGGAGGAGGAGGAGGAGGAGGAGGAGGAGGAGGAGGAGAAGGAGGAGAAGGAGGAGGAGGAGGAGGAGGAGGAGGAGGAGGAGGAGGAGGAGGAGGAGGGGGGGGAGGGAGGAGGAGGAGGGAGGAGGAGGGGGGGAGGAGGAGGAGGAGGAGGAGGAGGAGGAGGAGGAGGAGGAGGAGGAGGAGGAGGAGGAGGAGGGGGAGGGGGCAGGAGAGGTAGTGGGAGGCACGGGGAGGCAGGGGAGATGGGCGGCGGAGGACAATTCGGGAGGATCTGTCGGAGGGCACCCGCTATGCGCCTGCACCGATCCTGGCCAGGCCACGCCTGGGCCAAAGAGTGGTGCATGCGCCTGCCTGCCCCAGGCAGGAGGGCGTACGCACCGATCCTGGTCCCAGGGTGATCCTCGCCAGGATGGGTGTTGGTGTATAGCTGGTGCCTGCCGAAATCTGGCTACAACGGAGTCCAGGATACCTGGACGGACGAGCGATGACGCCACCCGGGCCCCCAGGCCTCCCAGGACCTAGTGGTGCAGGTTCTTCTGTTTGCTGTAGTGCCAACATCGCAGAGCGGCTCCCGTTCGGAAGCAAAGGGATGAGCCTGGATTGTCCTGATGAATTTCGTTTCGGATTTCGAAGTGAATTTCATGTGGACTCCTTTTCGCCAGGAATGAAGGCTACATCAAGTCCACGTGAACTTCACTTTGTTTTTCGGTCGCCGTTTCGGGGTCTTGCATTGGCAGAAATCCACGCAAGAGTCCGCGGCAGCACGTCTACAAGGTCGGCACTTCATATTTGTGGTATGGGAGTGTCATTCATCAAACATCCCGTTAGCGCTCCCCCTCCGTCAGTCGCTTCAGTGAGGAGGAGGAGGAGGAGGAGGAGGAGGAGGAGGAGGAGGAGGAGGAGGAGGAGGAGGAGAGACGGAGTAGCAGTATATTTTCGGCGCCTCCAGCCGCTCTCGGACGCCGCGGCGCCTCCCACTCGGCCGCGTAGGAAAGCGGACGATGCTGCTGCTGCTGGTGCTGCTGCTGATGATGCTGCTGCTGATGATGATGATGATGATGACGACGATGATGGTGATGATGATGATGATGATGGTGATGATGATGACGATGATGCTGATGCTGCTGCTGATGCTGCTGCTGATGATGACGATGATGCTGATGCTGCTGCTGATGGTGTTGCTGATGCTGCTGATGATGCTGATGAGGATCATGACGTCGACGACGACGATACTGATGATGATGCTGATGATGATGATGCTGAGGCTGATGCTGATGATGATGGTGATGATGATCATCATGGTGATGGTGGTGGTGATGCTGATGCTGCTGCTACTGATGATGGTGGTGGTGATGATAATGCTGCTGCTGCTGATGATACTGATGCTGCTGCTGATGATGACGTTGATGATGCTACTGCTCTTGCTGCTGCTGATGATGATGCCGAAATGATGATAATGATGATGATGATGATGATGATGATGATGATGATGATGACGATGATACTGATGATGATGATGATGATGATAATGATGATGATGATAATGATGATAATGATGATGATCAGGATGATGATGATGATTATGATTATGATTATGATGATGCTGATGATGATGATGCTGATGATGATGCTGATGATGGTTATGGTGATGGTGGTGGTGGTGATGATGCTGATGATGATAAGGCTGACGATGATGCTGATGATGATGGTGTTGCTGCTGATGATGATGGTGATGGTGGTGATGATGATGCTGATGAGGATGATGATGATACTGCTGATGATGGTGCTGCTGCTGCTGCTGATGATGATGATGATGATCATGATCATGATCATGATACTGTTGATGATGCCGCTGATGATGATGCTGATGATGATTATGATAGTGATGATGATGATGATGATGATGATGATGATGATGATGATGATGATGAGGATGAGGATGATGAGGATGATGATGATGATGATGATGATGATGATGATGATGATGATGATGACGATGATGATGATGCTGATGATGATGAGGAGGATGATGATTATGGTGATGATGAGGATGATGACTTCGACGTGTTGCGGTGGTGATGATGATGACGATGAGGAGGAGGAGGAGGAGGAGGAGGAGGAGGAGGAGGAGGAGGACGAGGGGAGGAGGAGGAGGCGGAGGAGGAGGAGGGAGGAGGAGGAGAGGAGGAGGAGGAGGAGGAGGAGGAGGAGGAGGAGGAGGAGGGGATGAGGAGGAGGAGGAGGAGGAGGAGGAGGAGGAGGAGGAGGAGGAGGAGGAGGAGGAGGCGGAGGAGGAGGAGGAGGAGGAGGAGGAGGAGGGGGAGAAGGAGGAATGCCGTAATGATCGTATGCTCGAACAGATGGACTTTCGCTTAGCGATCGTACATCATCTTGCTGGGGCCCACACCGAACAGTTGCTGTGCTCGAAGTGTCGGGGCGGCCTCGTTCTAGCTTCACGGGAAATTGGAAACAACTAAGCAAACCCAGGGGCCCGATGTACGTCAGCCACTGTACAGTGCTGTGGCGGATCGTACACAGGGGGATGAGGTTGCTCCTAGTCATGGTCTGGACACGCCGCATCTGCCGACCTCTGCGAGACAACGCCAAGCATCCCTCCCCCGCTGCACCTTTGCTCAGCCTTCTTTTAGGCGTCACTGGAGGCTCCGGATGGCCTGCGGCTGCGCTTAGAGACGGCCCGGAGGCGGCCTCAAGCAGCCGCCAGCGTTTCAAAACAGTGTTTCCTGAATCAGCCTGTTTTAATCAGGGGTGGACAGAACCCCCAACAGTGACACGTCGTTTAGTGAATTGTCCGTTTTCGGTTCTCGAGAGGGCGCCGCGGCCGTTATTTTCCAGGCTTGCGCCCGCCAGGTTTGGGCCTCAGGTCGTTTTCACTAAACCACGTTTTGCTAAAGGGGGGTCTGTCCATCCCCGATTTAAGGGTTCTACATCAGTTTTCTTAGAAACTAGAAGGTGCGCTGCCGGATCCGGAGTCGGGCGGGTGACGTTGCCTCTCGTGGCCTCAAGGTGATTCCCGTGGCCTCCCGTTGCCCGTCGTGGCCTCTCGTGGCCTCCTGATGCCTCGCGTGGCCTCCCACTGCTTCCCGTTGCCTGCCGTGGCCTCCCGTGGCCTCCCGTTGCCTTTCCTCTCCCTATGGTGTGTCCCTATAATGTCAGGAGGGGAAAAACACACAGACACAATTAGTCGTCGACTCCCAGGAAAATATGGGAAAATATGGGGAGTGGGGGGAAGACAAAAACCCAGAAAATATAGGAAAATATGGGGAATAGTTTTATTTGTGTGTATTTATTTGTGTGTCCCAGGGCCCCTTCATAGTGGTCGGGAATTTAGGCTCAGCGGGTCGCTCCGCCATTTCTGGCCCACTGCGCTTCGGCGCGGCACGCTATCCACCTCCTGGTTCGCAGGCGTCATCTGCTCGAGCCTTTCCGAGCCTCCCGCCCCGCAGAGCAGAGCGACCCGCTATTCGCTTGCGAGGCATGGCGGGTCGCCGAGGCCGCCGCCACGACACGCTAAGCAAAAGTTTCTGACCGTATCCCTCTATCACTTTCCCTTTATCCCTATCCCTACACCTTCTATCGCTATCCCTATGCTAGTGCCCACTCGCATGCGCTATGCAAACCCATAATCACCTGAGGGCCAACCTGCGAGAGGCGAGCCACCATGCGATTCGATACCTTGGCCTGCGCAGATAAACTCAAATGGGCGCAGTCACGGCGACGCAGAAGGGCTGTCCTCCTCATGCAGCCGAGACGGCCCCCAGATCCCGTGCCCAAGCGCCGTAAGTCGCCAGGCAGACTCGTACGTCCCAGGGGCTTAAAGGGACGAGGAAGCGGAGGCGGAGGAGGCGGAGGAGGAGGAGGAGGAGGAGGAGGAGGAGGAGGAGGAGGAGGAGGAGGAGGAGGAGGAGGAGGAGGAGGAGGAGGAGGAGGAGGAGGAGAGGAGTATAGTAGTAGTAGTAGTAGTAGTAGTAGTAGTAGTAGTAGTCGTAGTAGCAGTAGCAGTAGCAGTAGCAGTAGCAGTAGCAGTAGTAGTAGTAGTAGTAGTAGAGTAGTTAGTAGTAGTAGTAGTAGTAGTAGTAGTAGTAGTAGTAGTAGTAGTAGTAGTAGTAGTAGTAGTAGTAGTAGTAGTAGTAGTAGTAGTAGTAGTAGTAAGTAGTAGTAGTAAGTAGTAGTAGTACGTAGTAGTCGTAGTAGTAGTAGTATGTAGTAGTAGTAGTTAGTAGTAGTAGTAGTAGTAGTAGTAGTAGTAGTAGTAGTAAGTAGTAGTAGTAGAGTAGGAGGAGGAGGAGGAGGAGGAGGAGGAGGAGGAGGAGGAGGAGGAGGAGGAGGAGGAGGAGGAGCAGAGGAGGAAGGCAAGACGAGGAGAAGGGATCCCTATCCTTATCCCTATCCCTATATTCCCATCTCTATATAACCCGAGCCCTACATCCCCAACCCTATACTCCTAGCCCTATCCGTGTTCCTGTCCCTAGCCCGACCCTCGCATCGTGCCCCCTCATGGTGGTCTCCGATCGTCCCCCACTGTGGCCCCCATCGTGACTGCGTGAAGCTGTTGAGGGCCTTCTGCCGCAAGGGCACCACCTTTTGCGCCGCCCCCCCCCCAGGATCAAGGGGCCCTGGGACACACAAAAGAACTCTACACACACGACAGGATTCCCCATATCTTTGCCAATATTTTCTGGGTTTTTGTCTTCCCCCCCACTTCCCATATCTTCCCATCTTTTCTGGGGAAGCGACGATTCATTGTGTCTGTGTGTCTTTCTCCCCCTCCTGACAGGAGCGCGAGCTCGCCCCGGGCGGGTCGCTGGCCGCGCCGGCGCCGGAGCAGCGGTCGCAGGCGAGGCAGAGCTCACCGGCGCGGCAGGGGGCGGCCGCGCCCCAGCAGCGGGCGCCGGTGAAGCCGAAGGAGTCGGTGGTCGGGGGCCGTGAGACGGGGGTCAGTGCAAACGGGGGTCAGCCAGAGCGCCAGATCCTGCAGGATCCTGCGAAGAGCCCCTCTGGCCGACCCGGGTTGGCGAGCCGCTCGTGGCCGCGAGGCGGCCGCGCCTATTGGCCGACCCGGGTTTGCGAAGACCTGCGTTGCAGCTTGTTTTTCCTGCACTGCAGTTTTTGGTTTCCTGCTGACCCGGGTCTGGATTGACCCGGGTCAGAAGCTCCCCGAGGTGGCACAGCATGGGAGACTGTACAGTTCAGGAGGAACAAAAGGCACACAGACACAATTCATCGTCGCTTCCCCAGAAGATAGGGGAAGATATGGGAAGTGGGGGGGGGGAATTCAAAAACCTAGAGAATACGGAAAAATACGGGGAATCCTGTTATTTGTGTCCATGTATTTGTGTGTCCCAGGGCCCCTTCAATAGTTTGCCCTCGCAATCCCGTCTTGAGGGCGTGCACTGGCATGCTCTAGCGTATGGTCATCGATGAGAGCGCCAGTGTAGCGTCGATTCGCCTTGCGTCGATTCGCCTCGACCTGCGTCGATCAGCGTCGGTCATCACCGACTTGGCGTCGAACGTAGCGTCGATGCGCAAGAGCCAGCAAGATGGTATGGGAGGCTCCCGTAAGTTCGCCTCGACGTAAGAGCCAGGGTGACCTGTGACCTGTGGTGCGGGCACGCCTTGGCATCGCTCGGACATGTGCATTTTTCTTCCGGCGAGGACCATCGAGGAGCATCCTTGATCATTTGGCGAAAAAACCACGCACGAAACCGAAAAAAACACAGGGAATGGACGTCCGAGCGATTGCCAGACGCTGGGGCCCCCCGATCGCCGAGCGCGATGCGATGGTAGCGTCCTGCGCGCCGGTGTGTTTGGCCCCCCCCCCTGCGGCCCCCCAGAAGCCGCGCGTCAGAGGTCGCTCGCTACCCAGGGCCACTCCCTGCGTGCAGCCCATGCGCTGCCACCGAAGAAAACCCCACAGAGATCCGATGTCGCGTTTTTTGTCCACGCGCGGTCCCTGGAAGTCTTTCGGGCCGAACGGAAGGAGGGGATTGGGAAGGGGGGGTTACGAAATTTGCTGCACGCAGCTGGTTTCGGCCTCGCCGAGGGGCCCATTTCTCGATACGTAGCCGCCTCCAGCGCCGGGAGGCGCCGGAAAAATCAGCTACGTGAGCTGATTCTCAAACCCCCCCTTTGCTATCCCCCCCTTCCGCCCGACCCGAGTCTTGGCCCATTCCCCAGAGCCGGCTCTCCATCCTGGGTCGGTTTTTTCGACGGTGCCTGGGCCCGGCAAGGGCCCCCAGAGGCTGAAGATGGCGAACAGGTTTCCCCCTTGCTTGTTTCCACTGCGCTGGATCTCTGGGATCTCTGGGATCTCTGGGATCTCTGGGATCTCTGGTTGCTTCCCTCTTGCTTGTTTCCCATGCGTGGTACCTCTGGGGAGGAGGCAGCCCTGGCCCCGCTGCCCGCGGGCTGAGGCCCCCTGCCGGGGGCTGGCCGCTCCGGTGCCGCTGGGCCGCGGGCGTCAGGGGCGCGGGCCGGAGGCACGGCGGCCCTGGCTCTGCCCGCTGGCCTGGGTCGGCTCTACTCGGGGAAACGTATCGGGGGTGGACGGAACCCCCCACAGTGACACGTCGATTAGTGACTTGTCCGTTGTCGGTTCTCGAGGTGGCGCCGTGGCCGTTGTTTTCCAGGCTTGCGCCCGCCGGGTTCGGGCCTCAGGTCGTTTTCACCAAACCACGCCATCCCCGAACGTAAGACTCGAGTAAGCCGGAACTCGGGTTTGCCGACCTTTGACGAGCGCGTCACGCATTCTGACGGCCCCGTTTTCGTGGGATGTCTGCAGCAGGAGCCCGCGTCAAATTTCAGACTGGGTCTCGTCATTTTGATGATGGACCCAACCCGAGTCCCCCGTACCCGAGTCTTACGTCTCCCCGATATACGCAAGAGTGACCCTGGGTAAGAGTGACCTTTGGTGCGCGGCTCTTTGGGGCCGCGGGGGGGCCAAGCCTGGGCACGCAACCAGCTTCTGCTGCTTCGTTTTCAGCCATCTGGGGACCCCTCCCGTGCCCGCACCAGAGGTCACTCCTGCGAGAGGCCACTCTTACGTCGAGTCGGCTGGGGCCCTCGCTCGCTGCGCAGGGGCAACGATGAAGTCGGGCATGTCCCTCGACAGGAGGAACATTCAGAAGTAGTCAAGAAATAGTCAGGGGGCGAGTTTCCACTGTTTGTTTGATTATTTTTGATGATCTTTTTGACCATTTCTGGTTTTTCGTTCAAGATGCGCCTGTAGGGGGGCACGCACGACCTCAGGCAGCGATTCGGGACGATCGACATGGGTACGGAACCGAATGGGTAATTACGCAATGCGCAGCAGCAGTTCCTGTTCGTCTTCAACGGGGCTCGCTGTTTCGCGCCGCCGCGGGCGTTTTCTCTAGGAGGACAGACTGCCGCCTGCGCATTCAGCAGCCGCTGTCGCTTTGGAACAACATCTGTTGTTGGGCATTGTGCCAATTTTTTCGTGCCCGTTCCGGGTGTCCAAAACTCTAGGCCTCCTAGATGGGGTCGGAGTAGATGGGGTCGGACTATCGCGCCGCATCGCCGATGCATCGGCGATGCGGCTTGATGTGGAGCCCGATTTTCTTCACGCCGACGGCGCCGGTGCATCGCCGACGTGGCCAGTGCAGCGCCAATGCATCGGCGATGTGTCGCCGATTCATCGCCGATGTGTCGCCGATGCGGCGCGACCCTCCGACCCCATCTACTCCGACCCCATCCAGGAGGCCTCTAAAGATAATATGGGGGATTTGTACATGTGCACATCTCCCAAAATCAGTACAGCAAAGCATGAAACACAAAGAAACACAAAACACAAATCATGACAAAACGAAAAAATACAAAACGAGCGTAATGAGCAAATCATTACGCGAGGAGGTCAGGGCAGGAGGGTGATGCATCGACCCCCAGCCCACCACCCACCACCTATCGCCCACCGGCTGGGGGTCTGAGGCGGCCCAGGTTTGGTTCTGGCCAACAGGAGGGGGGGGGGGCAGGTTCGAGGCTCTGGGTTAGAGTTTTTTTTTTTTTTTTTGTGTGTGTGTGTGTTGTTTACAAAAAGTATCATTTATTCATTTTTTCAAACAAGCTTTTTCGGCCTCCTGGGGCCGCCGTTGGACCATCATAATCAGATTTGGAGTGAAAAACTGCACTCATGGACCGATTTTGAGCGGATGCGGCCTCGCCCCCCTCTGGACTGATCTTCTGGGGCCCCAGCTCCAGTTCGAACCTGCCGTCCGCCTCCAGGCTGGAGGGGGATCTTGGCCCGAGGTGCTCCGAGCTCTCTGCGCCGCTTGTGGAACCCGTCGGGCCCTCCGAGGAGCTCCTTCATGGGTGCTCTGGTGGCCATCAGAGCCAGAGGGCCCGGGGGGGGGGGGCCCAGACTGTGTGTGAAGCCCGCTCATATCCCCATTGCATCATCACATACCGCACCGTATCGGCTCAGGTATTGGCACTGACGCTGACACTGCGCTGCCCCCTGTGCAGTGCCCTGAAAGGGGAGTCTTCTTCTTTGCCTCTACCCACGGACCCCGCATAGGAACGGCCCCTCGGCCGTCTCCCTCGATACACACACACACGCCGACGGTGCGGCGGCCACACCGCGTGGTGTGTCGCGCGGGGCATGGCGGTGGCCGCATCGTCTGGGGCCTTGGGGCCGCTCTGCGCGGGCACCTCGGGAGCCGCCCCGCCCGCCGCGCGGGAGGGCGGGGCGCGGCGGAGGGCCCGGGGGGGCCCCGCACGGCGCGGTGGCCACGCCGTGTGGTGGGTCTCCCTGCAGGGGCTCGGGTGAAGTCGGGCACGTCCCTCTACAGGAGGAGTCTGCCAAAATAGTAAACAAAAAAAGGGGGACGATTTTTCGATTGTTGTTGCTGCTGCTGCTGTTGTTATTGCTGTTGTTGTTGTTGCTGCTGTTGTTGTTGTTGTTGTTGTTGTTGTTGTTGTTGTTGTTGTTGTTTTGGTTGTTGTTGTTGTTGCTGCTGCTGCTGCTGCTGCTGCTGCTGTTGTTGTTGTTGTTGTTGTTGTTGTTGTTGTTGTTGTTGTTGTTGTTGTTGTTGCTGCTGTCATTTTGAGTTTCCTTTTGAGGGGGGACATGCCCGACCTGAGGCTTGGGCTACCTGGTGCCAGGGCCGCCTCTGACAGCACCCGGCGCCACCCACCGCCCATCGCCCACCGGCTCCCGCGCTCGAGCCGGCTCCCCGCGCGGCGCGCGCTCCCGGCTCGGGGCGCACTCCCCGGGGCGCCTCGAGAGGCCGCCCTGATGGGCGGCATCTCTGCCCGGTGGCAAAGACTGCTTGCTCCTCCCTCCGCCAGCGCCTCCCTCCTTCGGGCGGGGTTGGGGCGAGGATGGCTCCGTCCAAGGGCGTTCCAGAGCGCTCTCAGGGCGTTCCAAGACGCTCCGAGAAGGCCGCGGCGCCCGAGGCATCTTCCGGAGCCGCCATCCTCACCCGAATTTGTTCCTCGTCCTGGTTTCGTCTTGCTCCTCTCTCTTCCCCCTTTCCCCTTTCCCCGTCCCCAGTCCGCCTCAACCTGCAATCGCGCTCCCCGCATTCCCCCATCCGCGCCGTTCTCCCTCCCCCATCCTCCCCACTATCCTTCTCCCTCCCCCTCCCCCCCTTCCTTCCTCCTCCCCTCCCCCCCCCCCCTCCCTCCTCCTCCCCCTCTCCCCCTCTTGGAATCACAGCCCTGCTCGACATTCGACTGCGCGAATAGATAGGACATCGACGCCATGGTAAGGTATGGGAGGGAGGGCCAGGACGTCAGATGTGGCGCTGGCGCACCCAGCTTGCCCCTCCCCCCTCCCCCTCCCCCCCTCCCTCCCCCCCCCCCCCCTCCCTCCCCCCCTCTCCTCCCCCCTCTCCTCTCCCCTACCTCCTCCGCGCCCGTGAAAAAATAGCGGCTCGCGCGACGCGCGGCCGCCCTCCGCCTCCTTCTCTCTCTCTCTCTCTCTTCTCTGAGGCCTCCCGCAGCCGTCCTCGCAGTTGTTGGGCCCCTCGCTCTGGACTGGCAGCGCGTCGCGCGGCTGGCCCTCTCCGCCCCCCCCCCCCCACCCGTGGTTTCCCCCCCCATTCCTTTGCGTCGGGCGCTTCCTTCCACAGCGGGGGATCTTCAATCATAGCAGGAACATCGTCTGGCTTTCTCCCGCTGCCTCCCGCTGCCCCCCCCCCCCCCCCGCTGTTTTCCCCCCCCATTCCTTTGCGTCGGGCGCTTCCTTCCACAGGGGGGATCTTCAATCATACTAGGAGCATCGTCTGGCTCTCTCCCGCTGCCTCCCCCCCCCTCCTTCCCCCCCCTGCAGTCGGGCGCGCCCTCCTGCAGGCGGGACTCTCAAGCATCGTAGGAACACAGCCTGGCCACGTTTCTTGGTGCTCTTTTTCGACTTTTTTGTTTGTCTGCCATTTTCTTGTCCCAGCATCTTGGCATCGCTCGGACGTGTGCATCTTTCCTTCGGCGAGGACCATCGAGGAGCATCCTTGATCATCTGGCGAAAAAGCCACGCGCGAAACCGAACAAAAGCACAGGGAATGGACGCCCGAGCGATGCCCAGGCACCCGCCCGGAGGAGGCCACGGCGGACCCGAGCCTGCCTCTCCCCCCTCCGCGCGGCTCTGCTGCTGCTGCGGCACGCCCCTCCGCGCGGCCCCGTGGCCCCGCCTGGGGAGAGCTCCACCGCAGGGCTCCCATTGGCAGCGTTTCCGCGCGCGCGCCCCCCCAGCCCCGGTGCGGAGCACCCCTCGCGCGGCTCGTTGGCCCCACCTGGGGAGCCCCACCGACGGCTCCCAGTAGCAGCGTTCGCGTGCGTCCCTCGCGCGACCTCGCGGAATCTCCCTCGCGCGGTTCGTTGGCCCCACTTGGGGAGCCCCACCGAAGGCTCCCGTGGCAGCGTTCGCGTGCGTCCCCCCGCTTTATGTTTCGCCCCCCCCCCCCCCACCCCACGCGTTTCGCGGCCCCCGTCCGCACGTCCCGTGCCCCCATCCCGCGGCGCGCCACCTACGTGGGGGGATCACATCCTGCGTGATCTGCGGATGCATCTGGTTGGGTATGTCGCCAGTGGTTGCTTCTTTTTATTTAGCTGCCTCTCGCCCGCTTTCTCTCTCTCTCTCTCTCTCTCTTTCTCGTTCTCTTTCTCTCTCTCTCTCTCTCTCTTTTTTCCTCTCTCTCTCTCTCTTTCTCTTCTTGGACTTGCCTCTCTGGAGGCAAGCAGCCGTTCCAGTCCCAGCCCCCCACCCCAGCCTCTCCCCCCTCTCTCCGGCCTCCCCAGCCCACCCTCCCACTCCTCCACTTGCTCTCTCTTGGCAGGGCCCCCCTCCCCGGGACGTCGTGCGAGCTGCGGGGAGGGGCGGGGCCACCGCGGAGTCACACTTCCCCAAACCTTTGACGGCGCCCGCGCGCCGTTCATACATCGGCCGGTCTCGCCTGCCCCCACCCCGCCCTTCTCAAGACGTCTCGAGCACGCCCCCCCGTGGGAGCGCTCGGGACGCCTGCAGGAGGCCTCCGGACGCCCCGAGGGAGGCCAGCGCCATTTTGTGGGTTCGTGCAGGGGGGTATCCCAGGGTGGGGCTGGGGGGACGAACCCAGCTGGATGCCCACATTTCCTCCTTCTAGGGGCCGTTCGGAGGACTTTTCCCCTAAGCCACTTTTGTCCCTACCCTACACTTGCGTCCCTCCGATCATTGAACGCCTTGTTTTTGTGGAGTGCTTTTTTCTTATCCGTCTCCATAGCGCTGCAGGCACTCCAAGCGGGCCCATGATGGCGCCGACAGATCCCCAGAAGGGCCGAAGACGGCCCCAGGAGAAGCCCAGTACGTGTCCCGAGACGACCTCGAGAAAGGACGCCCCCGACGGGCGCCTGTCATGAAGGGCCACGAGGCAACGAGAGCCGCCAAGATGGTCGCAAGAGGCCTCAAGAAGTCGTAAGGAGCTCCGAAGAAGAGCCCAATGACGCATGCAGCGGGGCCATGAGAGGCGAAACGTTGAGTTTGTTTTTGATACCCTTGGTCTTCCAATGGTTTCGTGGATGCTTCGGAGAGGCCCGCGAAGCTCCCAAGACGGCCCAAGGCGGCCCCAAGGTGGCCGCAATAGCTCCCAAGACATCCAGGCCCCGGGGACGGACCCGTGGCCTGCCGAGACGATCCCAAGAGGCTCCGGCAGAGCCCGCGGGCCCTGGCTGTTGCAATCTCGTTGCGGCCGCCCGCACGGACCTGGTTCCCGCTGGCCCTGGGTGCTGCGATTTTCTGGTGGCTGCCCACAAGGTCCCGGGTCCCGCTGGCCCTGTTGCGATTTGCCGGTGGCATCCCGCAGGGTCCCGCCCCGTTGTCGAGGGATTTGCCGTTCGGGGTTCACGCTGGCAATCGTGTGGCCATCCCTTCCCGACTTGGGAGCGGGGGGGGGGGCTGGCGACAGAGGTGGGGAGAATGGGATGGTGCACGAGAGCAAGCGGTGTCTTGCTTTGATTCAGCTTCTCCAGATCATCCGTCGAGGCCTTGATAATTCGCCGACTGCTAGTCGTCAGTCGGCACGGTTGGGAGTCTGGCAACGGGCCTGATCAAAGCTGTCCTTTCGGTCTGAGTGAAGATGTTATGTAGTGCGCGCAAGCCCGCCCAGGAGCTCATCGTAGTGGTGATTCTTGGCAAGGGGTTCAAGCTGAACTCTATCGACTCGCTCCTTTACATGGCCCCGTGACTTGATGATGAGGATTTGTTCGAGCAGGATGAGCATAGAGGAACAAAGGAGCATAAGCTGGGTTAGAGTGACGAGGAAGAGGGTGAGCACAAGAGTGTACCAGCCACCTTCCATGAGAGCTGTGGGTATACTCGAACGCGATCTACCAAAAACCGCACACGATGTGCAGAGCCAGCGGGGAGGGAGAGCAGCATCGCGAGTAGGAGCAGCTTCTCAGGCAGGAGCAGGAGGAGGCGGAGCATGCGACTGCCCTCCCAGGTGTCTGTGTGTGTGTGTGTGTGTGTGTGTGTGTGTGTGTGTGTGTGTGTGTGTGTGTGTGTGTGTGTGTGTGTGTGTGTGGGGGGGCGTGTGGCGACTGTCCTGCGTCTACTGAACAGAGTGAGCACGGCTGCGCAGCCCTCATCATACCATCCGCAAGTCGTTCCGCAGCAGCGTGCGCCACCGGAGGGGGGGGGAGTGAAGCCGAAGTGAAACGGCGGAGTCGCCCGGGTGCTCGTTTTCTTCCTCGCTGTTCTGCCGATGGGCGCGGGCCGTCGCACCCGCCCCCCTCCTCCTCCTCCTCCTCCTCCTCCTCCTTCCTCCTCCTCCTCCTCCTCCTCCTCCTCCTCCTCCTCCTCCTCCCCTCCCCCCTTCCCATGGAGCAGATCTTGGCTGTCTTGGGCGCCTGTGTCGAGCACGTGGAGTCTCCCCCATGGGGCGCACTGTTGCAGACAGACGCGTTCAAGTAGAGGTCCGGAGCCAGACCCCCCCCCCCCTCCTTCCGCCCGTTGTCGCAGCGCCGAACAGCAAAAACGCTCACAAGTGAGACGGAGTCGCCGGGCCGAGCAGCCGGCTCCCGTTTCGGCTCACACCGTGCGTGCGGGCGAGGCGGCGCGGCGCGAGTCTTCCTGCACCGGCTGGGCCCCCGGGCGCGCCGGAAGGAGTCGGGTCCCCGCCAGGGCGTGCTAGGGGCCGTCCCACGGTTGCCCCGCGGGCGTCCCGCGGTTGTTCCGATGGCTGTCCTGCTGGCTGTCCCGATGGCTGTCCTGCTGGTTGTCCCGATGGTTGTCCCCATGGTGGATCCGATGGTTGTCTTGACGGTTGATCTGATGGTTGTCCCGAGGGTTGTGTTGAGGTTTGTCCCGATGCTCGTGCCCATGGTTGTCCCGACGGTTGTCCTGTGGTTGTCCCGATATTTGTCTTGATGGCTGTCCTGATGGTTGTCCCAATGGTTGTCCCGATGGTTGTCCCCATGGTTGTCCCCATGGTTGTCCCCATGGTTGTCCTGTTGTCGTCCCGTGGTTGCCGTGTTGTTGTCTCGTGGTTTGTCTGTCGTTGTTCGGTGGTTGTCCCGTTGTTGTCCTGTTGCTTTTCCGTGGTTGACCCGTGGTTGACCCGTGGTTGTTCCGTGGTTGTCCGTGGCTATCCCGTGGCCATCCCGTGGTTGCTTCGCGGCTGATTCTCGGTGTTCTCGTGGTTGTTTTGTATTGGCCCGTGCTTATCCGGTGGTTGTCCCGCGTTTGTCCCGATGTTGTTCCGTGGTGGTCCTTTGATCGTCCCGTGTTTGTTTTGTGGGTGTTTGTTGTTTTTCCGTGGTTGTCCTGTGGTTGTTTGGTGGTTGTCCCGTTGTTGTCCCGATGGTTGTTCCGTGGCTGTCCTGCGATTGTCCCGTGGTTGTCCTGCAGTTGTTTTGCTGTTGTCCTGCGGTTTTCCCTTGGTTCTCCCGTGGTTATCTCGTTGTCCCATGGGTGGCTGTGGCTGTCGACGGATACATAGTTATTTGAAGTGTGCCACTGTATAGCTCCCATCATCGTAGCCGCCTCCGACGTTCTGTAACGTTTTAGCTTAAGGTGCTTTGGCTCGGTGAGCCAAACCAGAGTGTACAGTGAACCCGTGTAGTACGGACGGGCAATTTTCCCAAGGGAACCCTTGCATCCTTGCCCCTTCGGCCCATCCTTAACCACTTTCGCTGGCCAGCCTCGTTCGAAAAACGTCAACATCGCCTTCCAAGGCCCTTGCACCCTTACCGCGCATCCTGGCTATACGGGTTGGCTGTATGCTTCGCACTGGCCCCCTCACCGCGCTCGCCGCCTCATGGGGCGCGTTCGTGGGATTCTGGCTGGGTTCCCTGGGGCCGGCGCGGTCGGCTGTCGACCCCGCGGAGCGGGTCGACCACTGCACGTGGGAGGAGGCCCGGCGTCGGCGTGCCCGTGCTGTGCGGCGCCGGTCGTCGAAGGCGTGGCCTGCGCTGGTGGCGCCGGCCTGTCCCGCCTGCCTCTCCTTCAGCTGTGCAGAGGCTTGGCATCGCTCGGACGTGTGCATTTTTCCTTCGCCGAGGACCATCGAGGAGCATCCTTGACCATTTGGCGAAAAAGCCACGCACGAAACCGACAAACAAAAAACAGGGCGAGGAGGGCATCTGGCGGCCGGGCGTCCGGGCGACCTCGGCTGTTTGTGTCTCCTCGGGCGCGCTCGGCCTGCTCGGGGCTGCGCGGGGCCGGCGCGTTCCTGCCGCGGGGTCGCGGCCGGCTCGCCGGAGCTGCCGCGGTCGGCGCCAATGCATGCTGGCTGGGCGAGGCCCCCGCCGGTGCTGTCGAGCTGCGCGGGCCTCGCGCCGCTCCTCGGCCTGATCCTGCTGGTCCTCTTGCGCTGCCGTCGCCGAGCTCACCCGTCGCGTCGGGGCCCGCGAGGCCGACCGAGGGTGACGACGTCTGGCGGCCGCGCAGCTGTCGGGCGTGATTGCGGCAGCGCGCCAGTTTGCCTTGGGCATCGAGCCGCCTCAGGTGGCGGTCAACTACCACGGCGACCCGAAGCTCCGTTGGCATCATCGCGTCCTGTTGGCGAAGCTGACCGAGGGTGCCGCGTGGGCTTGCGCCACGCCGACGCACGCGCAGCAAGTCATCGACCTGGCGGCGCACCAGATTGTCCCGTTCGTTCGAGCCTGCCCTGGTTCAGACAGGGTGAAGAACGACGTGTGCCGGTTCGACCCCCTACTGAGGACGACCTTGCGGAGTTGCAGGCTCAGGCCACGGCGCTCGCGGGTCTTCTCGGCGGCGTCGCTCCTGCTCCGGGCAGTGCGCAAGCCCAGCGGGTGGTGGCAGACCCGGGCTCGGACATTTTCGGGCAGCCGGTGGCCGCCAACGTGATGCTCAACCCGACGAGGTTCGTCCAGAAGGGGTCGGTAGGGCTGGCTCACCTCGACGACGACGGGTGGACTGCAATCGAGCGGGTCCAGCCGGCCCACTTCAACGACTTGGCGGGAGGAGACGCGCTCGGGGGCTGGTCGACACCCTCGAGCGCTCACGGTGGAGCGCGACTCACGTAACCAGCGCTTCATCAGCTTCCGCAAGGCCTTCGCGGAGCTGGAGGCTCGTCGGCCGCTGGGCCCGCTGGTTCCTTGGGCTCGGGCAGCACCGCCGACGGCTGGCTGTTCCGCGGCTCCTCCGCAGCCCTGGAGCTCTTGACGAACATTCGGGTAAGCGCGGAGGACGTTTCGGCCTATCGCGAGCGCTGTGTCCGCGGGTCGGGGGTGGCCGAGGGCAGCGCGGTCGCCCGCCGGCACGCGTCGCTCGTGTTGGTGCTGCACCGCCCCGTCTGCTTCGACCAGCTGGGCGCATTCCAGATGGTGGGGGGTGGAGGCGCTGGCGCGGCCGGCGCTGTTCTTCGAGCGGGGCGTCCACAGGAAGCCGAAGGCTCCCACTTTTCGGGGTCCGGGGGTGATGCTCGCCAGCCGCCTCGACGCGGGGGCGCCGTGCACGACGGGGGAGTTCGCCGAGTGCATGGCGGAGGACCAGAAGGCGGAGGCGCCCGCGCTGGATCCGCAGAGGCTCTTCGCCGAGGGGGCCGGCGAGACAGGCCAGCGCGGCCAGGTGTGCGCCGTCTTCGGGGCCGCGTACGGCCGGGGCTTGCCGGCCCGCTGGCCGTCAACATCCCGTTGCCCGGGCTGCCCTGCGCGGGGGCGGCTGGGCCATCCCCGACAAAGTGCGAGATTCTCTGCCCATCGATTTCGTGTGGCTGCGCACGAAGCACCGGTTCGACCGCGGAGGGGGGGCGGGGGGATCGGTGGCGGCAGCGACGTGGATTGATTGCGGTCGACTGCCACCTGCGCCCGCATGATGCCTTGGCTCTCGCGGCCGATCGTGTATTTCTGCCTCGCCAGTTTCCCAGGAGATCCCTGCCAAATTTTCAATGATATGATGTCTCCACCGTCGATGGAGCCCATGATAATCAGTGGATTTCGGAGCTGGTCGAGCTGTCAGCTCGTCGCATCCCCTCAGGGCCCTTGCCCCCTTCTCTTTGGCCGAGTGTAAGGAAGTGCGCCGAGTGTACCGGCCCCAGTCGCGATGCTTGGGTTTTCAAAGATGATGTTGACAGGCTCCAGGCCCGAGACAGATGGCTCAGCCGCTCCTTCTGCTTTGCGGTATTCTAAGCTTTCTGGTGTGCTCAGAAACCGTGTTTCGCTCTCGCGCCAACGGTTCCAGCAACCCGAATTGATCACGCAACGGCTCCCAGTGCAGGCCACTGGTTTCTCCGCCTACCCAGCGTCCGAGGTCCTCGTGCGCTCTTACCTTCGACTGGCCGTTCCAGAACGTAGTTTGGGAATGTGGGCGCGAGCAGTTGGGTCTCGAACGCTTGGCCTGCCTGCGCTTCTGGGGCATCCGCCCCCTCTCAAGGTCTTGCGTGGCCGTGGTGAAACAGCGTGCGTTTCTTCAATCTTTGGCTATCGCCCTCTGGCGCCCCCATCTGTCGGGGCTCTGGCAGCTCCGCGGGGTCAAGGCGGATTGGGGCCGGCGCCGCTGCAAGTGTGTCATCGTGTCGCTCGTATCATCGGAGCCGCCCCCGATTTTCTATAACGTTTTGGCTTCACCTCCTCCCTTTCCCCTCCTCCTCTGTCTTGTTACCAATCTCTGCTGGGGCCGTTGCCAAGGCACGAGCAGGTATGTCTCTAACGACTGGTTTGCTTGCCCCTCGGGGGCATCCGCCCCTCTTTCAGGATCTTTCGTGGCCATGGTAAAACAATGTGCGTTTTTTGCTATCGCCTTCTGGCGCCCCCATCTGTCGGGGTTCTAGCCGCTCCGCGGGGTCATGGCAGATTGGGGCCGGCGCGATTGGAAATGTGTCATTGTGCCGCTCCCATCATCGGAACCGCCTCCGACGTGATGGAGTTTTGGCTCCTCTTTGTTTTTTTTGCTTATCTCAGTTGGAACTGTTGCCAAGGCACCAGCAGGTAGGTCTCGAACGACGCGTGACCGTGGTAAAACAATGTGCATTTGTTTGACAGTTTTGTGAAAATTTTGGCTATCTCTTCTTCTGGCGCCGTCATTTGTCGGGTTACAGCGGCTCCGCCTGTTCAAGGCGGATTGGGGCCGGCGAGATACGCATGTATATATATATATATTTACACGCATATTAAATATGTACATACATATACACATATGTACGAAAAGTGAGACCAATGCATTCAACCTGGTACCGGTCGATCGAGAAATGGGGATATCGATCGATAGATCACGAGAGCACATCATAGTGTGATCGACACATCGATAAACCAGTATACGTAACAATGTATGTATGTATGTTTGTATGTTTGTAAACATATATGTATGCATTTCTCGGTGTATACATATATATATATACACATATGGGTTGACACTTCTATAGGTACTCTGAGTTTTCGATGCACATGTAGATCGATGTAGCCGTAATAAATCCGATCCCGCGCCAATATGTAATCGACAGTTGCACCCCCCCAACATCCTTATCATCCGAAGGGCGGTCCTGTTTGTACGTTGGAACAGGTTTTGCTCACTATCCTGGTCAGTTCATAGACCTGAGGTTTGGGGTGTGGACGTAGGACCCCAACCGAGAGACATAGTTTTCGGTTTGAGTCGCGCGTGCGGGCGAGGCGAAGCTGCTCGAGGGCGACGACGTGTCGGCGTGGCTAGGGCCACGTCTGACAACATACTCTCCGTGCATCGGCCAGGCGGTGGCCCGCTTGTCCTTGGTATTGCTCCGTGGGTTGTCCCGCAGATTGTTCCGTGGGTTGCCCATGCGTTGTCCCGTGGTTGTCTTGTGGGCTGTCTCGTGAGTTGTCCCGTGGATGTTCCGTGGTTTGTCCCGTGCGTTGTCCCGTGGTTATTCCCGTGCGCTGCCCCGAAGGCTGCCACGTGGGTCGTCTCGTGGGTCGTCTCGTGGTTGTCTCGTGATTGTCCCGTGACTTGTAGTAGGTGTTAGTACACGTAGATCAACTACAGTAGTATATTTTTATGTGTACAAATACATGTATGGGTCGAAGTACATCAGTCGTAAGAGTACTTCCGATGAGATCATAGAGTGCAGGGCGCCATGCCGTTCGTGATGAAACAGGCGTCGACAGAACTGGTAGCACTTCTACGGGTGGTCTTGTGTTGTCGGACCCTTTGCCGAAGACGCCAACTGAGCATCTCGGTGATCTGATTGCGCAACAGGAGTCACACAACATATACCAGGAACAGTCATCCACACGCGAACACTGATGCAATGTGTTAGGTGTTTGGGTCGCCACGTGCTTAGTTACATAGCTGGCTGATAGAAGGGCGGCTTTATGGTTCGATCGACAGGTATGTAGCTAGCTTGCCAATCCTATGCGAAGCCAGCCGCACACTGGCGCATGTCATTCCCCCTCAGTCTCGCTATTACCTGAGGTGTGGACAATGAAGTGCATGCGCATAAATGTCAGCACAGTTCGCGCTATTCAACATACAGTCGGAACATGGCGGTATTCAGTTGACACTTGTATGTCGCCAGCGTCCCGCGACGGTTTGGGATGCATTTAAGTACATTGAGAGTGCATCATCATCCGTATCGTGCCATCATCGGACATATGCGTGTGTTTTGTCGCGTGTTTGCGCCTACTACGCCCCCCTCCCTCGTTTAGGCCGGGGCCGAGCCATCCTCCTTACCAGGTCCCCCACCTCGCATTCTCGCCCCATCTTCCCCCCCACCCCCTCTACATACATCTGCTCAATGTTAGTAGCATTGTCATCTCACCGCTGATCATGTCCAGCCAGGCCCCTCCCTCTGCCGCTTGACGCATGCGTTCATCGTTCGTCATCTTGCATGTTTGCAGTCTGAGGCGGCGCTATCGCAACAGTGGTGTTCCCGCTGCAGCGTTTGCCACCCTTGGGGATTATGTGCTTTGTTGCAGCTCCCCGTGTTTTCCCGCCGTCTTCCCCTGATGATCAGGCTCGTCCTGCTCCTCCTCCTTCGGCTCCTTGCCGTCCGAAGCTTTTTGGCTCAAGCCGCGCGTGCCCGAGCTTTAGACGCGCACACTGCCCACCCCCGTCCACGGTTAAGTCGGGCCTGTCCCCCTACAGGGGGATTTTCGACGAAAAATAAAACATGCACTACAAATATTCAAAAAGTAGTCCAAAAATTTTTTTTTTTTTTTTTTTTTTTTTTTTTTTGTTTTTTTAAACCTTGTTGGGGTATTTTTGGGGTATTTTGCATTTTTTGTAGAAAATCCCCCTGTAGGGGGGACAGGCCCGACACGGCCGAGCCGCCCCGCACGTTTTGCAATGGCGGACCAGCTGACCGAGGAGCAGATCGCCGAGTTTAAGGAGGCGTTCTCGCTATTCGACAAGGACGGCGACGGCACCATCACGACCAAGGAGCTGGGCACCGTGATGCGCTCGCTGGGGCAGAACCCCACCGAGGCCGAGCTGCAGGACATGATCAACGAGGTGGACGCTGACGGGAACGGCACGATCGACTTTCCCGAGTTCCTGTCTCTGATGGCGCGCAAGATGAAGGATACTGACACCGAGGAGGAGCTGATCGAGGCCTTCAAGGTCTTCGATCGCGACGGCAACGGCTTCATCAGTGCCGCGGAGCTGCGCCACGTGATGACCAATCTCGGGGAGAAGCTCACGGACGAGGAGGTCGACGAGATGATTCGCGAAGCCGACGTCGATGGTGACGGCCAGATCAACTACGAGGAGTTCGTGAAGATGATGATGGCCAAGTGAGGGGGCCCTGCGTTCGAGCAGAGGGTCCCCGCCAGGGGAAGAAGCCGGGCGTGGGAATCCTAGAGATGCTCCCCCGGGCACGGTACAATACACAAATCATGGATCGCATTGCCACGCTGTAGAGACCGCCTCGCTCCTCCTGCTCCTTGCCCCCCCGGCTCATCCGCCCCTTCTCGTAGGACTTCCGCCAGGGCCTCGTCTCTCGTGCGAGGAGCGAGCATCGATCCAGACGCGGAGAGCTCTTCTCGTTGGTGGGCCCCCTTGAGCTCGGGCGGGTCGCTCGCCGTCAGGGACGAGGGAGGGCATCAGAGGGAGGAGCATGAGGATGGATGGGCGATGCATATACCTATGTACCTGTGAACACATATACATGTGTATATCAATGTGGAAAAGGGACACCCATTCTCTCCTTTCCTCCCTCCCTCCCTCCCTCACTCTGGCCCTCCCTTCCTCAGAAGGGAACCGTGGGCAGTAGAGTTGGCTCCCTCTCCTTTCGCCCATGGGGACACATGGGTGGTGTTGGCCTCGAGGGCTTTGGTGGCAAAAGAGGAGACGTTCTTATCCGGCTATGCGCCTCCCCCCGTTCCGCCCAGGGGCCCAAGCACGGCTGGAAAGGGGGGGAGAGGCGGGGATGGATGAGGGTAGAAGGTCGGAAAGGATGGAGGAGGATGAGGAGGAGGCGCATATGCCTGCCCACTCGTCCACAGTCTCTCCTCTCACGCCTGTGAAGCTCCGACCAGCTTCCTTGCTTCTGCGGGAGAGCCCCGCGGACCCTTGGTGATCAAGAGAGGGAGAGTCACACGGAGGTGAATGTGTCTGTGTGTATATGTGTGGATCGTCGGATGGATCGAATCATGGGATCGGAGTGGATTGGGCTGAGCACAGGCTGCACGCAGATAAGACATGTACGTATCGCGTAGACACGCGTATTTTCAGACATTGGCACATACGCAGACACACAGACAGAGTGGGCGCATGTAGAATAGTACATGCATTTCGTATATGAGGCGTCCCTGCACACATTATTGATACACGTACGGAAAACACGCGCATACAATGTATATGTTTATATATATATATATACGCAGACAGAGAGATAAATATATAGAGAGAAAGATATAGAGATAGAGAGAGAGAGACAGAGAGAGAGAGAGAGAGAACGAGGCAGAGAAAGGGTAAGGAGACAGACAGAGTCGACGAGAAAGACAGAAATAGCGCGCGCGAGAGAGAGAGGGAGAGAGAAAGAGAGAGAGAGAGAGGGAGAGGGTCCGCACGAAGCTTGTGCAGGCCATTCCAATCGTCGTGCTGTTGTTGTTGCCCAGCTGCTTCATCAAGCACCCCGTGTCTTATCCTGGGCACGAGATGGCCACGGATGTCAGCGTGCTCATGGAGGCGCTCTTCTCTTTCAAACCCTGCGGACTGCCAGGGCTGCACCTGTCCCATAGCAGCGAGCCGCCTTGGGATATCCAGTTCGCAGCCGGCTTCCAATGATGTTTTGCGCTACTGCGCGGATAGCTGCTCGAAGGGTCGCGTGGGTCGGAGGATGGAGTCAGGAGGAAGGAGGAGGAGGAGGAGGAGGAGGAGGAGGAGGAGGAGGAGGAGACACGTCCTCCCTCTCCTGCGCTACTGCGCGGATAGCTGCTCGAAGGTCGCGTGGGTCGCAGGATGGAGTCAGGAGGAAGGACGGAGGAGGAGGAGGAGGAGGAGGAGGAGGAGGAGGAGGAGGAGGAGGAGGAGGAGACACGTCCTCCCTCTCCTGCTTCTTCTCCACGCTCAATCACTCCTCGACCCCAGAAGCATCGAGACCCGAAGGGACACGGGCTTCCGGCACCGGGGTCGAGAATTCTGGGGCTCGCGTCGTGAACAAGCTTCGATGTCGGGGGTCTGGGTAGCGCTGGAGGAGGGGAGGAGGAGGAGGAGGAGGAGGAGGAGGAGGAGGAGGAGGAGGAGGAGGAAGAGGAGGAGGATGATGATGATGAGGAGGAGGCATAGCGTCGGTCCAGAGGTATCTGGAGGAAGAGGAGGAGGAGCGGGAGAGGACAGGAGAAGGGAAGGGAGGAGGAAGAGTGTAAAAGGGGGAGGATATTGTGTTGGCTTCCCTTGCAGATGCTACCGCTTTTCTTTGGCTTGTGTCGGGAGCGGGAAAGGGGATAGGGGGTGCGGAAGAGTGGAGAGTGGAGGAGGGGAACGGAATGCGAGAAGGGGGGTGCCAGAGGATGGGGGAAGGAAGGGCGGCTCTCGACTTCATCAAGTGGCGCGGGCTCCTTTTCTGTGCGCACGGCGACAGCAACGGTCTTCCGGGGGCCCAATAGTGTGACGCTTTCCATCTTTGCTTTTGTAAAACGCTGGAGGTCTGGGTGCGATGGGCGCGGAGAGGGATCGAGGGTCTTCCCATAGTCCGTCAGAGTCTAGAATCCTTCAAAAGCACTTTCTCAAAACAGTCAACCTCCCTCCTCCTCCCCCCTCCGCCGAGTCCTCCTGAGGAGAAGGAGGAGGGGAAGGATCAGGAGGGGGTAGTAGTAGTAGTAGTAGTAGTAGTAGTAGTAGTAGTAGTAGCAGTAGTCGTAGCAGTAGTAGTAGTAGTAGTAGTAGTAGTAGTAGTAGTAGTAGTAGTAGTAGTAGGAGTAGTAGTGTAGTAGTAGTAGTAGTAGTAGTAGTAGTAGTAGTAGTAGTAGTAGTAGTAGTAGTAGTAGTAGTAGTAGTAGTAGTAGTGTAGTGGTAGTAGTAGCAATAGCAGTAGCAGTAGCAGTAGTAGTAGTAGTAGTA
>CAUYUJ010006138.1:0-55813 GCA_963575745.1 Prorocentrum cordatum
TGCCGAGGGCTATGCTGTGCTACGCCGTGCTGAACTGCGAAGTGCCATGCCGCGATTGTGCTCTACATAGCGTTGTGGATCGAGTCCTCCCTGGCATCCGAGACCTGACCGAATTGATCTGTATCTTACGTTCGAGCTGCCTGAGCAGATGGTAGCTGCCCCAAAACTAATCGACAGAGGGGACATGCCAGGAGGACGCGCCGCGGAACGTCCCAAAAAACGCACCAAGCGACATGCCATGGGGACGTGCCATGGACACGCACCGCGGACGTGCCAAGGGGACGCGCTACGGAACGTGCCAATGGACGTGCCGCGGGACGTGCCAGGGATGCGCCGCGCGACGTGCCAGGGGGACTCGCCACGGAACGCACCAAAAAACGTGCCAAAATACAATGTTGAATGTATCGATCTTGATGTACCGTGCCGACTGCTGTGCTGCGCTGGGCCGTGCTGAACTGCGATGTGCCATGCCGCGATTGTGCTCTTTATAGCGTTGTGGATCGAGTCCTCTTTGCATCCGAGTCCTGACCGAACTGATCTGGATCTTAAGCTCGAGCTGCCTGAGCAGATGGTAGCTGCCCCAGAACTAATCGACAAGGGGACATGCCAGGAGGACGCGCCGCGGAACGTCCCAAGGGACGCGCCAGGCGACGTGCCAGGGGACGTGCCATGGGCACGCACCGCGGAACATGCCAAGGGGACGCGCTACGGAACGTGCCAATGGACGTGCACCGCGCGACGTGCCAGGGGGACTCGCCACGGGATGCTCCGCGTAACGTGCCAAGCAACATGCCAGGCTGCAATGCTAAGGGTATCGATATTGATGTACCGTGCCGAGGGCTGTGCTGTGCCTGGGCGACCTGGACACGTGAAAACACGCGTTTCGCTCAAGACGTTCTCAGCACATCCTCATGCTAGACATCCGCCTGGGCAACCTGGACACGTGCAAACAAGCGTCTCGCTCGAGACATCCTCAACAAATCCTCATGCTAGACATCCGCCTGGGCGACCTGGACACGTGAAAACAAGCCTCTGGTTTGAGACATCCTCAACAAATCCTCATGCTAGACATCTGTCTGGGCAACCTGCAGGCGTGAAACTAAGCGTCTCGCTCGAGACATCCTCAAGACCTGGGCATGTGAAAACAAGCATTTCACTTGAGAGATCCTCTGAATTCAGGTCCCCAGGAAAAGACAATGTATAACACAAAACAAGCGTTTCGCTCGAGAATTCCTCAACAAATTCAGGAAAACAAGCGTTTCGCTAGGGACATCCTCAAATTTCCATTCGCCGGCCCACCTCGACCTCGTCCTGTATCGCAAAAGAAATTCGCCGGCCTACCAGAAGTCAAGACCAGGGGTAAACAAACTAGAAGAGAACCCTGGGCTTATGTCCTTTCCGAGAAAACATACAAGCAGATGGTGGCCGTGCATATCCGGTCCCGCTCTTCCTTCTAGAAACACAATTCCTCATGCTCCTCCTCGCCCATTATTTCCCTCCTGTTCATTTCCGATTCCTCCTCTTCGCAGCAACGCCTCCAGTGCAGGGGACTGTGGTTGTGATAATGTTGTTCTTGGTCTGGGAAAGCAAGGAAACAGTGTGTATGCGTTGTTGGGTTTGTAGGCTCAGGGGTGGGATTGATGGGAGGGAGGCCGCAGCGAGCACTGGGGCAGAAACAACCAAATACCCAGTGGTCCCTTGGTTTTGCATGCCTCAAAGCACAAAACAAACAGCGTGGTCTTGCATGTCCTCCTCTTCCCCCTCGCCCATCCTATTCCTCCTCCTTCGCCTTTCCGATTCCTCCTCTTGGAGCAACACAGCGCCAACACTACAAATCGTTTGGCGCCCCCTGTGCAAGGAAACGCTGTGTAGGTTTGTGTTTTTTTTGTCTGGGAAGCGAGGAAGCATTGCGTGTTGGTTTTGCAGGCTCAGGGAGGAGTGCTGGAAGGGAGGCCGCGGCACTCAGTGGGGCCTGCAAGCCTTTCAAACACACAGCGCAATGCTTTGTTGCTTCATACTAAAACACCCGGACCAAATACACACAGCAATTTCTTGCACCGAGAATATGAGAAGTTGTCCATTCTTGGTTTCGTGTTGGTACAACGAGGAAAGGGGAAGCAGAAGAGGAGGAGAGGAAGGAGGAGGGAGAGGAGGGGGAGAAGGAGGAGGAGGAACGGTGGAGGAGGAAGGGAATAACGGGGGGGAGAAGACGGAGGAGGAGAAAGATGACGACGACGAGCAACCGATCAACGAAGGTGTTGTGGTCTTGGTGGCTGTGGGGGGAGGTGATGGGGGCGACGCTACGTGTCTAATCATATGTCTGTGTACATGTGTATGCATGTGTGTATGTATGCGTGTATGTATGTATGTGTGTTCCTGTATGACCGTACTCGTGTATGTATGTATGTATGTATGCATGCATGTATGTATGTATGTATGTATGTGTGTACGTATGTGTGTATGTGTGCAAGTATGTATGTAGCTGTGTATGTGCGCACGCATGTTGTATGTATCTAGGTCGGTATGCATGATGTATGTATGCGTGGTGTATGTATGCGAACACATATGTGTATGTATGAAGACATATGTGCGTGTGTGTGTACATGTGTACATGTGTGTGCGTATGCATGTATGCATGCATGTATGCATGTAAATGTGTATGCATACATGTATGTGTCTTTCCCTGTAAGTACGCATGTAACATTTCATGCATGTACGTAAATAAGTCAGTACGTAACTACGTAAGTCTGCATGCGGGCATGCATCCATGCATGCATGTGTGTAAGCATGCACGGAAGTCATGCCTGTAAGCATGCATGCATGGGTGCGCCTATGTATATATGTATGGATGTATGCATACATGCATGCATGTAAGTACGCGGGTGTGTACGCATGTGTGTATGGATGTATGTATGTATGGATGTGTGTATGTACGCGTTTATGCATACATACATATACTAGAACCATCGCGCGCGCTTCGCGCGCGCTCAAGTTCTAGCAGGCCCAAGGCCTTGACGAATTAACTGCTCCACTGAAGTAGTGGACCACGGTAAACGCAAGCCAATCGCATTCCGAAAGGCCTTCGAGGAAAATAGTTGTGTAGGGGGGCGGAGGCCGTATGAATCGGGTTCCCAGAAGGCCTTCTGGGAGCATGGGTTTGGGGGCGTGTTGGGGAGCCTGTTGGGGCGTGCCGTCGTCGTCGTCGTCGTAATGTCGTCGTCACCTATTGGGGCGCGCCGTCGTCGTCGTCGTCGTTGTCGTCGTCTTCGTCGTATCGTCGTCGTCGTCTTCGGTTCAAGAGGGCACTTGGGACAAGTTTGTGCGAAACGATCTGCGGAGGGCCGCGAGAAGGCGATCAGCCATGTTCCCAATCAACTTCCCAAACAGCTCTCCTGTAGCATGATGGTACTTCGAAGCCTCCGGAAACTCGCGGGCCCATGATGAACCATGTCCCCGGAAGGCTTTCTGGGGACATGGTTTGTTGGGGTGTGTTGGGGGGTCTCTTGGGCATTCCCTGGGGGCCCATTGGGGGCCTCCGGGAACTCTCGGGCCCATGATGAACCGTAAGTCCCCGGAAGGTTTTTTCTGGGGACATGATTTCTTGTGGTGTGTTGGGGGGCCTCTTGGGCGTTCCCTGGGAGCCCCTTGGGGGTCTCTTGGGGCTTCCTGGGGGCCTCTTGGGCGCCTCACGGGGCTTCGTGGGAGCCTCTTGGTGGCCTCTGGGGGCCTACAGGCGACCTGTAGGGCCAGAGACCTCGAAATATCGGTCGGCGGTCCCCCTTCTGGGCCCTCTCTTGGCACGCTCGTGGGGCACAGTTGGGTTGTCTGGGGAGCCTCCTGGGCCGTCTTTGGGCCATCTTCGGGGCCTCGTGGCCCGTCTTGGAGCGATCTGAAGGGCCTCCAAGCGAGGCCGTGAGGGAGCGCTGGGAAGCGGGGAAAGCGAGAACGCATAAATCCTTCGAAAACCGTCGGAAAATTAGTGAATCTTGCCTCCAAGGGCCCTGTTGGGGAGCCTCTTGAGTTCTTCCTGGAGCGTGTTGGAGTCCTCGTCGGCCGTCTTGAGGGCAGCTTGGGCGTCTTCGGAGCCTCTCGGGACCGTCTAGGGCCCTCTCGAGGCCTCCATTAGCCTGGCGTGGCCTGCTTCGGGGCAGGCCTGGGCCGCCTCGGGACACCTCTGGGCCTTCTCTTGGCACGCTCTTGGGGCACACTTGGGTTGTCTGGGGAGCATCCTGGACCGTCTTGGGACCCTCGTCGGGGCCTTCGGGGCCTTCTTGGAGCGATCTGACGGGCCTCCGAGGCCGTGAAGGGAGCGGTGGAAGGGGGGGAATGCGAGAACGCCTAAATCCAAAACGCTCGGAAAACGAGTGAATGTTGCCTTCCAGGGCCCTCTTGGGGAGCCTCTTGAGTCCTTCCTGGAGCGTGTTGGAGTCCTCGTCGGCTGTCTTGAGGGCATCTTGGACGTCTTCGGGGCCTCGTGGGACCGTCTTGGGCCCTCTCGGGACCTCCTTAGCCTGTCGTGGCCTGCTTCGGGGCGGGCTCGGGCAGCCTCGGGAGCTCTGGACCCCCCCCGCAACCCCCGGTGGGCACCGATGGGGGGAACAGGCAGCGACCCGCCCCCTCCCCCCCCCGGGCCTACTCCGAGATAGAGAATCATGCTCCCGGGAAGCTTCTGGGAGCATGATTTGTTCGGCTCTCTAAGAGGGGGGCCTCTGGGGGCTTACCGAGGGGCGCCTTTTGGCCTTGCCGGCAAGCCTATTGGAAACATGGTTGGGGCGGTGGGCGGAAGCCCAAGGAATCATGTTCCCGGAAAGCTATCTGGGAAATAAGATTTACCGAAGTGTCTCGGGGGCCCGCAGGGGGCTTCCCTGGGGGCCCCTTGGGGGCCTATTGGGGCTTCCGGGGGGCCTCTTGGGAGCCTCACGGGGCTTCTTGGGAGCCTCTTGATGGCCTCCGGAGGCGTCCTAGGAGCCTCTCAGGCGACCTTGAAATGTCGCGCTCCTCGGGCCCTTTGGGTCGCTCTTGGGGCTCTCTTGGGGTGCTCTCGAGGCCCTCTTGACTTATCTGGGGAGCCTCCTGGGCTGTCTCTGGGCTTTCTTGGGAGCCTCTTCGGCCGTCTTGGAGCGATCTGAAGAGCCTCTGACGCGGTCCGGGACCGTGGGGAGGCGCAACATGGGAGAGCGCAAGAACGCTTCAAAAACCATTGGAAAATGTATACTTTTCAGCTTCTGGGGCCCTTTGGAGGCGCCTCTGGAGGCGCTCTTGGGGCGTTTTGGCGGCGTCGTCGGCCGTTCTGAGGGCATCTTCGGCGTGTCCGGGGCCTCTGGAGGCTGTCTTTGGGCGTCCTGGGAACCCGGAAATCATGTTCCAGGAGAGGCTTCCGGGAACATGACTTCGAACAAGGCCCTCTTGGGCCTCCTGGAGGCCGTCTTGGGGGCCCTCCTGGGCCGGCTTTGGAGCCTCTTGGGCCGTCTCGGGAGGTTCCGTGAGCCCCACAGGACGACTCTTTCGGGCCGTCTTGGGCCCTCTTGGGTCTCTCTTGGGCTGTCTTGGGGCTCCGGGGGGGCGTCTGGGGCACTGTGAAGACGAAGCAAGGGAATATGCTGAAAATGCACGTTTTACTACGGGAACGGGCTGATTTTCTCCTCTCGAAGGCCCTCTTGGGGCCCTCTTCGGCCATCTTCAGGCCCTCTCGGGCCTTGCAAAAGCTGTCTTGTGGGCCTCTTGGGCATCCTGGGAACCCGGAAATCATATTCCCGGAGAAACTTCCGGGAACATGATTTCGAACGAGGCCCTCTTGGGCCTCCCTGGAGGCCGTCTTGGGGGCCTCCTGGGCCGCCTTCGGGGCCTCTTGGGCCGTCTTGTGGGGTTCCGTGGGCCCCACGGACGATCTTTTTGGGCCGTCTTGGGCCCTCTTGGGTCTCTCTTGGGCTGTCTCGGGGCTCCGCGGGGGCGCCTGGGGCACTCTGAAGACGAAGCAGCTGGTTTCGGCCTCGCCGCGGGCAGGGGCGCTTTCCTCGGCGCGTGGGCGGCAGGAGGCGCCGGGAGGCGCCGGGAAAGCCAGCCACGTGAGCTGAGTCGCTAACCCCTCCTTTTGCTGTGCCCCCCCCCCTTTCGTCCGAAACGGCAGGAGCTGCTCGCCGAGTCTGCCAGCAAGGGGGCCCATGGGATCCCCATTCCAAGAGGGCCTCCAGGAAGGCCAGCAAAGGCCCAAAACACGGATGTTCCTTGACATTTGCTTCGTTTCGGCCTTCCGTCGGCCCGATACGGCCCAAGAGCCCCCAACAATCGCCCAAGGATCGCCCAAGAGGCCTCCAAGATGGCCCCAAAACGGCCCAAGAGGCCCCCAAGACGGCCCCAAGACGGCCCCCAGGACGGCCCAGGAGGCTTTTAAGACGCCCAAGATGGCCTCCAAGACGGCTCTGGGGGCCGTCTTGGAGGCCATCTTGGCTTCCGACGGCTCCCCCCACGCCCAGGACAGCGCTTCGTGGCCCCATAGGGATCTCCACCGAAGGCCCCAGTGGGGGTGGGGCACAAGCGTCCCCCACGCCCAGGACAGCGCTTCGTGGCCGCACAGGGAGCTCCACCGAAGGCCCCGGTGGGGAGGGGGCCACATGCGTCCCCCACGCCCAGGACAGCGTTTCGTGGCCCCATGGGGAGCTCCACTGAAGGCCCCAGTGGGGGGGGCCACATGCGTCCCCACGCCCAGGACAGCGTTTCGTGGCCCCATAGGGGGCTCCACAGAAGGTCCCAGTGGGGGGGGGGCCACATGCGCCCCCCACGCCCAGGACAGCGTTTCGTGGCCCCACAAGGAGCTCCACCGAAGGCCCCGGTGGGGGGGGGCCACATGCTTCCCCGACGCCCAGGACAGCGTTTCGTGGCCCCATAGGGAGCTTCACCGAAGGCTCCAGAGGAGGGTGCCACGTGCGCCCCCCACGCCCAGGACAGCGTTTCGTGGCCCCATAGGGGGCTCCACCGAAGGCCCCAGTGGGGGGGGCGCATGCGTCCCCCACGCCCAGGACAGCGTTTCGTGGCCCCATCGGGAGCTCCACCGAAGGCCCCAGTGGGGGGGGCCGCATGCGTCTCCACCACCCAGGACAGCGTTTCGTAGCCCCATAGGGAGCCCCACCGAAGTCCCAGTGGCATAGTTCGCATGCGTCTCCCCCGCACAGTTCGACCCGAATCGACGCCATTCGACTCTAAGTCGGCGCTAGCCTATCGATCACCAAACGCTTATCGTCGCTGGCGCAGTCTAGAATCGGATTTACGAAGGTGCTTGAGGCTCCCATGATCTGCTGCCGAAGAGGTCCGCCCGGACCCGCGCGGCCGCTCGGTCGGCAGAAGAACAGGCATCGTGCTACGCACGGCCGTGCTACAGCGGAGGCCAGTCCACAAGAAACCTTCCACAAGGAACCCAGGCCTGAGGCCCCAGGACGTCCATTTGTCTTCTGTGTGGGAACGCCGCGCTGCCCATGGCAGAACCATCGAAACCCGAGAAACCCAGGGCATCCTGGAGGCAAGCAGGGTGCTTGGGGGGGAACGATTGGGGGGACTGGCACAGGGGGGATGTATCGCCCTGGAATCGGCGATGCGTTGCCGAGAGACCGGCGATAGGTCTGCGATCGTGAATCTGCACCTTCCTGGGCAGGCTGGGGCTATCGGGCCCCTGTCGGCGATCAGGGGGCGAGGGGGGGTCGATGCATCCCCCCCTGGGCAGGTTGGGGCTATCGGCGATCCGGGTGGGTGGAAGGGCGCACACCAAGCCGAGCAGCGCCACAGAAGGAGGAGGAGGAGGAGGAGGAGGAAGAAGAGGAGGAGGAGGAGGAGGAGGAGGAGGGGCATGTGGCAGAAGAAGAAGAAGCAAAAGAGGAGGAGGAGGAGGAGGAGGGGCTGAGCAATCCTGAACCACTCCCCCTCTGCCACCTCCCAATTGATCAATCCCTCTGGGCAAACACACGTCCATCGCGCGACTCTTCAAGTCTGAGCGCGCTTCCCGTCATCCGCTGTGTCCCCGACCCGCGAGCGATCCCGAACACTTTCCCCCCTGGTACGTCCATCGCGCGACTCCTCGAGTCTCAGCGCGCTTCCAATCATCGGCCGGGCCCCCGATCCGCGAGCGATCCCGAACTACTCCCCCCCTGGATCCCCCCAATTGATAACTATATATCTCTCAGAGCAAACATGCGACCATCCCGAGACCCTTCGAGTCTAAGCGCGCTTCCCGTCATCCGTAAGGTCCCCGACTTGTTCGGCGATAAGGACCCACTCCCCCTCTGCACTCCCCCAATTGATAAATCCCTCTGGGCAAACATACGTCCATCGCGCGACTCTTCGAGTCTAAGCCCACTTCCCGTCATCCATCTGGTTCCCGATCCGCGAGCGATCCCGAACTATTCCGCCTCTGGACCCCCCCCGATTGACACATAGATCTCTCGGGGCTACATACGTCCATCGCGCGATTCTTCGAGTCTAAGTGCGCTTCCAGTCATCCTTCAGGTCCGCGACAAGCGAGCAATCCCGAACCATTTATCCTCTGCACTCCCCCATTTGACAGTCCCTGTGGGCAAACATACGTTCATCGCGCAACTCTTCGAGTCGAAGTCTAAGCGCGCTTCCCGTCATCCGCCAGGTCTCCGACGAGCGAGCAATCCCGAACCGTTCCCCCTCTGCACGCCCCCCATTGACAATCCCTCTGGGCTACATACGTTCTTCGCGCGACTCTTCGAATCTAAGCGCGCTTCCCGTCATTCGCTAATGACCCTTCCCGTGCGATCCGACGCTCCATATTCGGAGCGTCTTGGGGCCGCCGTTTTTTACACAGCAAGGCACACAGAATCGAGTGAGGGCTCGAGCCGGCCTTGGCCAGCTCACACGCACGAGCAGCACCGCTCGTGGCCCCAAAGGGAGGGCAAGACGATGGGGAGGGGGGGAACCGATACGAGCAGAGGAGGCCAGTCGACGGACCCGAGGTGAGTCAATCGAGTCTCGCTGCTGCAGCCGAAGCCACGGACGATCAACGCAGAAATGAACGGCGAGAGCTAGCCTCGCTTTCAGTCGGACCTAGGACATGAGAACACCCTTGTAGAACATGAGACCCTCCGCCGGCCCGAACTCAAGGACATTCGAGGGTGCCCTCCCTCTGGACGCACAAACATATCCAGCAAACGCGAAGCACATTAGCGCACCCTCCCCGAACCGACCTCGATCTCATACCTCGGTCCGACTGCGCCCCGCAATGGTGGCACGCCCAGCCGACGGAGCCGCCGGTCGCCAGCGGCCGATGTGGGGCTAGCTGTTCAGACTGAGGACCTGATCTTGCTCACTGGAGACTCGCTGCTGCAGCCGAAGCTACGCGCGGGCCCCCATTGCTCCCCGCCACGAGGGCCGTGCGCTGGTGGCAAGCATCCGGAGGGGTGCTCTCCTCCCCGTGGTCGTCTTCGCCCAGGAGACCTCCGACTGCAAACCCCGCCCGCCCTAAATGCTTCACGTAGATATTCAAATACAGGAGGCCACTGGCCGTACGTCCGTGAACGACTTTGAGCTCGACCCGGCCAAAGGCAACCCATGTCGGAGTCTTCACGTAACGTTGCGATACGCTGTAATGATACCCTCCAGCTTGTTTTGCCTCTGCCCAAGACCCCGTCACGTTGAGCTCCTGGAAGTACATGTCCGCGCAATGTCCACCCATTCGGCGCACCTCGGCCTGCACGCGAAGCAGGGCTTGGTCAGCAGCCATTCCACGGGGGATGTTTATTAGAACGTGCTTGCCCGCCTTCATCAGGTCGAACCGCTGGCCATGGATGTTTTGCAGATGGGGGTCGCCAATGGCGGAAGCTCCAGCACCTGCCCCACCCGCTGAAGGTGGCGTTGCCTGCGTCGGGCTGGAGGTCGGGCTGCTCGTCGGGCTGACCGTCGGACTGGGCGTCGGGAACGAGGTCGGGCTGAAGGTCGGGCTGCCCGTCGGACTGGGCGTCGCTGACACGACCTTCTTGTAACAATTGTTTATGATTGCGTAGTTCCCCGTGGAAATGCCTACTCCTAAATTGCAATTCGCCACTGCCGTGTTCATTGCAAGCCGCGATTTGAGGTAGTATCGGTCGAAGTCGTAGTGGTCCCCAAACCCGATACAATCATCATTAGCGTCGCACGCTGCCGCATAAGCTGCGTACGTGCGAGGAGTGTCTGAGCTCAGCGTCCACCAGTCCATGAGGTCAGTCCCGCATAGGTCCAGGCAGTATCCAGGACTCTTCACGTACGTATACACTGGAGGTGTCCCTGCCTGCTGCGAGGCGTTGGTCTTGTCCACTGCTGCCCCAAACTGCATCATGCTGGAATCGGGGGGTGGTGGGGGGGGCGCACCCAGGCTGGCGGCGCCGCGTGCCCCGAGACTGGCAATCAACAAGAGACGGGCCATCTGCGAGACGGGTGAGCCGACCAGAAGTTGTAGGATGTACGACGAGTGTGCGGGTGTGCTTCAGACTGCGAAGGCCCAGCTGGAGCCAAACAATCTTGAACCAACATGGCAACGGCGAGTCTTGGGGCCGTGTTGGGCCACTCCTGGGCCCTGGGCTCGTCTTGGGGCCCCCTTGGGCGCCAATTGGGCAATCTTGGAACGATCTTGGGGGCCTCTTCGGCGGTCTCGAGCGCTCTGGAGACCCTCTCTCTTCCTTCTCCAAGCACAACTCTGCCTCCTCCTCCTCCTCGCCCATCACCCTTCTCCTCATTATCCTGTCGGATTCCCCCCTCCCCTCGAAGCAACACACAATCAATAATATCCAGCGTTTGGTGCCCTCGGTGCAAGGAAACGCTGCAGTTGTGTGTTATGCTTGTTGGTGTTGGTGGTGTTGGTGTTGGTGCTGGTGTTGGTGTTGATGGTGTTGTTGATGTTGTTGTTGTGTTGGTTCGTGTTGTTGCTGGTGTTGTTGTTGGCCTTGGAAGCAAGGGTGCAATGTGTACATTTGTTTGGTGCAGGCTCAGGGAGGGGTGCTGGGAAAAAAACCGCGGCAAACACTGGGGCCTGCAAAACCAACAAAAACTCGCAATGCACCCTTGCGCCCCATACCACAACAAAACATGACCGACACACGAATCCGGAAAGGAATATAGAAATGTAAGGCATGGCAATGTTTCAAAGACACCTGATTGGGCGACGGGCAAATGCAATGCTGAATGTATCGATCTTGATGTACTGTGCCGAGGGTTGTGCTGTGCTACGCCGTGCCGAACTGCGATGTGCCATGCCGCGATTGTGCTCTTTACAGCGTTGTGGATCGAGTCCTCTTTGCATCCGAGTCCTGACCGAACTGATCTTGATCTGAAACTCGAACTGCCTTAGCAGATGGTAGCTGCCCCAAGACTGATCGACAGGGGGACATGTCAGGAGGACGCGCCACGGAACGTCCCAAGGGACGCGCCAGGCGACGTGCCATGGGGACGTGCCATGGAACGCACCGCGGGACGTGCCAAGGGGACACGCTACGGAACGAGCCAATGGACGTGCACCGCGGGACGTGCCGAGGGCTGCGCCGCGCGACGTGCCAGGGGGACTCGCCACGGAACGCGCCAAGGAACGTGCCAAAGTACAATGTTGAATGTATCGATCTTGATGTACCGTGCCGACTGCTGTGCTGTGCTGGGCCGTGCTGAACTGCGATGTGCCATGCCGCGATTGTGCTCTTTATAGCGTTGTGGATCGAGTCCTCTTTGCATCCGAGTCCTGACCGAACTGATCTTGATCTGAAACTCGAACTGCCTTAGCAGATGGTAGCTGCCCCAAGACTGATCGACAGGGGGACATGTCAGGAGGACGCGCCGCGGAACGTCTCAAGGGACGCGCCAGGCGACGAGCCATGGGGACGTGCCATGGGCACGCACCGCGGGACGTGCCAAGGGGACGCGCTACGGAACGAGCCAATGGACGTGCACCGCGCGACGTGCCGGGGGGACTCGCCACGGGACGCTCCGCGGAACGTGCCAAGCAACATGCCAGGCTGCAATGCCAGGCTGCAAGGGTATCGATCTTGATGTACCGTGCCGAGGGCTGTGCTGTGCCTGGGCGACCTGGACACGTGAAAACACGCGTTTCGCTGAAGACGTTCTCAGCACATCCTCATGCCAGACATCCGCCTGGGCAACTTGGACACGTGCAAACAAGCGTCTCGATCGAGACTTCCTCGACACCGCCTCATGCTAGACATCCGCCTGGGCGACCTGGACACGTGAAAACAAGCCTCTGGTTCGAGACATCCTCAACAAATCCTCATGCTAGACATCTGTCTGGGCAACCTGGAGGCGTGAAACTAAGCGTCTCGCTCGAGACATCCTCAAGACCTGGGCAAGTGAAAAAAACAAGCATTTCACTTGAGAGATCCTCTGAATTCAGGTCCCAGGAGAGGACAATATATAACACAAAACAAGCGCTTCGCTCGAGAATTCCTCAACCAATTCTGGAAAACAAGCGTTTCGCTAGGGAAATCCTCAAATTTCAATTCGCCGGCCCACCTCGACCTCGATATGTATCGCAAAAGAAATTCGCCGGCCCACCTCAAGTCAAGACCGGGGGTAAACAAACTAGAAGAGAACCCTGGGCTTATGTCCTCTCCGGGAAAAACATACAAGCAGATGGTGTCCGTGCATATCCGGTCCCGCTCTTCCTTCTAGAAACACAATTCCTCCTGCTCCTCCTCGCCCATTATTTTCTTCCTGTTCATTTCCGATTCCTCCTCTTGGAAGCAACGCCTCCGGTGCAGGGGACTGTGTTTGTGATAATGTTGTTCTTGGTCTGGAAAAGCAAGGAAACAGTGTATATGTGTTGTTGGGTTTGTAGGCTCAGGGGCGGGAGTGCTGGGAGGGAGGCCGCGGCGAGCACTGGGGCAGAAACAACCAAATACCCAGTGGTCCCTTGGTTTTCATGCCTCAAAGCACAAAACAAACAGCGTGGTCTTGCATGTCCTCCTCCTCCCCCTCGCCTATCCTATTCCTCCTCCTTCGCCTTTCCGATTCCTCCTCTTGGAGCAACACAACGCCAGCACTACAAATCGTTTGGCGCCCCCTGTGCAAGGAAACGCTGTGTAGGTTTGTGGTTGATTGTTTTTTTTGTCTGGGAAGCGAGGAAGCCTTGTGTGTTGGTTTTGCAGGCTCAGGGAGGAGTGCTGGAAGGGAGGCCGCGGCACTCAGTGGGGCCTGTAAGCCTTTCAAACACACAGCGCAATGCATTGTTGCTTCATACCAAAACACCCGGACCAAACATACACAGCGGTTTCTTGCACCGAGGGTGTGAGAAGCTGTCCATTATTGGTTTCGTGTTGGTACAACGAGGAAAGGGGAAGCAGAAGAGGAGGAGAGGAAGGAGGAGGGAGAGGAGGGGGAGAAGGAGGAGGAACGGTAGAGGAGGAAGGGAATAACGGGGAGGAGAAGACGGAGGAGGAGAAAGATGACGACGACGAGCAAACGATCAACGAAGGTTTTATTGTCTTGGTAGTTGTGGGGGGAGGTGATGGGGGCGACGCTACGTGTGTCTAATCATATGTCTGTGTACATGTGTATGCATGTGTGTATGTATGCGTGTATGTATGTATGTGTGTTCCTGTATGACCGTACTTATGTATGTATGTATATATGTATGTATGTATGTATGTATGTATGTATGTAGGTATGTGTGTATGTATGTAGTTATGTATGTATGCATGCATGTATGTATGTATGTATGTATGTATGTATGTGTATATGTATGTATGTATGTATAGATGTAATTATGTATGTATGTTTGTATGTGTGTATGTGCGCACGCATGTTGTCTGTATCTAGGTATGTATGCATGATGTATGTATGCGTGGTGTATGTATGCAGTCACATATGTGTATAGATGAAGACATATGTGCGTATGTGTACATGCATGTGTGTATGCAATCACATATGTGTACATGTGTGTGCGTATGTGAGTATGCATGCATGTATGCATGTATGTGTAAATGTGTATACATACATGTATGTGTGTGTGGTTCCCTGTACGCACGCATGTAACATTCCATGCATGTATGTAAATAAGTCAGTACGCAACTACGTAAATCTGCATGCGGGCATGCACCCATGCATGCATGTGTGTATGCATGCACGGAAATCATGCATGTAGGCATGCATGCATGGATGCGCCTATATATAGATATGTGTGTATGAATGTATGCCTGCCTGCATGCATGTAAGTACGCGGGTGTGTACGCATGTGTGTATGCATGTATGTATGTATGGATGTGTATGTATGTGTTTATGCCTATACACATATACTAGAACCATCGCGCGCGCTTCGCGCGCGCTCCAGATCTAGCAGGTCCCAGGCCTTGACGAATTCACTGCTCCACTGAAGTAGTTGACCACAGTACACGCAAGCCAATCGCATTCCGAAAGTCCTTCGAAGAAAATGGTTGTGTATGGGGACGGAGGCCGTGTGAATCGGGTTCCCAGAAGGCCTTCTGGGAGCATGGGTTTGGGGGCGTGTTGGGGAGCCTGTTGGGGCGTGCCATCGTCGTCGTCGTCGTCGTTCTCGTCGTCTTCGTCGTTTCGTCGTCGTCGTCGTCGGTTCAAGAGGGCACATGGGGCAACTTGGTGCGAAACGATCTGCGGAGGGCCGCGAGAAGGCGATCAGCCATGTTCCCAATCAACTTCCCAGACAACTCTCCTGTAGCATGATGGTACTTCGAAGCCTCCGGAGACTCGCGGGCCCATGATGAACCATGTCCCCGGAAGGCTTTCTGGGGACATGGTTTGTTGGGGTGTGTTGGGGGGTCTCTTGCGCATTCCCTGGGGGCCCATTGGGGGCCTCCAGGAACTCTCGGGCCCATGATGAACCATGTCCCCGGAAGGTTTTTTCTGGGGACATGATTTCTTGTGGTGTGTTGGGGGGCCTCTTGGGCGTTCCCTGTGAGCCCCTTGGGGGTCTCTTGGGGCTTCCTGGGGGCCTCTTGGGCGCCTCACAGGGCTTCGTGGGAGCCTCTTGGTGGCCTCCGGGGGCCTACAGGCGGCCTGTAGGGCCAGAGACCTCGAAATATCGGTCGGCGGTCCCCCTTCTGGGCCCTCTCTTGGCACGCTCTTGGGGCTCAGTTGGGTTGTCTGGGGAGCCTCCTGGGCCGTCTTGGGGCCCTCTTCGGGGCCTCGTGGCCCGTCTTGGAGCGATCTGAAATGCCTCCAAGCGAGGCCGTGAGGGAGCGCTGGGAAGCGGGGAAAGCGAGAACGCCCAAATCCTTCGAAAACCATCGGAAAATTAGTGAATCTTGCCTCCAAGGGCCCTCTTGGGGAGCCTCTTGAGTCCTTCCTGGAGCGTGTTGGAGTCCTCGTCGGCCGTCTTGAGGGCAGCTTGGGCGTCTTCGGAGCCTCTTGGGACCGTCTAGGGCCCTCTCGGGACCTCCATTAGCCTGTCGTGGCCTGCTTCGGGGCGGGCCCGGGCCGCCTCGGGACCCCTCTGGGCCTTCTCTTGGCGCGCTCTTGGGGCACACTTGGGTTGTCTGGGGAGCATCCTGGGCCGTCTTGGGGCCCTCGTCGGGGCCTCGTGGGCCTTCTTGGAGCGATCTGAAGGGCCTCCGAGGCCGTGAAGGGAGCGCTGGAAAGCGGAAAAAGCGAGAACGCCAAAATCCAAAACACTCGGAAAACGAGTGAATCTTGCCTTCCAGGGCCCTCTTGGGGAGCCTCTTGAGTCCGTCCTGGAGCGTGTTGGAGTCCTCGTCGGCTGTCTTGAGGGCATCTTGGGCGTCTTCGGGGCCTCGTGGGACCGTCTTGGGCCCTCTCGGGACCCCCTTAGCCTGTCGTGGCCTGCTTCGGGGCGGGCTCGGGCCGCCTCGGGAGCTCTGGACCCCCCCCCGCAACCCCTGGTGGGCACCGATGGGGGGAACAGGCAGCGGCCCGCCCCCCCCCCGGGGCCTACTCCGAGATAGAGAATCATGTTCCCGGGAAGCTTTCCGGGAGCATGATTTGTTCGGCTCTCTAAGAGGGGGGCCTCTGGGGGCTTACCGAGGGGCGCCTTTTGGCCTTGTCGGCAAGCCTATTGGAAACATGGTTGGGGCGGTGGGCGGAAGCCCAAGGAATCATGTTCCCGGAAAGCTATCTGGGAAATAAGATTTACCGAAGTGTCTCGGGGGCCCGCAGGGGGCTTCCCTGGGGGCCCCTTGGGGGCCTATTGGGGCTTCCGGGGGGCCTCTTGGGAGCCTCACGGGGCTTCTTGGGAGCCTCTTGATGGCCTCCGGAGGCGTCCTAGGAGCCTCTCAGGCCGGAGACCTTGAAATGTCGCGCTCCTCGGGCCCTTTGGGTCGCTCTTGGGGCTCTCTTGGGGCGCTCTCGAGGCCCTCTTGACTTATCTGGGGAGCCTCCTGGGCTGTCTCTGGGCTTTCTTGGGAGCCTCTTCGGCCGTCTTGGAGCGATCTGAAGAGCCTCTGACGCGGTCCGGGACCGTGGGGAGGCGCAACATGGGAGAGCGCAAGAATGCTTCAAAAACCATTGGAAAATGTATACTTTTCGGCTTCTGGGGCCCTTTGGAGGGGCCTCTGGAGGCGCTCTTGGAGCGTTTTGGCGGCGTCGTCGGCCGTTCTGAGGCCTCTGGAGGCTGTCTTTCGGCGTCCTAGGAACCCGGAAATCATGTTCCAGGAGAAGCTTCTGGGAACATGATTTCGAACGAGGCCCTCTTGGGCCTCCTGGAGGCCGTCTTGGGGGCCTCCTGGGCCGACTTCGGGGCCTCTTGGGCCGTCTTGTGGGGTTCCGTGAGCCCCACGGGACGATCTTTTTGGGCCGTCTTGGGCCCTCTTGGGTCTCTCTTGGGCTGTCTTGGGGCTCCGCGGGGGCGTCTGGGGTACTCTGAAGACGAAGCAAGGGAGTATGCTGAAAATGCACATGTTACTAAAGGAACGGGCCGATTTTTGCCTCTTGAAGGCCCTCTTGGGGCCCTCTTCGGCCATCTTCAGGCCATCTCCGGCCCTCTCGGGCCTCGCAAAAGCTGTCTTGTGGGCCTCTTGGGCGTCCTGGGAACCCGGAAATCATGTTCCGGGAGAGGCTTCCGGGAACATGATTTCGAACGAGGCCCTCTTGGGCCTCCCTGAGGCCGTCTTGGGGGCCTCCTGGGCCGGCTTCGGGGCCTCTTGGGCCGTCTTGGGGGTTCCGTGAGCCCCACAGGCCGACCCTTTTGGGCCGTCTGGGGCCCTCTTGGGTCTCTCTTGGGCTGTGTTGGGGCTCCTCGGGGGCGTCTGGGGCACTGTGAAGACGAAGCCAGCGAGTATGCTGAAAATGCACGTTTACTAAAGGACGGGCGATTTTTGCCTCTTGAAGGCCCTCTTGGGCCCTCTTCGGCATCTTCATCTCTCGGCCTCGCTGAGCTGTCTTGTGGGAAGTTTTGCGTGGGAAGGCCTCTTGGGGCCTCCCCTAGGCGTCTTTGGACTATCTCCTTGGGCCGTCTTGTCGGGGTTCGTGAGGCCCCACGGACCTGATCTTTTTGGGCCGTCTTGGGCCTCGTGGGTCTCTCTTGGGCGTCTTGGGGCTCCGCGGGGGGCGTCTGGGGTCCTCGGAAGACGAAGCAAGCGAGTATGCTGAAAATGCAAGTTTTACATAGGGAATGGGCCGATTGCTGTCTCTTGAAGGCCCTCTTGGGGCCCTCTTCGGCCATCTTGAAGCCATCTCGGGCCCTATTGAGCCTCGCTGAGGCTGTCTTGTGGGCCTCTTGGGCGTCCTCGGAGCCAGGAAGTCATGTTCACGGAGAGGCTTCCGGGAACATGATGTCGAACGAGGCCCTTTGGGCCTCCCCTGAGGCCGTCTTGGGGGCCTCCTGGGGCCGCCTTCGGGGCTATTGGGCAGTTGTGGGGTTCCGTGAGCCCCACGGGACGATTTTTTGGGCCGTCCCTTGGGCCTCTTGGGTCTTCTTGGGCGCTTGGGGCTACGCGGGGGCGGTCTGGGTATCTGAAGACGAAGCAAGGATGTATGCTGAAAATGCAAATGTTACTAAAGGAAACGGGCTGATTTTGCCTCTTGAAGGCCCTCTTGGGGCCTCTTCGGGCGCATTTCAGGCCATCTCAGGCCCTCTCGGGCCTCGCAAAAGCTGTCTTGTGGGCCTCTTGGGCGTCCTGGGAACCCGGAAATCATGTTCCCGGAGAAACTTCGGGGAACATGACTTCGAAACGAGGCGGGCCTCCCTGAGGCCGTCTTGGGGGCCTCTGGGCCGGCTTCGGGGCCTCTTGGGCCGTCTTGTGGGGGGGGGTTCCGTGGGCCCCACGGGACGATCTTTTTGGGCCGTCTTGGCCCTCTTGGGTCTCTCTTGGGCTGTCTTGGGGCTCCGCGGGGGCGTCTGGGGCACTCTGAAGACGAAGCAAGGGAGTATGCTGAAAATGCACGTTTTACTAAAGGAACGGGCTGATTTTTGCCTCTTGAAGGCCCTCTTGGGGCCCTCTTCGGCCATCTTCAGGCCATCTCTCTCGGGCCTCGCAAAAGCTGTCTTGTGGGCCTCTTGGGCGTCCTGGGAACCCGGAAATCATGTTCCCGGAGAGGCTTCCGGGAACATGACTTCGAACGAGGCCCTCTTGGGCCTCCCTGAGGCCGTCTTGGGGGCCTCCTGGGCCGGCTTCGGGGCCTCTTGGGCCGTCTTGTGGGGTTCCGTGAGCCCCACGGGACGATCTTTTTGGGCCGTCTTGGGCCCTCTTGGGTCTCTCTTGGGCTGTCTTGGGGCTCCGCGGGGGCGTCTGGGGTACTCTGAAGACGAAGCAAAGGAGTATGCTGAAAATGCACATGTTACTAAAGGAACGGGCTGATTTTTGCCTCTTGAAGGCCCTCTTGGGGCCCTCTTCGGCCATCTTCAGGCCATCTCAGCCCTCTCGGCCTCGCAAATCGGGCGTCTGGGAACCCGGAAATCATGTTCCCGGAGAGGCTTCGGGAACATGACTTCGAACGAGGCCCTCTTGGGCCTCCCTGAGGCCGTCTTGGGGGGCCTCCTGGGCCGGCTTCGGGGCCTCTTGGGCCGTCTTGGGGGTTCCGTGAGCCCCACAGGACGACCCTTTTTGCCGTCTTGGGCCCTCTTGGGTCTCTCTTGGGCTGTCTTGGGGCTCCGCGGGGGCGTCTGGGGTACTCTGAAGACGAAGCAAGGGAGTATGCTGAAAATGCACATGTTACTAAAGGAACGGGCCGATGTTTGCCTCTTGAAGGCCCTCTTGGGGCCCTCTTCGGCCATCTTCAGGCCATCTCAGGCCCTCTCGGGCCTCGCAAGAGCTGTCTTGTGGGCCTCTTGGGCGTCCTGGGAACCCGGAAATCATGTTCCCGGAGAGGCTTCCGGGAACATGATTTCGAACGAGGCCCTCTTGGGCCTCCCTGAGGCCGTCTTGGGGGCCTCCTGGGCCGGCTTCGGGGCCTCTTGGGCCGTCTTGTGGGTTTCGTGAGCCCCACGGGACGATCTTTTTGGGCCGTCTTGGGCCCTCTTGGGTCTCTCTTGGGCTGTCTTGGGGCTCCGCGGGGGCGTCTGGGGTACTCTGAAGACGAAGCAAAGGAGTATGCTGAAAATGCACATGTTACTAAAGGAACGGGCTGATTTTTGCCTCTTGAAGGCCCTCTTGGGGCCCTCTTCGGCCATCTTCAGGCCATCTCAGGCCCTCTCGGGCCTCGCAAAAGCTGTCTTGTGGGCCTCTTGGGCGTCCTGGGAACCCGGAAATCATGTTCCCGGAGAAACTTCCGGGAACATGACTTCGAACGAGGCCCTCTTGGGCCTCCCTGAGGCCGTCTTGGGGGCCTCCTGGGCCGGCTTCGGGGCCTCTTGGGCCGTCTTGTGGGGTTCCGTGAGCCCCACGGGACGATCTTTTTGGGCCGTCTTGGGCCCTCTTGGGTCTCTCTTGGGCTGTCTTGGGGCTCCGCGGGGGCGTCTGGGGTACTCTGAAGACGAAGCAAGGGAGTATGCTGAAAATGCACATGTTACTAAAGGAACGGGCTGATTTTTGCCTCTTGAAGGCCCTCTTGGGGCCCTCTTCGGCCATCTTCAGGCCATCTGAGGCCCTCTCGGGCCTCGCAAAAGCTGTCTTGTGGGCCTCTTGGGCGTCCTGGGAACCCAGAAATTATGTTCCCGGAGAAACTTCCGGGAACATGACTTCGAACGAGGCCCTCTTGGGCCTCCCTGAGGCCGTCTTGGAGGCCTCCTGGGCCGGCTTCGGGGCCTCTTGGGCCGTCTTGTGGGGTTCCGTGAGCCCCACGGGACGATCTTTTTGGGCCGTCTTGGGCCCTCTTGGGTCTCTCTTGGGCTGTCTTGGGGCTCCGCGGGGGCGTCTGGGGTACTCTGAAGACGAAGCAGCTGGTTTCGGCCTCGCCGCGGGCAGGGGCGCTTTCCTCGGTGCGTGGGCGGCAGGAGGCTCCGGGAGGCGCCGGGAAAGCCAGCCACGTGAGCTGAGTCGCTAACCCCTCCTTTTGCTGTGCCCCCCCTCCCCTTTCGTCCGAAACGGCAGGAGCTGCTCGCCGAATCTGCCAGCAAGGGGGCCCATGGGATCCCCATTCCAAGAGGGCCTCCAGGAAGGCCAGCAAAGGCCCAAAACACGGATGTTCCTTGACATTTGCTTCGCGGCCTTCCGTCGGCCCGATACGGCCCAAGAGCCCCCAACGATCGCCCAAGGATCGCCCAAGAGGCCTCCAAGATGGCCCCAAAACGGCCCAAGAGGCCCCCAAGACGGCCCCAAGACGGCCCCCAGGACGGCCCAGAAGGCTTTTAAGACGCCCAAAGATGACCTCCAAGACGGCTCTGGAGCATCCCACGAGGGCCCCAAGTCGGCTGAGAGAGGCCCCCCAAACGGCTTCCGACGGCGTCGGACGGGCCAGGGGCCCACCCAGACAGCCGAAGATGGCACTAAGATGGCCCAGAACGGCCCAAGAGGCCTCCAAAAGGGCCTCCAGGACGGCCCGAGAAAGGCCAAAATCAAACATTTCCCATGAGTTTTGGAAGGATTGTGGCATGTGTTTTTCCCAACCATCCTGTGGTGTTGAGTCCTAGTTTTGAAGAGACAGCGCCCCGCGTCCCACCTCCTTCCTCCTTCCTCCTCCTCTCCTTCTCCTCCCTCCTCCCCCGTCCTTGCCTTTGCTCTCCGCATGTCCTCAGCTCACCCCCTCCTCCCATCATCATCATCATCATCATCATCATCATCATCATCATCATCATCATCATCATCATCATCATCATCATCATCATCATCATCATCATCATCATCATCATCATCATCATCATCATCATCATCATCATCATCATCATCATCATCATCATCATCATCATCATCATCATCTTCGTCGTCGTCGTCGTCATCATCATCATCATCATCATCATCATCATCATCATCATCACCATCATCATCATCATGATCATCATCATGATCACCATCACCACCATCACCATCACCATAACCATCATCACCATCATCACCATCATCATCATCATCATCACAATCACCATCACCATCACCATCACCATCATCGTCATTATCGGCAACGCCGTGGCTGATTCGTTTCATGGCCCCATCGGGAGCTCCACCGAAGGCCCCAGTGGGGGGGGCACATGCGTCCCCCACGCCCAGGACAGCGTTTCGTGGCCCCACAGGGAGCTCCACCGAAGGCCCCAGTGGGGGGGGGGCCACATGCGCCCCCCACGCCCAGGACATCGTTTCGTGGCCCCATAGGGAGCTCCACCGAAGGCCCCGGTAGGGGGGGGCCACATGCGCCCCCCACGCCCAGGACAGCGTTTCGTGGCCCCATCGGGAGCTCCACCGAAGGCCCCAGTGGGGGGGGCCACATGCGTCCCCCACGCCCAGGACAGCGCTTCGTGGTCCCATAGGGAGCTCCACCGAAGGCCCCGGTGGGGGGGGGCCACATGCGCCCCCCACGCCCAGGACAGCGTTTCGTGGCCCCATCGGGAGCTCCACCGAAGGCCCCGGTAGGGGGGGGGCCACATGCGCCCCCCACGCCCAAGACATCGTTTCGTGGCCCCACAGGGAGCTCCACCGAAGGCCCCAGTGGGGGGGGCCACATGCGTCCCCCACGCCCAGGACAGCGTTTCGTGGCCCCATAGGGAGGTCCACCGAAGGCCCCAGCCCCACGCAGGACAGCGCTTCGTGGCCCCATAGGGAGCCCCACCGAAGTCCCAGTGGCACAGTTCGCATGCGTCTCCCCCACGCAGGACAGCGTTTCTTGGCCCATAGAGAGTACCACCGAATGCGATACTCACAACGACGGTATTCACAACTGCATATGGTTGGGTCCTTCGCCAGGCTAATGTTGTCGGCCTTCCGACGGCCCGAGACGGCCCCCAAAGATCGCCCAAGAGGCCCAAGACGGCCCCAAGAGGCCCCCAAGACGGCCCAAGAGGCCTCCAAGATGCTCAAAATGGCCTCCAAGACGGCCGAAGAGCCCACCAAGAGACGTCCCCCCAAAAAGGCCCGGAAAAAACATCAAAATGGCCTCCAGGCGGCCAAAACAACCTTCAAGATGCCCACGTGTTCCCCGAAGGCTTTCCAAACCCATTCGGGGAACACGTAGTCCGATAGCTTGGCAGGTCTGGCCTCAACGTTCGGCCACATAGGCGCTTCCACAAAGGGCAAGGGGCGGCGGTGCTTCGTCGTAGGCGTTTTCGATATACTATAAGTGTGATGTCGATCTAGCGCAAGGGCATCCAAAAAACCGAAGAAATGCCCCATCCCTCAACCTCCCTATCGCCCGAAGTGCGGTAAATAAGTACTCCAGAGTACCGTTTTGCTGTTTCAGCGTTGCCATTACTCCCCAGATGATGCGATACCGAAAATTTTCGGTAGCGAGAACATACACGATGCAATTTCGGTCGTACCGGAAAAAGCCGGTATTTTCGGTCGCAGACGCACGTTCGCCTCACATAGGAATCGGTCGCGAGATTTCGCTGCGCCAGGCGGGTGAATCTCACGCGCGCGCACGCGCGTTTCCTATGCAAATTTCGGTCGCCAAATTTCGGTCGCGACCGAAACGCAACACGCACGCCGCGACAAACGGTTGTCAAACGTTTGTTCCCCACAATCTTAGACATGAGGTAATCATGACACTATCCACGGACAAACGTTTGTCAAACGTTTGTCGGGCGGGTTGTGCCATCCGCGCCACCGCCATCATCACGATCACCAGCATCATCGTTCACAGCATCCTCGTCATCATCATCATCATCATCATCAGCATCATCATCATCTCATCATCATCATCAGAATGTTCAAGGTAACCAGCATTAATACCATCATCATCGCCATCATCATCGTCTCCGTCGTCGCCGTCGTCGTTGTCGACACCGTCATCATCATACCACTCATCATCACCATCACCGTCATTACCACAACCATCATAATCATTAACATCATCATCGGCATTATCAACACCATCATCGTCAACATCAGTATCATCATCACCAACGTCAACATGGACATAATCATCTTCATCACCATCACCTTCATCACCCCAGCATCATCATCAGTGTCACCATCACCAGTTTCATCAATATCATTTGCATCGTTATCATCATTCGCATTCTTCATCGTAGTCGGCATCGATGCCATCATCAACGTCGTCGCCATCCCCTACCATCGTCGTCAGAATCGCGCTAACCATCATGAGCACCTTGGGGGAAATTCCTCGTCGCCCTCCTACGTCTCGTCTGCCTCGTTGCTCATCCCCTCTTTCTCCTCATTCTCCCCATCCTCTCCCAGACACTGTCGTGAATGGGTACCTCCCGAGGAGTTTGTCTAGCAGATGGTCTGACTTGCCCGCACTCGGCAAAACCTGGTTGTTCCAGCGTTGAGCTTGCCCCCCTCCTATGTGTCCTCTCTCCCCCTCCGATGCTGAAGGCGATTATGGGGATGGCGACTACGGGGGTGGTGATGCCGATGCCAACTATGATGATTATATTGATGATGGTGACGATGATGATGGTGATGATGAGGTTGACGGTGCCGATGATTAGCATGATGTTGGTGATCACGTTGATGCTGCTGGTTTGGATGGTGAGGGTGGCGGGGTTGATGATGGTGGTTGATTATGCTGCTGATGATGATGCTGATGAAGATGAAGAAGATGACGACGATGATGATGATGATGATGATGATGATGATGCTGATGATGATGATGATGATGATGGTAAGGCAACGGCGAGCATGGCGAGAACTCGCCAAACAAACGTGTGACAAACGTTTGGCAAACGTTTGACACGCGTTTGGCAAGCGTGTGACAAACGTTTTTGCAAACGTTTGACAAACGTTTGACAAACGTTTGACAACTGTTTCTGCAAACGTTTGACAAACGTTTGACAAACGTTTGACGAACGTTTTTGCAAACGTTTGACAAACGTTTGACAAACGTTTGACAACTGTTTCTGCAAACGTTTGACAAACGTTTGGCAAACGTTTGACAAACGTTTGACACGCGTTTTTGCAAACGTTTGACAAATGTTTGACAAACGTTTGGCACACGGTTTGGCAAACATTTGACAAATGTTTGGCAACCGTTTGGCACACGTTTTTGCAAACGCTTGACAAATGTTTGGCAAATGGTTGACAAACGTTTGTCGAACGTTTTGTCTGTATATCGTGTTGTTATAGTTGGGTTCCCCAGATTGTGAAACAAACGTTTGACCTATAACAACGGGCGAAGGCGATGATTGCGCTGACATGTTTTCCACTCGCATCTGACAGTGCAGGGGCGAACAGTGCGCCTGAATGCGACATCCCGTCGCAACTCGTGGAACCTGTCGGCGAAGAGGGAACAAGGCACGCGATGTAGAACGATGCCGATGCTGATAAGATTGGTGATGACGGGGACGGGGGAAAGGAGGGCGAAGGACGGGCGAACTCCATCGCCGACGAAGGCGAATGGCACGTTGCTTGCAACCTAGTGCGCAGGGCGCACAATCTCGAAATCCGCCTTCCCCTCATGCTAGGAGGGCCAGGATCTCGTAGGCTGTTGACTGGCATAACCTCCTTCGTATTCTTCTCTCTTCATCCTCCGTACCCATGCTCCCCGTGCCCCCCTACTGTTCGCATGCCCCCCCATCCAGTCTCGAGCAAAGCGCGCGCCCGTCCTCCTCATCACTACTCTCATGCTATAGCTCTTCCTCCTCCGTTTCCATTCTGACCCCGTTTCGTCCCAAACCACGGTCATAGCCAACGCCCCTGTGCGAAACTCACCGCCCACCAAGACCACCCAACCCCCACCCCGAAGGTCACAGTTCGCCACCCAGTTGGGGGAGGGGGGCGGGCGTCGGGGCACATTGAAAAACAACCGCATGTGGACCCTGTACCCCCCCCTCCAACCATATTTTTGGGTCTTCGTGTTAGGTTGGGGTTGCCTGGTAGGTCGCCAGGAACTGCCGTGATGTCCTTGCGGGCCACGATGGGAAAGCAGATCGCGACTGACAAGGGGGGAGGTAGTGGAATGGGGAGTGGGCAACGACGCCAGACCATTCGAACGGTGCCCTGAAAGCCCCCCCCCCGCAACGGGCCACGAGGGGGCCACAAGGCGCGAGCGGACAGTCGGCGGGGCCAGCGGTATACCTTCCTATGCGCCACCGTTCGCAAAGTTTTCGCGACAGGCCTAGTATCGGGGATCCCATCATCGTTGTAGAAGCGATCTTTGTAATCTGGCGCATAAAATCCTCGCACATGTAGCACCAGAACCAGCGCGGGTTCATGTGTGATGCGCCCTCAGCGATGTGCCACCACATGTGGTGTTTGTTCACAATGCTCCATTTCTTTTTGTTCTCTGTATTAACTGCGTAGGAGGAATGAAAATGATACCAAATCAATGCTGACTCAACTGATGTTTTTAGATGATCTGCTGTTTCCCTGCTCATGTACATTCCAGAAGAATCCATGTAGTCGTAGTATTTGCACAAATTCTCCACCATCAATGAGCGCATCGCCTTGCGATCGCTGCCATCCTCATATTCGAGGCAGAGCTTGTAAAGAACGGGCGCGAGCCATCTTTGCTCTGCAGCTTTAACGGATTTTTTCATCACGGGGTAGTCTGCGCGCGGGCTTTTGGTGTCGGCGATAAAGAATTTCAGCCCGAAGTGCGTGATCCTGTGTGGAATCTTGAGTTCATCGTACAATTCGACAATTCGCCGCCATATTATCTCACAGGCTTTCGTGGCGGGCGGGGGGAGCTGCTCATATCTGATCTCATTCAAGACGTTACCTAACATATGGCTCGTGATCCCGAGATCTACACAATGCATACTGTCTAAACTGATGGAGTCGACCGTAACTCCAAAAACTGAAAAGACGGGATGCGTGAACGGGAAGGGCTCGCGACGTCGGAAGCGCATCCAATGCCTGGGGTAGCTGTCCTGCCGATGATCCTCAAAACGCGCGTTGGCACCAACGTGTTTTTGCCTTATGCAGCCCTCCAACACGACGCAGGCGATGTAATGATCTACGTGTGGAGCTGAGTGGTGTAAACACACATTGGGCTAACGCATGTCCTGAGGAGCATCGATCCTGGCTGGGGCGTTGCCGCGCGGCCCAGAGGGCATGCATGTGTAGGGGGGCGGACAGGGCGGGGACGAGCACAAGGAGAGGGCGAGAATAGCATGGACATCGATGCTCCGTAGGGGACGGTGGGGGGAGTCAGAGGGTGGAAGGGCGGGGGAGTGGTAGGTGGTCTGTTCCAGAACAGACGGTGGGCGGGGCGGGCGGAATAGGCGGGGCAGGAGCGCGACAACAATGCGGGAAACGAAGGTATGGAGAGCGGGGGGGAACAGGATTAGGGGGAGGAGTGTGGATAAGAAGCGAGGCAAGAGAAAAGAAGGGGAGGAGTGGAATGGGGAGGGCAGAAGCAGGGGGAGTGGCTGTATGAACAGGCTCAGTGGGGCATCCCTGCGCGGGGTCAGGGCTAGGGGATTAGGGGGGTGAGTGGGCTTAGATATAGACGTTGCTCACTGGGCGCGCGCGGTAATGCCTCGAACGTCTTACACGCACATTTCCTTGACGAAATTGTTCCACGGCAGCGTCGTGCGGTTGGCTTCGCAGAGGAAACACATCTCATGCGCATTCGGGTGAGGGCTGCCGAGATGCTGGCTAAAAAACTCCATGTCGCCTGGCGGCGTTGGTCGCAGTCCGGAACGCACACGCACTCACTGCCCCTAGGTTTTAACTGGCTTTCCAAAAAAGAGGCCAGGTTGGAAATCAGAGCTGCATTGGTAAATCGGAGCGTTTCGAACTGCGACCACAGCCTAAAATCGCGTACAGGAACGCGCGATATGGGAGGTCTCGGCTGCACAAATACTGACCAGCCTGATCCCGATGGCGAGAACCCTCTGGAAACGGTCGGCCGAGCCAGTCCGCTGCAGCCGCTGTTCGCTGCCCCATGCTCTGATATGATGTTCCCGCATGTGGTCCCCCACATTGCATCCCCCTCGCCCCCGCTTGATTCGCCGCTCTTTCCAGTGCCCCGCAATCCCCCCTCCATTCGGACTTTCGTCAAAAAATCTCAATACCCCTTCGAGCATGCGGAATGGCGGAGCCCCTGCATCTCTGGTCGGGAATTTCCCGCTTGCCAAAGAATTCAGAGACCATGCTATGACGCGCCATATTTCGAGCCATGTGTCGAAACCATCATGCTGCTGCTTCAAGGTAGTTGAGTAGGGCCAGCCCGCGATGAGGAAACTTAATGCCCGAGTCGACCCTAGAGCCAACAAGCTTGTGAACGAGACAGTCATGAGGGAATCGTTGTTCTGCATTTCTGCACCATCTCCGTGTATCCGAAGCGGGATGCAACGCCGAGAGTAGTTTGGAACCCGCCAAACGGGGTGATTCTTCATCCTAGGGTCGTCCCTTGGAGCGCCACCCCAAAACTCTTCCATTGAATCAAGGCCCATCATCTCCCTAAACTCGTCAGGATGCGATCGAAACAGAGCAGAGAACATCTCGTGCGGAAGTAAAATGCAGCACGGTGATTCAATTATCTGTAATGTTTTCGGGTGGCGGCAATGAACGTCAAACTCTTCAGGTTCTGGAAACGGGTTCCCGCGTAGGTATTTCTTAGTTAATTGTTGATGCACGTTTGAAGGACACCTCCCCCAGGATCCCATTGATGCTAGCTCCCTCACCTCGCTGTAAGATGTCAGGCCGTCCTTATACGCCGCGAGGGCATATCTCTGAACTTCTGCGCCGTAGAGTTTGCCCCACGACCATTCCCTCAACAGCATAGAAGCGAACACTGAAAATTCAGGGCGGCCCCGCCCATCGACATCCTCGCGGGCGCTAGTTTCAGACTCCTCGGAGTCAGGGGGCGGATCGGGATCGAGGCGTCTCTTCGTGCACCGCCGCATGGCAGCGCACGAACTCGAGCCCAAACGGGCTCGGAAACACACTAGGCTGTGCGATTGGCGGCCACTGTGGCGGTGTCCAACAACACCCGTCGAGAGCGCCCTTCCCCAGACCATCATCCTTCCTCCCCTTCCTATATCCAGCCCCCCAAAAAAATCAATTACCTTCCTCCGTTCCCCCCGCCCCTCCATGCGGCGTACCCCTCCACGCGTTGAATTGCTCCCGCGGGCAGCGCCATTCCAATCTGAATCTTGGTCGCGTTCACCCCCCGCACCCCTTCCAGACGCAGCGACAACTCCTTGTCCTCCTACGAACCCGCGTTTGCACCGCTAGCCGAGCGAGCGATCAGTGGACGCATGTCTGTCTGCCAGGGGGGAGGATGAGAGGAGGCGGAGGAGGAGAAGGAAGAGGAGGAGGAGGAGGAGGAGAAGATGAAGGAGGAGACGGAGGAGGAGGAGGAGGAGGATAAGGAGGAGGATCGAGAATCTCGAGGAGGAGTAGGAGGCCGAGAAAGACGGGAAGAACTGGCGGGCTGGCCGCACTGGCTGGGCAGTGAAAGAATTGGCTGGCTGGCTGCACTGGCTGGCTGGCTGCGTGCCAGCGGGAGTGGCAGGAGCTCACTTGGACTCAACATCGGCACGCTCGATGACTTCAAACACCTCAATCGGATCATCAGTGTCGGAGGTGGCGCTGTAGTCGGTCCAGCCGAATGGCACCCACGTGGCGGGATCATTGACGTCGAACGCGTTCCAGACCGTCGGCGAGATCCACTTAGACTCGTCTTTTGGCTTCCAGCCGTACTGAACCCACATGGCTTCGTCATTTGCATCCCACGGCAGCTGGCCACCGTGATCGATGTTCTGCTTCGTGAGCTGCTTGTCGTACTGCTGGGTGAGCTGCACAATCTTGTTGAGCGAATCGCACTTTGTTGCGGTATTCTCCTTCGTGCTGTCCATCTTCACGTTGGAGTTGTCGAGCAGGAGGCCCTTGATCTTCTGCAGCTCCATCGTGACCAGGTCGATCCTCGAGTCGTGATACTGGAGGGTCAGCAAATTGGCCGTTCGCTGCTCCTCTGAGCTGCCAGGGCTGAGCGTCACGTGCTTGGTGTGAGCGATGGCCTTGGTGACTTTCATCTTCTGGGCGTGCATCGCCTTGACCAGCTCCGTGATCTTGGTGGCCTGCGTTTCCATTTCGTCGGCGAAGCTGTTGGTCGTGATCAGTGCGATCTCGCCGCAGCTGATCGGTGATGTTGCCATGGCTGGTACACTGCACTGGTGTCGGTAACCTCCTGAGGGGTAGGTCGTGACTGCTGGCACAGTTGAACCTATGGAAATGGCTACGTATGAAGACGAGTGCCTATGTGCCTGTGTCGTTGCCTTAGCCGTCGTTTCCTCAGTAGCATCGCGCCCCGTGATCCTGACCGTTGTTTCCAGGAAGGAGGAGGAGGAGGAGGAGGAGGAGGAGGAGGGGGAGGAGGAGGAGGAGGACAATATGGAGAGATGCGGGACTACCTGGAAGGATTCCCTGAACGGATTACTTGGAAAGAATACTTGATTACTTGTGAGCTCTCTCCACATTATTGCACCCTCACTCTAAACCTAACTGCCACTGCGATGCCACAGTACCAGAAGACCCCGAAGCCAACACCCCGACTGGCCCACAAGGGCGCCGCACGGTCCCAGGACTCAGGAGGCGACAAGCTGTTTAGGGGTGTTTCCCCCAAGCTGGCCACCCTGACAATCAAATGTGTCAGAGGCGCCACTCAATGCACCACGCGCCTCGCGTCTGCGCGCCCAAAGTGTAACCCCATATCCCGTGTCATATCCCCCTTTAACGCATATGTGTTTTTGCGATAGTGACCCTTTTCCTACTTAACTTAATTTACTTATTGTTCACTGTCTCGTTTACGCGTCTTTTGTGACAAATTACATATTCGAACTGAGCACATGACCCGAACGTATTCTGGAACCTGGTAAAATTTGGTCGTATCCTGGAACCAGGTAAGTTGGTCCTATCCTGGGCCTGGAACTAGACTCCTGGCATCGCTATTTGCTTCCACGAGCTCTGCCGCAGCGACCGTCATTGAGCCTCACTGCACACAGTGAGCACCAGTGAGCCTGGCATCGCTTTCAGTAGGGTACTGCGCGTGCTCATCGAATGCTCGCTGGAAACAATGAGCCTCGATGAACGATCATCTAACGCTCACTGGAAACAGTGAGCTTCGATGACCGCTCATCGGACGCTCGCTGGAACCAGTGAGCCTCAATGAGCTTCGCTGCTAATCAGTTCGCCAGGCTAACTTGAAATTGAAATGCTCGTGCATTTCACGGGCAAAGCGCGCGCGGATCTGCGCAACAAGCAGTAACATGACAGGCAGACAGACACATAACCATGAATGCATACGTACGTACACACATACAGATGTATGCATACATATAGGTGTACATATATCAGTATATGTAAACGCGTATGTATGTGTATGTACTACACATACGTATACTCGTATGAGATATACATGTGCGTGTGCACAGAGAAGCGTACACACCACCACACGTGTGTAACCATCTACACATATACATACACGTGCATTGCACGTATTACCCAGTCATGATCACCTCAATGTCGAGCAGAGCCCAGATCCGTATGACGCCCCTCAAGCGGCAGCGACTCACGGGTGCAGAAACCTGATCTCCCTGCAACCATCTACGAAACGATCTTCAGCTGCTTCACGGCGGCGAACGCATTGTACATGTTGTTGCAGGCCTTCTGCATCCCCACCAGCGACGGGCTCTCCTCTGTCTGCAAGTCCCCGAGCACGTCGCGGTTCTTGCGAACGTCCGTGAGCACCTGGCATCGGCAAGGATAGCCCCCAGTTCGTGCGCTCCTACCCCCAGGGTGTCGCGAGAATCCATGGGGCGATCCCTCTGCTCGAGCATTAGACGACATCGAATTGCGAATTGCAGGGCCGACGCACAATGGTTTAGAGTCTAGCGTTTAGGGCGTAGGGCTTAGATCGTAGGGTGTAGGTTGTTGGGTGTGTGACCAGTACTTGCCCTACGCTTGCTCCTCCTTCTATGCGTGTCCCTTCTGTTCATGTACTGGTTGGGGTTGGAGGGCGTGGGGGAGGACGGGGAGCGGTGGGAAGTGGGTAGAGGATGGGTATACGCACCCCACTTGCCCATGTCATATCCATATTTCTACCTGCGCTCGTGGAGGGCGAGGCGGAGTTGGAGGGGTTTGGGGGGGGGGGCTCGTCTGAACGATGCAAGGGAGGGGGGGGGGGGGGGGCAGAGCAGGACGAGGATGCACTGGCGCCATCTTGGCCTTCTCGAGCTGGTCCTTCTTGACCTTGTTCGCAGCCTTCTTGATGTCCTGCTGAAGCTTCTCCACGAGGCCCTGGGGCGAAGGCGAAACGCACTGCGAGCGAGAGGGCCCACCCACGTGAAAGCTCGAGTAGGGGATCGATTACACAATTGATGCGCACCGAAATTGACGCGCCCTTCGAAACTACAACAACTAAATCGGCTGGTCCGCACAACTGCGGGGCATTCCACGCTTTTTTTGTAGATCCGAAGGGCGCGTCATTGGGGTACACCAACTATGTAGTTGACCCCCTAGGCGAAACGCTGGGAAAAAAGGAACACGGGGCAACACGTGGCCGCCACGTGGGGAATGCCGAAATGGGCGACGAGGGCGCCCGTTGCATTCGTGGCGGGAATCCCGAGGAGGCGCGCGACGGTCAGCTTAGACCGCATGCGAAAAAAAAAAAACATCCACGGACACGCGCATTCCCTGAACGACTGCCAGCCAGGATGCGACATGTTTGCAACTGCCATGGCGCCGTTGAGGCGAGGTACATGTTCGACATGGTGTCGACGGCGACCTGGTAGTTCATCATCTGCGGCTTGCCCATCGCAAGCACGTCCTGCCAGTCGGAGATCTTGACCGACTTGGCCTCACTGGAAAGCGGTGGCAAACGGCTCCGTGGCCCGTCCAGAAGGCCCAACCCAGTGAAGGAGGGGGCGAACAAGTGGGGGGGGGAGGTGGAGGGGGTGCGTGGGGGGCGGGCGCGGAGGAAGCAGGACGAACACACGCGTTGGAGGGAGGGCGGTGGGCGATGGCGGCATGGGGGGTGGGGGGACGCGCGGGGCGACGGGGAGTCAGGACGAAGAGGGGGGCGCGCGGGTTCACGCGCGTTGGCGCGGGGGAGTTGAGAGTACGAGGAGGTGGGGGCGAGGAAGCGGGTTGGGGCGAGTCGGAGAAGCAGGAGGAAATAATCGGAGGATGCGGAGGTGGAGAAAGATGATGACAACGACGGCGGGAAACAACCATCCGCGCCTTCGGCTTCGCTGCAACTCCGCGACCGCGACCGCGACCGCGGCCGCGATTTTGACTGCCTGTCTCCTCGGGCTCATCATCATGCTCGTCGTTGCTCTCGTAGCCCATGTTCTGGAAATCGCCTCCAGATGTTTTATATGTCGTCATCGGTCCAAGCAGCAGCGTAGCTCCTGGCGCAATTTTCTCAGGTGGTGCAACATGGCGCACCATGGTTTCCAGGGACCGATCGGTTTGCGAACGATGGGCGGGCAGTTCCCCCAGCCCAGCAGCAAAACAACGCAGCTACGCCTTCGTCAACGCTAAGCTCTGTCGCGGTCTTCTCAATACTCTCCCATCTTGCCCTCTCTCGCGTTCTCTCTCTCTCTCTCTCGCCCGACCACCTCCCCTCGTTCTCTCTCTCTCTCTCTCTCTCTCTCTCTCTCTCTATGTATCGCCCTCCGCCCCCCCCCCCATGTGCACGTATCAAGTTACACCTACATATACGCATGCATGCAATTATGTTTACATATCTATGTCTAGCTAGATTCATATTATCAATATCTCTATCTCTCTCTGTTTCCGATCGGGTTGTGGCTCCCAAATATCGTTGCAAGCGCGCGCATGTACTTCTACCTGTGCATATACATCACATTGCACATGCGTGCAACCACCACACACAAACAATATGTACGATGTGTGTGAACACATGTGCCGTAGATGTCGGTACATGTGTATATCTGTATATTTATATACATACACAATGCCCGACACCCCCTACCCTCTTCGCGCACGCGTGGCAGCAATAGCCCCGCTGCAACTGGCAGTGCATTACCAACAGCTACTAACAACGCATCGCGCTGGCCCCTCCTCTCCATGCACCCCAGACACTGCCAGCTGCAGTGGGGCTCGTTACACTACCTCGGGTACTGCCAGACACTACCAGTTGCCATACCTCTCGCTAAGCATTCTGAAACAACTAAACAAGTCAATCCTCTGCGGATGTCCTCGACCATCTTGGCGGACCCCAGGCCAGACGACAGGTTGTGGAACTCGTCGTTGTCAATTGCCTTCCGGCCGCGCGCGGTGCCGACCTTGTCACGCCTGAACGACTTCTCGTGCTCGTCCTCCACGTCGAGGTACTGCCTCCTCTTGGGATGGGCTGGGTCGCGCCTGACCTGGGCTGTAGGCCAGCCAGAATTACCCCCCCTGGAAGGAGGAGGGGGGCTGACAAAAGAGGATGAGGAGGAGAAAGGTGTCCATCCTCATCCTTCTTGTCTCTCCTCCTCCTCCTCGTCGTCCTCCTCCTCCTCCTCCTCCGCACCCCCCCTCGTCACTGGTCCCTCCTGGGGCCTGGGCTGTAGGTCAGCGAGGACTCCAACCCGTCCAAATGGAAGGAGGGTGGGGTTGACGGAAAGGATTTGGAGGAGGAAGATGGTCCATCCTCCTCCGACTCGTCTCTCCTCCTTTTCCTCCCCCTCCTCCTCCTTCTCCTCCTTTGCCCCCCCCCCCTTCGTCGCGGATTCCTCTCGGGATGGCCTGGGTCGCACTTAGCCCGCGCTACTGGCCAACGGGAAATGGCACCCCCTCTCGATGGAAGGAGGGGGTGCATTAGAACGATGTTGGGTGGAAGGTGGTCCATCCTCCTCCGTCTTGCCCCCCCCCATCCGTCCCCCCCCCCTCGTTTTGCAACTTCTTGTTAGTTGGCATCCAGTGCGACCTTGATGGATCCAGCCTCCAGCCGCTCCTCCGCCTCCTCCTCGCCGTATTTGTCCAGCATCTGCTTCCACGGCTTCCAGACCGACTTGCGCTTGATGCCCTCGCTGGTCGCGGTGCTGACCGAGAGCTCCCAGAACGTCTCCTGCATCGATGGGTCCTGCAGAACTGCGATGTTTAAACTGAGCGCTTCGGAGATCACGCGCGGGCCTAGATCTGCCAGGGCCCTCGTGCCCATTCATTTGGGGGCGGGGCGAGAGAAGGATGAGGACGTGATGGGACACCCAGGGGGCAACCGCTAGAGCTGTCAAGCTGATACGGTCCCGAGGGGTTTAGCAGTCAGGATCGCGTTCCCCCGCGGACCAGGAAGAGGAGGGGGGCGCGCAGGGGAAGGAGACAGTTGCACGTCAAGGGGATGTTCAACTGCGACGCTACGTGCGAGTGTGCACGGATGCCCTTGGACATGGAAGGCGATTGCATTTGGCTTGGTAGGCGAGCATGCCGTGGCACGATATTGGCCGACGTAGAGTAAGCGAGGTTGGGTAAGTAGATGCAAGTGGTCAGTCGTGGTGGCGGGTGGTTTAGGGATGCGCTTGAGGCAGACATCGATATAATAGGTTCGATGAGTTGGTTCGGTGGGGCAGCTGGACGGGCGTGTGAGGTGTCACAGATAGATGGTTGGATGGGAAGATGTTGATATGGGTGGGGCAGGGAGGAACCTACAAACAAACACCGAATGCGTCCTTGAGCCACGCCATCACGTACCCGAGCTTCGCCTTGTTCTCCCCCTCCCGCACGCCCAACTTGTCGGCCTCCTCGAAGGCCGTGGAGACACGATCGTTGTCTTTGCGGGCCGTCCTGAATTGGTTGTGCAGGAGCTTCACTTCCTCGGCTGTAAAGATTGCGCGCAGCTGGTTCGGATCGGCCCCGTCGCCATATTGCCTGACAAGACGCTTTGATGGTGCACCGTCGCGAGCGCACGCGAGCGCGCGCTTGCGGTCGGGCCAACACGGGCGGCGACGAGGACGATGGGGATACGTTAGATGTCGTTTAATCGGCACTTGTGTTGGACATCTTCTTCGCCACCCTGCTGATGCCCCACGGCATCAACAGGGTGGCGAAGACGATCGCAGACATCGCAGTCATCGCATCCTCGTTCGCGTCGACCTGCTAAGTATCCACGTCGTTACATGCGCCCCTGATATCATCCCCACGTGTGGCCCGATCACAAGCGCGCGCTCGCTCTCGCGACGGTGCGAACATTCAAAACGCAAGCCTGAAGAGCTCCTTCCTCTGGTTGAACGACTTGCCCTCCGCCTTGCGGACCAGCTCGGCGGTGGACTTCCTGCTCGATGGGTGCTTGTTTCACGTTATCTCGCATGTAAGCGCACGACGGGATGACCGCGATGAGGCGACGACGAGGCGGGAGAGGTGGACAGGGCACAGGGGGGGTGGGCTAACGAGTTACCATAAATAATCATTGCATGGAGTGGCGCACGACTTAGCGCGCAGGGCATCGGGGCCGCCGATGCCCGTTCGGGCCCCCAGTCCAGCAAATTAGATTCGTCGAGGAAGGGGGGGGGGGGGGACGACCTGCACTATTGGACGGAGAGGTTTCGGGGCATCGCATGGAACGGCTGTTATTGTGACGAGGCTTGGGTGACCCAACTCATCTACTTCGAACGAAACTCTGGAACAATAACACTGTTCAAAACCGCGTGCACCCTCCGCTCTCTATTCAATGTGCTTCTACGAGCCGCTTCAATAATATCCAGACGTCCCCTTGTCACCGTACACGGCCAAGGTGAGCTCGCCCTTGCCCTTGCTCTTGCCCTTCTGCTTCGACTGCGCGACGCCCCGCTTCTTCGGCTGCGCTTGCGTCTTGGCGGTCTTCTTCAAGTTGGCCTGGCAAGGAGGATGCACGCTTTGCAAAATCATGTGCGCGGCAGCCGCTGCGAGCAGCCCCTTTTCAAGTTGCGAATTGACGCGGCGCACAAACCGCTGCGCCAGTTTGCAACATTAAAGGGACAACTCGCAACGCCTGCCGCACAATCCAACTGGTCACAACTAAACCCAAAGCGAACCTTGATCACTGGAGCACCCCGTTTCGAGCCCTTTGGAGGCATGGCGGAATCTGCCAGCGCACCGAGAGTATAATCTAGGATATGCTCGGCGACCCCGCCTGGAGCCAAATCAACTCGAACACACCGCCACTGAAATGTGCGAGGTGATATTTTCCGAGCGTGTCGAGGGAATATGTTGCAGTGGGTTGCGTGCGAGGTTCACGCCACAACGATGCAAATACGTGCACGTGTGCCACACTCACCTAACAATACAATCCTAATTGTAGGTACTAGGGCATAGCCAAACCACTCAATTCATAACACATGGACACGTATTTTAGCTAGTTCGTGCAACACTAATTACCAGGTCTGAACAATAATTTTAGTATTGAAAAATATGCACCAAACGTTTGACAAACGTTTGTCAAACGTTTGTCAAACGTTTGTCTCGAACGACAAACGTTTGTCAAAAACGACAAACGTTTGTCGTTTGTGACAAACGTTTGACAAACGTTTGACAAACGTTTGACAAACGTTTGTCGCCGACATTTCACATGCACATGTGATGTGCGACGTGGCGCTGAAATATCCACAAAACTTATTATTAGGTGCTTGCATTCCGAATATTTGCGACGCATGTGCATATCTATTTATGGACTCACAAACTGCATAACCCATTGCGTATGTATCGCCCACGCGTGACAATATGCTTATAATTGTCGGTATGAATGGGCGATTCATGCATGCATATTGTTTGATTCGGCGATTGTTAGTAAATTGCCAGAGTTCCTGTAGTTACTTGACGCCCACAGTTTGTATTGTTGCCCCCATGTCTCACCTGCACCTTAGATTGATTCCCCCCTCGGTGTGCGACCGCATATGTTATGCATTACTATGCACGGCAAGTGGACGCCTAGTTATTCGACCCCACAACGTTGCAATATGGTGCCAGCTGGTATCATGGCTGGCACGTTGACATTAGAAGGTGTGGCCCCGCGGGTGCCCAATGGCGACGCGGATGACTGCGAGGAGGAGCAGGGAGGACATGCTCAATAGAGGAATGATGATGATGAGCACGGGAAAGGAACGCTGATATAATTGCGATGCCCCCGCGTTTTGGAACGAGAGCTCTATAGGGGTGGGGGGGTGGGAGGGTGTGGCATGAACAGGGTGCACGGGCTACCAAACCGATCGACGTTGTCTTGGCTTGTGGTGTCGCCACCTTGCTATCCGTATCTCCTGCAGTCGGGGCGCTGACCTAAGGATTCCTAATTAAGGAGCGGGGGCCCTTTTCCCATGCGTTAAACTTCGGCGTTCAATCGAAAGCTTACTGAACACCTTAAGGAGACTGTGACACACGTAAGGAACACAAATCGCCCTCCCAACGACATTCGTTCCTTCTTCAGCGCCCCGACTGCCAGTTCTACAAGAAATCTGGAACACATACCTCCTCGACCCTGAGGCTAGCAGGGTGCACATCGGAGTTCCTGGCTCAGTACGACGATCCTGGGACTTTTTCGACATCGGGCGATGAGTCCGAGCGCATCGTGGTACACGCCACATCCATTCTGAGAGCTCTCCTACTCTTCAGGCATAGCATGTTCAGACTCTGAGAGTCGTATACGTACATGCAAAATGTCACCGAACGTGCACAGTACAGACAACCCGCAATCGAAGCGCATTGTCTGCCGAGCCTGCAGCGTGCATCCCTGCGCAGCCCCCAATCGCGACACATGTCATGCCACGTCGCTGCAAAGACGCTGACAGCACAGATACTGTACACTCAAAAGCTGCGACTGATAGATCAATCCCGATCGGCTGCCAGCATCTGAGCACGGAGCAGCACAGTGGAAGATTTGCTCAGCTTCTTCGAGCAAGACTGCTTCATTATTTTCATGAGAAGCTCGGCGTGCTCTGGGGTATGCGACGCGCTGCACTCTACGAAAAGACGACGCTTCTGCTCAGCATCGAAAAAAAGAGAGTAACTCTTGTGGGTCCCATAAACAGCAACGATGTCCCCCATGATCGGGTGCTTCCAGCTCCTGACCAGGGGCTCGCTGTCCACGGCAACATTGTCCTCGATCAACTTCTTGGAGCTGCCCGTCTTGGGCGTCCTCTGGATGGCGACCTTCCCAGTGGGCGTCTTCTGGATGACGGCCGTCTGCTTGAGCGTCTTCTGGATGACGGCCTTCTCCTTCTTCGTCATCCGGATGGTGGCATTCTCCTTCTGGATGGTGGCCTTCTCCTTCTTGATGGTGGCCTTCTCCTTCTTCAGCTTCTGTATGACGGCCTCTCAGAGACAGCGGCGGGTTGGGGGCGAGGCGCCGCAGCTGTTACCTCCTCTTCGTCCTCCTCCTCATCCTCCTTATCCTCCTCAGTATCATCATCACCATCATCATCATCACCATCATCACCATCATCATAATCATCGTCAACATCATCATCATCAGCATTGTCATCATCCTTATCATCGCCATCATCATCATCAGCAGCATCATCATCATCATCATCATCATCATCATCATCTTCATAACCACCACTATACTCAGCAGTATCATCCTCCTCATCATCGCCCTCCCCACCGCTGCTATCCTATCACTGGTCTGCATCGTCGGTCGAATCTGAAACGGTCTCCGAATGAGCTGGGGTCCCACGGGCGCAACTAACCCAATCTGGAACGCCCATCGGCCAATCCAATCAGCCATTGCACGCACCAGTTCGCCACCCTACCTACGCTTTCCGAACGAACCAGCAGCGCACTTGAGCTGGGCCCACGACCTAACGAGCAGACACGGATAGCAACAACATCCCATGACCACAGTTGCTGTCCCATTCAAAGAACATGCCCCGCGCCTTCCTCGTCGGCATCTGGTCTGCCATCTTTGCCATGGCCAGTAGACGGGACGGGTCCTTGGCGCCATTCTTGGGCGGCGTGGTGTCTTGATCATGCACGTTCTTCTTCGCGGTGCTCTTGACCGTGGCGGGGGTCTCCATCAGCCACTGGCAGACGTCCTGGCGCGGTGGCGGGAGGGGGCCCCGTCTGACGGGAGGTTGCCTCATCCTCACTCTCCCACTGGCTCCTCAGCCCTCTTGCCTCCTTCGGTCATTGTCCTTCGCCTCCCTCCCTTTTTCCTAGTCAGTCCATCATCTTATGTCAACGTCCCTCTTCGCATTCATCCCCCGATTCCGCCGCCCCCCGTCATATGTCCGCCCTCTCACTCCGCAAGCCAGGCGTACATCGTCAAGCCTCCATTCGACACGGTCCAGGGCCACCGCGATTCGGACAGCCCCAGAAATATGATGCGTACGCACGTCATCATTCCGAAAGGCAGCTGCCCTGACAACTTAAAACCGAGTACGATTACACATGGTGGTGACAGGGTTGGAGATGATGACGATGCAGATGATGATGTTGATGCCCAGACTGATGATGCTGGTGATGATTACCGAGATGACGCTGATGATGTTGTTGGTGATGCTGCTGATGATGGTGATGCTGATGCGAAATTCACAAGCACAACATGATGCTTAACTTCCCGTCAACGTGCACTCCGTCCACTGCGAGTGCATTGCGTTGGCTTCCCACGAATAAGAAAATGAATGAAAGTTCCTCCAGTGCAGTCAGAGCGGGTATTATGTTGATTTGAATCACAACTCGCCCCCCTCCATGTCATAGCGCTGGGGTATCTGGTTAAAAATGATGACGCTGCCCGACCGCAGTGGAGGAACTTGTTGCACCTGCGTGCACGGGCAGCGCTTCAGTCCCTGAAGCGATCAAATTTCAGCCAGAACGCCAAGTTAATCATCTCATGATCGCTGAGCTCGGGTGTCTCGGCCGTTGCTCCACCCTGCGTCAACATCGATGTTTGCTCGCGCTGCTGCTCTGGCATCTTCGGGATCGTCGGCTCGTGGTTCTTCGGCGGGTTTGGCTGCTGCGTGCACGATGGCGCAGCCATGTGTTCTGGGCCCTTCGACTGGTCCTCCAGCGGCTTCGGGGTGTCGGCCGACGGCTCCTCGAGGTGCTGCGCGAGCTTCGTCTCCTGCTCTGTGTCATTCTGGCCACTACTCTCCTGTCCAGCCTCGGGACTTGGTGGCTCTGGCTGCTCCACGGGGGGCTGCGTGTCCGAGCCCATGTCGCCGCGCGGAGTCTGGCCCTTGACCCAGGCCCCGAGCTCGAGAGGCTGGGGTTCTGGACTCCTGGCGGCCCCGGCTGGCTGGGTGCCAACTTTGAAGCCAAGCTGGCGCGCCATGATCCGCTCGGCGGGCGATGGGCACACCTCCGCCCAGGGCACGTCGGGCCTCGACGTCCAGGAAGAACTGCTGCTGCGCGGGGGGCGCGTCGAACTCTCGCGCTTCGCCTGACGCCGAGCGTACTCCATGGCCCAGTCGTCTGCCGTGCTGCATGGTGCTGGCGCCCAGCTCGGCAGAAGATCGGACTGCGCCTCATCGGCTGGCTTCTGGCTGACCTGCTCGGGCGGGCTCGTCTTCTCCCTCAGGCGCCGTCTCTTGGGGGTAGCCGACGCGTCCTAGCGTTCGACAAAGATAGGCCGAGGGGGGTGTCGACGATGAGGAGTGCGAGTACGAGAATGGGGCGGGAGCTTTGAAGGCGAGAAGGGGAGGGGCTATCACAGGCGGAGGTGCGCCAAGGGCAGGAGGAATAAGAGTCCGGGTGCGAGGGCGAGAAGGAGGATGAAGGCACCGATAAAAATGAAGAGGGAGGGTGGTACAGGCCATCGATTGCGGTGCCGCTCCTCCGAAGAAATGGTCTCGCACGATCCGCTGTTCTCAACAGGGCGACTGGACGCTGGCATCGGAGACTCCGTCGGGGCCTGGTTGGCTGGATCTGCCATGTAGAGGCCGCGAATGATCTCGGCGCACTTCTGAACGAACTGAATCGGAAACTCTGGCATGAATGCGCCTCTGATCGCGGGCGCAGCTTGGAACTCGTAGCTTGATGGTTTTGCCTCGGAGGGCAACAGAAATCACAGCGGAAGTTTGCAATGGGGGTGGTGCAACGGGGACGCGGGCACCCATGTAGGGTTCGACGGGGGGGGGGGGTATTGGGTGTGCCACCGAGTATTTCTGTTCCCCCCAGCGGCCTTCTCCAGACCCCTGAACGCCGCATCATCAGAAATAATGTGAATCTCCCCGAGTGTATCGCCTCCAAAACCACCGAGGCACGTGAGACTCGTGACGTTGGCAACCAAGGTCCGCAAGCAATGCACTGGCTTGTGCACCCACAGGATCGACGGCTTCGGGCGCACCCACGCTTGATGCACCTGAAGCCGAAAATCGGAACATATCCTCAGTGATCCTGATGTCGACGTCCACCTCCCCCTCCTGCTCTTCCGTTCCTCCTTTCTCCCCCCTCCTCGTTGATTTCGCCCTGGGTGGGCATTGAATTTAGATCTCAGGCACCCCCCGAAGCCAACAAATGAGCCCGACAATGGTGCACCGCTCGACCTGGAGGTTCGCGTCGTGTATGAGCTGCTGGCTAATGTCCCCCCCTGGGTTCTCTTTGGTCCTCGACTGCGCGGCTGCGTCCGAGGGGAGCCATGTCGCAGTCAAGGGCGTAAAGAACACGGTGCCCCCCTGCTGGACGCGTAGGCTCAGCTCGAGGAGGTGCGCGAAGCCCTCGTCCCCCAAGACGTCGTGCTGGCGGCCGTAGAGGTCGTTGTAGGGTATGCTCGGGCCGAACAAGCTGCACTCCTCGGAGATAGACGTGGACCCAATCACCTCCAGGCACACAAGGTCGCGCCGATCGGGCTGGAGCGCGGCCAGGAACGGGGCGCACGCCTGGAGGATGAAGAGGAGGAGCTTGTCCTTGCTCGCCTTCAGCTGCGCCCAGCGGTCGGCCAAGAAAATCTGCTGGGCAACGTCGTCCAACCCAGGCTCGTCGCCCTGCTGGCCATCGGCGGACATGCTGGGGCCTCAAGGGCCCCAGAGGGCGCCGCCTGGCGCCTGGCCAGGGCTCTGCCTGGCACTGCGAGCCAAAAGTGATCCACGGAAAATTTGCATCTTTCGGCGGCAACTCATGGGAGCCTCTCATGCCATATTGTCGGCTCTTGCGAATCGACGCCAGTCAGCGCTAGTCAACGCTAGTCGACGCGAACTCGACGCTAACTCGACGCTATTCGAGGCTAGCCGACACAACGTCGGCGCTATCTCATCGACTCCCAGACGCTACTCGACGCTAGTCGACGCTACAGACGGAATACAACCAACATTTTCCGTTGCATCCTTCATTCACCTTCTATTGTCCTATGCGTTACCATCCGATTTCTGTATGTTCTCGCATCCACTCCCATCCGCTCTCCTTTGCCCGTCCTCGCCAGCCACCGCGTATTCCTCCCGCACTTTGCCCCTTCCCTTCCCTCATTTCCGTGTCTGGGAGCGTAGGGGTTTAGGGGCCGCAAGGTGTTTCGAGCGGGGTCGGGGTGAGGCTCGTTTGCCCCCCGATGTCCGCTGGGGGGGGGGGGGGCTGTTGCGGCTTAGGCCCCATGGGGTAGTTTGGAGGGGTTGGCGTCGGCAGGGTGGATCGGGGCCTGGCGAAATAGGAGGTGGGTTGACAGCGGGCGGCGAGACATGATGCTGCTGATGATGATGGTGATGATGATGCTGATGATGAGGAGGAGGAGGAGGAGGACGAGGAGGAGGACGAGGAGGTGGAGGAGGAGGGGGGGGGCGAAGAGGAGGAGGAGGAGGAGGAGGATTAGGAGGAGGAGGAGGAGGGGGAGGAGGGCGATGGAGGGGAGGATGGGAGGAGGGCGACGTAGCACCCCCACCCCCCACCCCCCGTGGCCGCGACAGTCCTGGAGGTCGTCCCTCGGCACGCCCAGCTCCTCGAGCTTCGCGTTGTACTCGTCGCTCGAGTCCTCGGGCCGTTTCGGTTGGGGGCGCAATACCCCCCCCCGTCGGTCTCCAGCATCATCATCGTCGCCACCGAGAAGCAGAGCCATCATTTTCAGCAAAACCACCATCATCATACTCACCATCAACACACTGACCATCCTCATCGTCGTCATCATACTCATCATCCTTGCCAACACTACCAGCATCATCGTCATCATCGTCATTACCCTTGCAATCATCATCAGCATCACATCATCATAATCAACATCGTCATCAGCATCATCGCCACTATCATCGTCCTCGTCCTCGTCCTCGTCATACTCCTTATCCTCATCCTCATCATTACACCCATCATCAGCGTCAGCAGCATCACCACCAACATGATCATTACCAGCTTTATCATCTTCAGCAGCATCATCATCATCATCATCACCATCAGCATCAGCAGTACCATCCTCCTCATCATCATCCTCCTCATCATCATCATCACAATCACATGCATAATCCTCGTCAGTATCATCAGCATCATAATCATACTCAAAAGCATCATCATCATCATCGTCATCACTCTCGTCTCCCCCATCACCCGCAACACCACCATCATCATCAACACCACCTCCACCCCCACCCCCACCACCAGCATCATCATTACTACCACCACCCTCCTCCTTCTCCTCCACCTCCTCCTCCTCCTCCTCATCATCATCATTATCATCATCATCACCACCACCGTCATCATTATGATCCCTCCTCATCTTTCTGACCCTCCGCGTGTCGTCTGGTCCTCTTCCTGCCCTCCCTGCCCCCGTACTTTCCCTTCCCTACTCCCCCTCTCTCCATCCAGCCTGAGTCCTCGTCTCTCTTCCTCGTTCCCCCTCACCCGTTGGATAAAGACGCAAAGCGGTCCTCGTCGTGGACCTCGTCGCACACGGAGCCGTCGACCGAGCAGTCGGGGTGCTCCGAGCCGTCTGGGCCCGAGCCGTCGAGATCGGCGTCGACCTCCGTCTGGAGGGCCGCGATCGGCACCTCGAGGTGAGGATGCGTGGCCATCATCCTCATCCTCATCCACATCATCATCCTCATCAGCATCATGTTCATCATCATCACCATCATCATCACCAGCATCATCAGCATCAGCATCATCATCGAGATCATCACCATCACCATCATAAACACAATCATACTCACCAGACTCATCATCATCGCAATCATCAACATCATCATCATGTGCATGCTCATGGTCATCACCACCACCATCATCACCAGCATCAGCATCATCATTATCACCATCACCATCATCACCATCACCATCACCATCATCATCATCATCATCATCATCATCATCATCATCACACTTCCCATCATCATCATGAGCATCAGCATCAGGGTAGGAGAGACAAGGATCGAAACCCCAGCTACCGGATCAAACCGAGACCGTCGGGCAGCGGCCCCGACCGACGACGCTCTCGACGACGGCGCCCTCGGGGATGGCAACGGGGACGGTGCTGCACTCGGGGAAGGGGCTACAGTAGGCGGGCGGCCCATGAGGTGCAAAAAATAGTTGATCGAGCTCACCTCCTTCTCGTTGCACGTCGCCAGGGCCTCTCGGGCGCGTGGGTAGATTAGGGGCGGCCTAACCGACCCCTAGCATGACATCCCTTTCCGCGACGCCCGAGATGCATGCGTGCGGCCCGATGGGGAGGTCGAAAGGGGAGGATGACGTCATGGAAGGGGATGGTTTGCGAAGGGTCGGTTTGGCCTCGATGTCGGGTGCCAGCAGGAGGCTAGTCGGCGGGGGGCGCCGTCGGAGAGGGACCGCGGGCGGCGGCGATTGCAGAGTTAGAATGAGGGTGAACCGACATGGGCGGGCAGCAACAATTCCGAGTCATCGGCGCAAACGTTAGGGGGATTTCCAAGCACGGTTAGAATCAAGAACAGTAACACTTGGGATCTGAGCGCGCGGTAGCCGCAACAGGGATTCGATGAGCAGGGAGGGGAACCACACGGACTATTGAGGGAGGACATGCAGCCGTAGTAGAAGGGGGAGGAGAAGGATGAGAAGGAGGAGGAGAAGGAGGAGGGGGGGGAGAAGTAGGAGGAGAGGGCAGAGGAGGAGGAGGAGGAGGAAGAGGATTTTGATGAGGGTACTTCCTCATCCAAATACCCCTGCTGCGAAATCCCCCCCCCCCCTCTCGCGGCTTCCTGGCGGAGCCGCGTCTGACAATCCCGTAGTCGACGGAGATGTTTGAGGATGACGCCGATCTTGTCGGCGAGGGAGGCGGCCTTGTCCACCGCCGAGGCGGTGGACTTCTCCGAGGTGCACTTGGGGTACCTTGGATGGGGGTACCAGAGAAAGCAGGAGAGGGAGAAGCACGATCATTATCACCATCATCAGCAGAATCATCATAATCATCATCACCACCATCATCACACTGATCATTCGTTTCATCAGTATCGTCATCGTCTTCGCCATCATCCTAATCGTCACCATCATCATCAGCAGCATCATCATCATCACCATCAGCATCACCGCAATCACCATCACCGCCACCATAACCTCTATCAACATCATCCTCATCATCATCAAACACAGCATGATCATCTTCAGCAGCATCATCCGCATCATCATTATCCTCCTCCTCCTCATTATCATTATCGTCACACTTGCTCTGATCCTCCTCGCAACCCTGACTCTCCGCATTTCCCTTTTTACTATGGCCATCTTCCTGCCCCCCTCCTCCCATCCTCTCTCACCTCCCACCCTCTCAATTCCCACCCCCGAGCTTCCTCCTCCATCCCTTCATCGCCGAGTCCAGTCCCCCTCTGACACCACCGCCCCCGCGCGCTAACCCGAAGTCGTTTTCTACACCCGAGGCGCGCCACGATCGCAGCGTGGCAGGCTGTGCGGAGCACGGAGAACGTGGCGTCGACCTCGGGAACGTTCTTGAGCAAGACCTCCACCTGCAGCTCCAATTCTTCCTGCTCCTTCCTGTCGATCCTCACCTTCTCCTTGCTATCACCCACTTCGTCGTTATCCTAGGTGCCCTCCTCCTCATCGCCACCATCCTGTATTCCCTCTTCCTCCTCCTCCTCCTCCTTCTCATCCTCTCATTCCTTCTCCTATAAATCCTCGTGCGCATCATCGCCATCCCTCGTCTTTCCCAGATTCCATCCTCCAACGCATTGTCGTTTCCCTTCACCTCTTCCCCTCCGCCCCGCATTTCTGCGTTCCAGCCACCAGCTCGGCCATCTGGTGCAAGGACCGCGCATGCACCGCGCAGTCCCGCCTCAAAAACTCGTAGCGCCCTAAAACGAACGATTTCTTCGAGCCAACTTCCTCCACGTAGCTCACGAAAGCCTTGGAGAGGTCGGCCGCATTGACGGCCGGAACAGGGCGGCGGACAGGTGGGGCACTCATGGTGCCAGAAATGCTGGAACTCAGCCAAATGCGCTGCGTGCGCGCGCGCTCTCACCAGAAAGAGTGGGAGTCAGAATCAGAAGCATGCTCAACCCTGATCAGGGGTGACCATACTTCTGATTCTGGCCCCCACTCCTTCTGGCGATAGTGGGAACGGAACTCCCAGCATTGAGAGTGGGAGTGGGAGAAGATAATAATGCGCACTGGAAACGGAGTTTAGAATGAAGTGGGGCAATGGAGGTTGGGGTATCGCATGGAGCAGGAGTGGACGCACCACTGGGTGCAAGAGTAGCGGGGGGGGGAGCGCGAGTAAGATAATAAGAGCAGCTGGGAACATACTTGTCGTGCTCACTCACTCCTAAATTCTTCCTTCTCCCCCTCCTCCCTGTTTCCACTCCTCCCCTCACCCCTCCATCTTCATCGCCATCACCATCATCATCCTCATCGTCATCATCGCCATCATCATCATCACCATCATCATCCTCATCATCCTCATCATCCTCCTCATCATCATCATCATCATCCTTCTCATCATCAGCAGCATCATCATCATCAGTGCGAACGGTTGAGGTGACGGCCACGATGACGACGAGAATGATGGTGCTGATGATGGTGGTGATGATGGTGATGATGATTGTTGGGGCGATGCTGAGAATGCGGACGTTGATGCGGATGATGGTGATGATTACGGCGGAGGTCGGGGCCCTCTGGGGGCCCCTCGCGACACCATTGCCCCCGAGCGCCGACGCCCCGCGGAGGCGCCCAGATAGCCCCGATGGGGCCCGCAAGGGCGCTGCAAGACAGGAGGGCGGAGCACGGAGGGGGGGAGGAAAGAGGGGGGAGAGGGGGGGGGCCTCCTCCGCCTCCCCCATTTACCCCATGCGGGGCCTCGGGCACGGGCGTCTCAGCGATCTCGACCTGCAGGGCTGCGGCTGCGGCTGCAGAACTGCCGGTCAGCCTCGGCCCGCTGGGGTGGGCGCAGAATCGCCCGCGCGGGCGCGCCGATCTTCAGCCCAGGGCGCGCCTGCGAACGCGTCCTGGGCTGATGATCGGCGCGCGCGCGCAAGTGGTAATGCGCCCGCCCATCCACGGGCGCCTGGGCCTGAGCACGGGCCCGCGCCTCCGCTGCGTCGCGCGCCGCCACGGCGGCCGCGAGGACCGACACGGCATCCTCCCACTGGGTGCGGGCGCGGGCCCAGGAGCGCCACGCCGCGTCGACGGCCGCCTGCAACGTCTCCGCATCGAAGACGTCGGACGCCTCGAAAGCGTCGTCCCCCAGCAAGCGCAAGCGGGATGGGGGCGGAAGTGGCGACGGCACGGCGGGGCGCGCCGCTGGCTGTCCAGCCGCACTGTCCGCCAGCAAGTGTTCTGGGGGCGGACCTGCAGGCGGCGACGGCGTTGTGGGGCGCGCCGCTGGCGGTTCGGCGTCATGCAACGCCAGCAGGTGGGCTGGGGGCGGACCTGCAGGCGGCGACGGCCCCGCTGGCGGTTCGGCATCACGCCTCGCCAGCAGGTGGGCTGGGGGCGGACCTGCAGGCGGCGACGGCCCTGCGGGGCACGCCGCTGGCGGTTCGGCCGCACTGTCCGCCAGCAGGTGGCTTGGGGGCGGACCTGCTGGTGGCGACGGCACGGTGGGGCGCGCCGCTGGCGGTTCGGGCACACGGTCCGCCAGCAAGTGGGCTGGGGGCGGACCTGCAGGTGGCGACGGCGCCGCGGGGCGCGCCGCTCCATCGCGCCTGGGCTGCTCCTCCACGAGAGGCTGCTGCTCCATCGCGGCCGCGCTGCGCGTGGCTACCGCCGCGAGCTTGCAGCCCAAAAACAAGGGTGAGGAGGAGGGCAGCAGGATTGGCGCGACGGCTGCGCTTTCGTGGCACCTATAGGGAGCGCCACTCACGTTTCGTAGCACACCACTCACGTTTCGTGGCCCTATAGGGAGCGCCACCCAAGGTCCCAGTAGCGCCGTCCGCATGACGGCGAGCGCCACTCACGTTTCGTAGCACACCACTCACGTTTCGTGGCCCTATAGGGAGCGCCACCCAAGGTCCCAGTAGCGCCGTCCGCATGACGGCGCCGCCCCACGTTGGCGCACCCCTTCGCACATTTGATGCCCTGTTTGGGCCCTCTCGGGACCGCGTTGGGCCCCTCGGACTCGGGGATCCCGCTGGAGACTTCCTCGGGTCCTTACAAACCGAAGCTTGAACTGGATAAAGGGCTGCTCATAATCAATATTACGAGGAATGGTAGAACGGAAATCAGATATGGTAGAGGAGGGAGAAAAGGAGGATGTAGGATTCTCAGCAGGAGGGCGAGCACCACGTGGATGATGATGATCAGCCAGAGGAGGAGCACACTGTATAGGAGGATGATGTTGATGATGCCAGTGACTGATGGTTGACGTTATGGGCCATGATGGTGGATAACATGGAATTTCAAATGATGGCTGTGACGTGCAGTAACGAATGTGGCAATGATAATCGAAATCGTGCATGCTGCAAAGGCGATTTATATGATGATGTTGCTGCTGATGATGATGTTGATGATGATACGCTGACGAATACGATTGTGAACCTGATACTGGTGATCACGATACTTGCATAGCGAAGCGCTACAATGATGAAGATCACCACCAATCAAAATCGTCAGCATTCCCCACCGACCCACCACCATCACTCACCATCGTCATCGTCACCGCCGTCATCATCAGCATCATCAACATCATCATGGCCGTCGCCATCACCTTCATCATCATCATCATCATCATCATCATCATCATCATCATCATCATCGTCATCGCCATTATCGCCGTTATCGTCACCATCATCGACGGCCATTTTGGCACACCCTTTCACACGTGCCGTGGCCCCATAGGGAGCCCCACCAAAGGCACCAGTGGCGCCGTCCGCACGGCGGCGCCGCCCTACTTTGACACACCCCTCACACGGTTCGTGACCCCAAAGGGAGCTCCACCTACGGCCCCAGCGGCGCCGTCCGCATGGTTGCGGACGGCGCAGTCCGCAGTGGCCCCTACGGCCCCAGCGGCGCCTATGTATGCCCCATATGCCATACGTGTAATCTCATCGCGCTGCCCCAAACAGTGCTTGCAACCATGCTACACAACATGCGGCACCCATCAAAGATCACGACAACACAGACCACCGCCACCCCCCAAAAAAACTGGCACAACTTAGACAATATGCCCAAGCACAACCATGCTGCCCAGTCATGGAGGAGGGTGGGTGGACGAGGCGGAGGAGATGGATGGGGCAGCCAATCATCCTTCGAGATGGCCCCTAGGGTGCTCTAAGAGGCGTCCTGAAAACTCCCAAGAAGTTGCACGTCGGAGGCCCAACACAGCGAACTAGAATGCACACGGTCATCACTGAACTTTGCACGTGCACCACTACAACGACATTATTGTGCCTGGTGTGAGTGTGGTAGTGATCGTGTTGGCGATGGCTCAGGTGGTGATGGTGGCAGTACTGATCTTACGATGGCGCCCACGATGATACCGATGTTGACGCAGATGATGGTGACGCTGGTGTGTCTGCCGATGCCGATGATCATGGCGATGGTTGTGATGGTGGGGGTGGTGGTGGCTAGTTAGTAAGGCGGGTTGTGCATTGAAGCCGCGGCCGAATTGAAGTCGCAGCCGTAGGTTAATAGTTTAGAATCTGCATGCGCAGTGCTGCTAGTAATAATTTAGTAAGTAGTCAGTAGCCTAGCTGAGTGCAGTGGGTACTTTATGTAAGTAGTTTCGGAATCTAGTGTAGTTTGGTTAATGGTTCAGTTCCTGGGTTAGTCGTTTACACCTACAAGCACACGTACGCAGCAAACGTTTGCAGCGATTGGCAAGCAAACGTTTGACGCGCATGTGTGTTCGAAGCGCGATTTACACACGATCGAGGGGCGCAAGAATCGGTCGTGAAATACCGGGATTGGAGGACGCTCGCGTCGTCGGTTTTCGGGAGCGAACATGCCGAAGAATCGGTCGCGAAATACCGAGATCCCGAATCTGAATCCCAGTATCGGCATCACGCGCACTTCGTCTTGCAATACCAGGATTGGACCACTCGTTTTGATTTTCGGTCGCTCCCCATCATGCAAACTCGCTACCGAAAATTTTCGGTAGCGCATCATCTGGGTCTTGGGCGTTGGCCCAACGCTCTGAATCACACATGGGAGGATGGGGTCCTGGTGGGCGCGGGTCCCGTACCCATAACCGTTTTCTACCATGGCCAATTTTTTCATCCCGAGCTACCTTGCGGGGGCCCCGCGGCCTTTGGGGAGGGCGCCGATCGCCCAGAGTCGGCGACGGTGCGAACGTGAACTGCAGGACTCCTTCCAGCCAGGACCGGCTCTCTGCATGGCAGAAGTTCGTACGAGGCAGGACTCCCACCAGCCCCTCGGGACGTGAGTGGTTTAGGGAGTTTCCCCTTCCAACCCCATTTTTCCCCCTCGGGGGGGTGGGGGGGGCGCGCCCCTCCCCCTGCCCCTGGGTCTGGACGGCGCCTTTTCGCGAGGGGCTCCAGCGTCCAAGCTTTTAAGGAGTCTCCCTACTTTGATCGATCTCCAAAATGGCCCCCGGGTTTCCCAAGGGTGCCCCAAGACGGCCCCATAAGGTGCCCAAGAGGCCCCAAGAGCCCCCCAAGAGGCCCGCCAGATGCCCCTCAGAAGGCCCCAGGAGAGCCCGAAGAGTTCCCCCAGGTGCCCAAAACGCCCCAGGAGGCCTCGGCTCGGCGAGGAGGCCAATACCTCAGGTTTTGGCTACTTAAGGAGCCCCCCTGGTTTGATCGATCTTTTCCAAAATTGCCTCCGAGGCTCCCAAGTGCGCCCGTAGACAACCCAAAGAAGTGCCCGGAAGGCACCAAGAGCCCCCCCAAATGCCCCCCAGATGCACCCAAAATGCCCCGAAAAGACCCCCAACAGGCCCAAAGAGGCCCCCCACAGGGACCCAAGACGCTTCAAGAGGCCTCCGGGACTGCCACGAGACCCCCACAAGACGCCCCAAGTAAACTCCAAGAAACTCTCGACAGAAATCCTACGAGACTCCGAAAGGCATTCAAGAGGCCTCTGGCCTTTCTGCTCACCGTCCTCCCACTCTTCCTCATCCGCCTGTCCCTCACCCTTCCTCCTCCCTCATCCCCCTCCTCCTCTTCCTCCTCCTCCTCCTCAACCTGCTCCTTCCCCGATTCCTCCTTCATCCTCCCCCTCTTGATCTTGGGGTACGACGCCTCACCCAGACCTTTCTGCAACTCGTTTGGACATCGTTTCCGGATGGACTCGTGGGGCTACTTTTTCGCACAGCTTCAAGCGGACAGCACGGGAATCTGCAGTATGCGCCCTGTAATCATATTATATGTTTTCTCTTCCTCGCAAATCGCGCCCACTTGTCCTCCAAGGTCGGGTCTCGTGGCGATATCAAGTTTTTCCCTCGCGAGCGACGCAGAAAGCTGCGCGTCGTCCAAGGGGTCGAATGCAAGAGTCGAGCACAGGCAGTAGCCACTGGCGACACGAAGAAACATGATGGACCCACGAATCCGGAAAGGGATATGGACATGTGCAGCATGGTCACGTTTTCACGATACCCAACTGGGCGACACCTCACGAAACATCCCACGAGACACCCCGCGAAACATCCCACGCGACACCTCACAAAACATTCCACGAGACACCTCATGAAACATTCCACGAGACACCCCGTGAAACATTCCACGAGACACCCCACGAACAGGCAACCACTCAACCAAACACCCCACGAAACATTCCACGGGGGTGCGACTGGGTGTGGTCGTGCTGGGGTGTGGTCGTGCTGGGGTGTGGTCGTGCTGGGGAGTGGTCGTGTTGGGGTGTGGTCGTGCTGGGGGGTGGTCGTGCTGGGGGTGGTCGTGCTGGGGGGGTGGTCGTGCTGGGGGGTGGTCGTGCTGGGGCGTGGTCGTGCTGGGGCGTGGCCGTGCTGGGGCGTGGTCGTGCTGGGGTGTGGTTGTGCTGGGGTGAGGTCGTGCTGGGGTGTGGTCGTGCTGGGGTGTGGTCGTGCTGGGGTGGGGTCGTGCTGGGGTGGGGTCGTGCTGGGGCGTGGTCGTGCTGGGGCGTGGCCGTGCCGGGGTGTGGTCGTGCTGGGGTGTGGTCGTGCTGGGGTGTGGTCGTTCTGGGGTGTGGTCGTGCTGGGGTGTGGTCGTGCTAGGGTGGGGTCGTGCATTTCGCTCGAGGCATCCTGCCAACATTCAAGGACATCCTAGAACAACAAACAAATTAGTCGAGACATCCTCGAAATTCCTGCGCGCGGGACGCGGCACGCGCGAGACATCCTTGGAATTCCTGCGCGCGGTGCGCTTTTCCGCGTAGCAGTCGGCTCTGCAAAACCAGCGTTTCGCTCGAGACATCCTCACCAGATTCTGAAAACAAGCGTTTCGCTCGAGACATCCCCAACTCTGCAAACCAGATCGGACAAGAACGGGAAGCGTCGCTTTAGTCTAGTGTGCGTAGTTGGCGAAGAAAAAAAGGAAGGCGAGGACAACGAGGAGTCGATGACGAGGGCAATGTGGCGAACGTGAAGCGAGGAGGAGCATGAGGACAACGAGGAGGAAGAGAAGCAAAAGGACGAGGACGAAGAGAACGAGGGCGAGTAGAGGAGGAATGCGGACGGCGATGACGACGACGACAACGACGACGACGACAGAGGACAGTAAGAGGCAATTGGAGAAAGACGTTGCTCCTGGCGCCGCACGGGGTAATCTTGGGGCCTGTTGGGGGCTTCTTGGGGGCCCCTTGGGTCCTCGCAATGGGCTTCTGGGGTCTTCTTGAGCTGTCTGGGCGCGTCGTGGGGTTCTGTGGGAGCTTTCTTAGGCCGTCTCGGCGCCATTTTTTCATAAAAAATCAGCGAGTCTGATTCCACCGAACTGTGACACCTTCTTTCCCATAGTCGCCTTTGTTTATCTGTCCTGAAAGTTCAGGGCTGAAAGTGAGGCAATCAACGATACCTGTCAGAACCTCGGTCGATTTTGAGCACTGCTCATCGTCCTGGCAACTATAATTGTGGCCGTCAACAAAAATGTACGGGATCGGGATGTTGTGGCGCACAGTATTGGGGCTCCGCGGGGGCGTCTGGGGTACTCTGAAGACGAAGCAAGGGAGTATGCTGAAAATGCACATGTTACTAAAGGAACGGGCCGATGTTTGCCTCTTGAAGGCCCTCTTGGGGCCCTCTTCGGCCATCTTCAGGCCATCTCAGGCCCTCTCGGGCCTCGCAAGAGCTGTCTTGTGGGCCTCTTGGGCGTCCTGGGAACCCGGAAATCATGTTCCCGGAGAGGCTTCCGGGAACATGACTTCGAACGAGGCCCTCTTGGGCCTCCCTGAGGCCGTCTTGGGGGCCTCCTGGGCCGGCTTCGGGGCCTCTTGGGCCGTCTTGTGGGTTTCGTGAGCCCCACGGGACGATCTTTTTGGGCCGTCTTGGGCCCTCTTGGGTCTCTCTTGGGCTGTCTTGGGGCTCCGCGGGGGCGTCTGGGGTACTCTGAAGACGAAGCAAAGGAGTATGCTGAAAATGCACATGTTACTAAAGGAACGGGCTGATTTTTGCCTCTTGAAGGCCTTTGGGGCCCTCTTCGGCCATCTTCAGGCCATCTCAGGCCCTCTCGGGCCTCGCAAAAACTGTCTTGTGGGCCTCTTGGGCGTCCTGGGAACCCGGAAATCATGTTCCCGGAGAGGCTTCCGGGAACATGATTTCGAACGAGGCCCTCTTGGGCCTCCCTGAGGCCGTCTTGGGGGCCTCCTGGGCCGGCTTCGGGGCCTCTTGGGCCGTCTTGTGGGGTTCCGTGAGCCCCACGGGACGATCTTTTTGGGCCGTCTTGGGCCTCTTGGGTCTCTCTTGGGCTGTCTTGGGGCTCCGCGGGGGCGTCTGGGGTACTCTGAAGACGAAGCAAGGGAGTATGCTGAAAATGCACATGTTACTAAAGGAACGGGCTGATTTTTGCCTCTTGAAGGCCCTCTTGGGGCCCTCTTCGGCCATCTTCAGGCCTCCTCGGGCCCTCTCGGGCTCGCAAAAGCTGTTCTTGTGGGCTTCTTGGGGTCCTGGGAACCGGGGAAATCATGTTCCCGGAGAAAACTCTGGGGACATGACTTCGAAACGAGGCCCTCTTGGGCCTCCATGGAGGCCGTCTACTTGGGGGCCTAATGGGCCGGCTTCGGGGCCTCATGGGCCGTATTGTGTGGGGTTCCGTGAGCCCACAGGGGACGAATCTTTTTGGGCCGTCTGGGCCCCTCTGGGTTATCTTCGGCCTGTCATGGGGCTCCGCGGGGGGCGTCTGGGGCACTGTGAAGACGAAGCAAGGGAATATGCTGAAAATGCACGTTTTACTACGGGAACGGGCTGATTTTCTCCTCTCGAAGGCCCTCTTGGGGCCCTCTTCGGCCATCTTCAGGCCCTCTCGGGCCTTGCAAAAGCTGTCTTGTGGGCCTCTTGGGCATCCTGGGAACCCGGAAATCATATTCCCGGAGAAACTTCCGGGAACATGATTTCGAACGAGGCCCTCTTGGGCCTCCCTGGAGGCCGTCTTGGGGGCCTCCTGGGCCGCCTTCGGGGCCTCTTGGGCCGTCTTGTGGGGTTCCGTGGGCCCCACGGACGATCTTTTTGGGCCGTCTTGGGCCCTCTTGGGTCTCTCTTGGGCTGTCTCGGGGCTCCGCGGGGGCGCCTGGGGCACTCTGAAGACGAAGCAGCTGGTTTCGGCCTCGCCGCGGGCAGGGGCGCTTTCCTCGGCGCGTGGGCGGCAGGAGGCGCCGGGAGGCGCCGGGAAAGCCAGCCACGTGAGCTGAGTCGCTAACCCCTCCTTTTGCTGTGCCCCCCCCCCTTTCGTCCGAAACGGCAGGAGCTGCTCGCCGAGTCTGCCAGCAAGGGGGCCCATGGGATCCCCATTCCAAGAGGGCCTCCAGGAAGGCCAGCAAAGGCCCAAAACACGGATGTTCCTTGACATTTGCTTCGTTTCGGCCTTCCGTCGGCCCGATACGGCCCAAGAGCCCCCAACAATCGCCCAAGGATCGCCCAAGAGGCCTCCAAGATGGCCCCAAAACGGCCCAAGAGGCCCCCAAGACGGCCCCAAGACGGCCCCCAGGACGGCCCAGGAGGCTTTTAAGACGCCCAAGATGGCCTC